>CM067333.1:43277500-43877500 GCA_034376525.1 Nicotiana benthamiana | reverse complement strand
GAGTTTGCATTTCTAGCCACTTTTCGTTATGTAGGTTAATTTTAAAAAAACCAATCTTGTCTTGCATGCGTCCAATAGGAGATCTGGTCTCACATAGTGTCTCGAGTCATCTAATCTATTTGGTCTTATTTTCTAATAGGGTAAAGGAAGCTATCTAATAGAATGCGAGGTAAAGGGAAAATGAAGACAATCGATAAATAATACACGGATACAAGGAAATAATTAGCAATTAAGGCATGTAATGGATGAAGGCATGAATTTGACACGTAAAGGTAAATAGCAACTAAAGCATTTAAAAAGTAATAACATGGATCAAATAAAGGCATAAAATAATTTAAAACAATAAATAAATGTGCCAACCCGCATGCTTGACCCGTGATTACGCATATTCACTCGTCAACCTTGCATATACATTGTCCCACACATAAATATTCTAGAAAATAAGCCAATCAAATCCTAATTCCCTCAAGTCAATGTTAGACACAACACTTACCTCACTCTGCAGCCAATCAATCGACCAACCATGACCTTGCATATCGATAAGCCTCAAAACTAATCGAATCTAGCCAATTATAATTAAAATAATTCAAAGTAAGTCCTAGAATCTCTCTCGCAAATGAAAACGTTTTGATATTTAATGAAGTTGAAAAAAAGTCAACAAAAGTCAACTCCATTGTTGTTTGGTCAAAATACAAAATTCGGACCAACACATGACTACGCATTCACGACAAACCCTATTATGTGATTTATGTTGAAATCCGACATCAATTTGAGGTTTAAATCTCAATTTTGTAAAATCTCCAATTTCTACTAAACTATCTAATTTCTACCATAAAAATCCTAAATTTGTTGTTGAAAACACATAAAAAAAAGTAATGGAAAATTGAAAGAAAATGGATAAAGATTGCATACCAATGATATTGGGACGAAAGATTTCTTCAAAAATTGCCTCTAGAGCATTTAGGTTTGAGAAACTATCTAGCTATCTCGATTTTTCCTCTTTTACCTAACATGAGGGTATCGCAATTGTCGTAAATGTGAAGTACTGGTCCCAAATGCGAATAGTGCCTAAGAAGTCAAGAAGTCTCAAATGCGACCCATATGTCGCAAATGTGAACATCCCCTCTTTGCAAATGTGAAGCTCATCCCTCAGTAAACTTCATCGCAAATGCGACTTTGAGATTAAAAATGCGGTCTCAGCTAGTTTGCAAGTGCAAACGCTTTCCTTGAAATTGCGAGATTACCCAGCCATGCCACTGCTTGCAAATGTGATGTCTTGTCTCAAAAGTGAGGTTCGCATTTTTGAGCCATACCTCGAAAATGCGATATCTGCTGACCAACACTAGAATCAGAAGTGTACCAGTCAGTTCAACTCACCCAAAACTCATCCGTAACACCTGTGAAACTCAACCGAGCCCCCAACTACAAACCAAACACGCACAAAAGAAAAAATATATCATACGAGTTCACTGGTGCAATCAAAACACCAGAACAATGTCTAAAATCACGAATCAGACATCAAAACGCATGAATTTCAAAGATAAACTCAAGAACCTCTAGAATTAAAATCAAGTGTATGAATCCCATTAAACCAACTTTGAATTGAACCAAATTTTACAGGAAACTTTTAAATAGAAAAACATGCCTATTACAAGTCCCAAAATCAAAATCCAAACCCGATAACCCTAAACTTAACCTACGGTACAACCTAGGAAATTTCAAAAAATTCTAATTGCTAGCTTTCGACAAAATAAGTCAAGTCAATGTAGGGACCTCCGATTTCGATTATGGGTATACATCCAAGTCCAAAATCACAATATAAACCTACCGGAATTGTCAATACACCGATCCCGCGTCATTTACCCAAAATGTTGAACGTGGTCATTTAACCTCATTTTTAGTCGAAATTTTCACTTTAAACAAAATTTCATATAAGAGCTTTTCAAAAAGTGACACAGAATACACAAGCAAACCAAGAAATATCAAAAGAAGCTAATAGAGATCTTGGGACACGAAAATTAGGGCTAGTACACAAAAACAACCTATAAGATCGTCACAAACGAGCGGAATAGGAGATATCTAACAATTGAAATATATATAAATATGGAAAAGAAGTTAAAAATATTACCAAGACATGATATAATACAACATCATGTCTTGATGATAGAATTCATTCAAGATTGATTCAATGAGCTTTTATCCACTTTTTTATTTTTATGTCAGGTGCTTCATAATTATATAATTTCAAATACGTATGCTCGAGTTTGAGTGTTCGATGTTGTAGAATATTGAGTAATTTGGTACCAATAACATTGTGAGCGTATATGATTATCAGTTATTATTGGTATTATGATTGGAATGGACTAAACGCCGCAATAATTGGCTAATGATTGTCGCAACTCAAATTCCAACTAGTCATGATGGTACCTACCTAACACATTAGGTAAGCCGACAACAATTACACAATTCAATTGAAGATCATAAGTAATCAATAAATAAAATAGCTAAATTTCCATACAACAACCTGAGGATTAGTAGTGCAAGTCATGAGCCTCTAAGTTTTAGATTACAAAGTTGGTATGAAAGAAATACAACATCTACTGGTATACATAAATAGGGTAATAATCTAAAACTACCTAGGACAAGTGGTAGCTATATCCGGAAAGCAGGTACATCTTCAATGCCAGCTCCCATAGTCCACAACAGTATCAGTTCCATGATCTACATTTGCAAGGTACAAAAGTGTAGTATGAGTACAATCAACCCCATGTACTCAGTAAGTGTCATAACTAACTTTTATGATATAATAGCGGCAAGAATTACTAATGATACTCACCAAATAACATGTTCAATTCATATATCGCACAAGCACACAACAAAATGTTATCAATACAATACCAAATCTGGGGCGCCATCCGTAAAGAGGGTCCAGGTCCTTGAAGATGTCCTTGAGTTTACAAACAACTCTCTTTCAACCTCGGGTATTAAGATCAGTATAAAGTCGACCATGCAATCAGCCAAAATGTAATATTTAATGGTTATCCATGGTCGATATTCAATATCGTACTCGCTAATTTCCACGACCCATTTGGCCAATCACCCCGAGAGCTTGGGTTTATGTATTATATTCCAGTGGGTATGTAGTCACAACAAATATAGAATGACACTGAAAATATGGTTTCACCTTCCTATAGACGCTTAGTAAAGCGAGCGCCAATTTTTCTATGTGAGGGTACCTAGTTTTGGCCTCACCTAGACTCTTAAAAACATAGTAAATTGGAAATTGCGTACCTTGCTCTTCTCAAACCAGGACTCTACTTGTCGCTATCTCTCATACTGCCAATTATAGGTAGAGTTGTTCATTTTTCATCGGCGTGTGAAGTAGCGATGGACTTGATAGATACCATTCCAGCTCCTTCAAGGCCCGTTGGCACTCCGGAGACCATGAAAAGTTATTCTTCTTTCTCAGCAGTGAGAAGAATCAGTGGCTTTTATAGGAGGACCTCGAGATGAATTTCCCTAGGGCGGCTGCACGTCCAGTTAATCTTTGCATAACCTTCACATTGTCCACAATCGTGATATCTTCGACGGCTTTGATTTTGTAAGGGTTGATCTCGATTCCCTGGTTAGATACCAGGAATACGAGGAATTTTCTAGATCCGATTCCAAACGCACATTTTTTTCATGTTCATATTCATATTGTACTACTTCGATATGTTGAAGGTTTTCTGCAAATGTTCTAAATGGTCCTTTGCTCGCAGGGACTTAACCAGTATATCACCAATGCAAACTTCTATTGATTTTCTTATTTGTTACTCGAACACCTGATTTATTAGGCATTAATAAGTAGCACCAACATTTTTTAATCCAAATGCCATCACGTTATAGCAGTATGTGTCGTACATAGTGAAGAAAGTGGTTTTTTCCTTATCATCATCCGTATTTTGTTGTACCCAGAGTAAGCATTGAGAAAATTGAAGCTCTCATGGACAGTCGTGGCATCAATCATGCGATCGATGTTGGGCAAAGGGAATGTGTCTTCAGGACATGCCTTATTCAAATCGATATAGTCTACACAAATTCTTAATTCATTCCCATTTTAAGGCAAACCACTACATTTTCTAATCAATCGGAGTATTTAACCTCGTGAATGGAACCTATTTTAAGGAGTGCAGATATGATGTTTAACCCTCCTTGATGAAAGCATGTTTAACCTTGGATTGGGGTCTCCTTTTGTACTTGACCGAGTGGAATTTTGGGTCCAGTATTAGCTTGTGGGTGGTTATCTCCGGCATAATCCCTATCATATCAAGGTGGGACCAAGCGAATAAATTTACGTTAGCTATTAGAAATTGAATGATTTTTTTCCTAAGCTCGAGATTTAGCCTAGTGCCCAGGTATACCTTTCGATCGGGTAGATGTTTGATCAATATGACCTGTTCCAGCTCTTCAACCATCGATTTAGTGGAGTCAGAATCATCGGGGGATATAAAAGACTTGGGAACCCCATAGTCATCATCTTCATCAATCCCCTGCCTCTCTGGTTGGATTGGAGCTGGTGTCGGTAATTGCTATTTATCTTCTTATTTTGTGGCCAAACTTGACCCCCTTACTGTTGTAAGTGCTAATATCATGATCGCCTCTTCGACCACAAACATTTACTTTGTATTTGGATAATCCCTACAGATTGTTTTAACCTTCCCCTCCCCCCAACCCATGTTGGGAATTTTAGTAGTTGGTGCAAAGTTGGGGGCACCGCCCTTATGTTATGGATCCAGGCCTCCTGAACAGGGCATTGTACCTCAAATGTCATTCGACCACATAAAACATGGTTCCCTGAATTGTCTTGGTGGCATTAATTGGTAATGTTTTCTCTCCCTTACTGGTTTCACATGCCATGTTGAATATGTTTAGAACTCGGACTACAAGAACGGTTTGATCTTGTAGGCCGAGCTGTTCTAACAACCTCGATCGGATGATGTTGGCTGAGTTACATAGATCAATTAACACACGCTTTAATTAAGATTTATTTATGAGTACAGATATTACCAATTCATCATTATGAGGTTGCATGATCCCTTCTACGTCCTCCTTATTGAAAGACAAGGTTCCTTCCGTTATATAGTCTCAGGTCTGTTTTTCCCTCGTGATGGATACTTTGGTGCATTTCAACATCGGCCCTTGAGGGACATCGACCCCACAGATGGTCATGTTAATGATGTGTTAAGTCTCATCCTATTTGGTATGCTTGTTAGAATCCTTATTCCTAAAATGTTTCTTTGCTCGGTCGCTCACGAACTCACGAAGGTGCCCGTTGTTGAATAATCAAGCTACTTCCTCTCTCAATTGTCGACAATCCTTCGTTATGTGTCCGCGAGTGCAAGATATTTGCACTTCTGGATAGGATCTCTTTGAGCTAGATCAGATTGTAGAGGTCGATCATATTTTGTGTCCTTGATGCGTCCAATAGTTGATACAATTGCGGAAACATCGACATTAAAGTTGTATTCTGACAACCTCAGTGCTTGCTTAGGCCCAATAGGCTTGTCTAACCCGCTCTTTTTTATGAGACCCCAGTTGTTGTGGCATTGATCACTTCTCTTTTAATTTTGTATAGATTTCTGCCTGGACCCACTAATTCTTCGATCTCCATTGTACGGTTGGTATCGATCCCAGTGTGACCTTGGTTCACGGTCGATATCTCTCTTGACTCTCTCAAAGGGTCTGGTGGTATAAACGGAACCCGGAGAGTCCCCAAGTTGATCATCTTCGACTCTGATTTTTAATTGATACCGATTATGCATGTCGGCCCAAGTAACAGCTGGATATTCCATCATATTTTCCTTCAACTATTGTGAAGCCAACAAGCTTCAAATTTTGAGTCCTTGGGTGAAATCTTGAAAGGCCCAATCATCAATGACTGGTAGTAGGTCCATCCGTTCCATTTGAAATCGGTACACGAACTTCTTGAGCATCTCATTATCTTTCTGCCTTACTTTGAAAAGGTCAAACTTCCTAGTCTCGACCTTGATGGCCTAGTGTGTGCTTTTACAAAAGATTCTGCAAGCTTAGCAAATTAGTCAATATAATTAGGAGGTAAGTTGTGGTACTATATCATAGCTCCCTTTGACAGGTCTTGCCAAAATGTTTCAATAAGACAGACTCGACCTCATAATCCTCCAAGTCATTCCCTTTGATGGCGCAGGTGTATGAGGTAACATGCTATTTTGGGTTGGTCATTTTGTTGTGGTTAGGAACTCAGGCATGTGGAATTTTTTAGGGACCGTCTTCAGGGCCGCACTCGGAGGAAATGATTTTTGCACAAACTTCTTGCAATACAAGCCTTTCAGTGTCGGCAACTCTCCTAGGATTTGATCGACCCTATAATTATAGGTTTCTACCTTTGGTCATTTTCTTCGTTTTTCTTCTCCCCTTATTCTATCCATTTTATCAGCTCCTTGAGCAGTTTTATGATCTCGGGGTTAGTCCCCGACTCGTTTCCATACGACCTTGTGACGACCCCAGCCCATTCGTGATGGTGCCCAGCACACTACTAGGTAAGCCCGACCATTTATAAAAATTACCCCAAATATTTAAACAAGTAAAGATAAATTTGTTTAAGTCAAAATCTGAAATAAGGATAAAAATATGGAAAATCTGGCAAAATACCGAACCAGCCCAACTAGGACCTAGTGTCACGACCATGACAAATTCTGTCTTACACTGATAATGCGGAAATAAAGGATAAAAATAGAGGGGAGAATCATCGGTTGTAAACGCCCTGCAACTACCTCAAACACTCCCAAAAGAACTTTGGATCAGCTGGAATCATGCCTGAGACTGCCCTGGATCTGCACATAAGGTGCAGGGAGTAAAGTGAGTACTTTCAACTCAGTGGTAACAGATATAACTAAAGTCTCAAGGTAATAAACACAGGAAATGCACAAAGTACTCTATATCTAGTAGTTCATATCCAAAACAGTGGAAACAATATACAACAAGTAAAATAGTTATGAAATAATCCATGATAGAATGCAACACATATAACGGTAAAATCTAGTACCCGATGTGGCATGCAGCCCGCTCCACTTATTTAACATCGACGGTGCTCATTGGGGGTGTGTGCAAACTCAGTAGGGGATTCTACAGTCCAAGCGTAATATCAGCCAGGTATTGGCATAAAACAGGCTCTCGGCCTTAATGTCAACATATATATATATATATATATATATATATATAATCGCTACGGCGTGTAGCCGATCCATATCAGGAAATCATCCTCACTACAGGGTCCACGACCCATCCGAGTCAAACAAGTCCACCGTGAATCGGGCGGGACATACTATAGGGATCTCAGCCCTCATATCCTTTTCATTTAAGGTACATGTATAAAAAACAGTTATTATATTGTTTTAATATTTGAAAACATGACTAAGAATTTACGTTATGCACACAAGTGAGGAAAACATATAAACATCCCCTAAGAATTCTACAGGTCGGCACAAGGCCCCAATCACGACAATAAGCCCAATTAACAATAACAAGGTATGCGGTTCAGTCGCCAATATAGTAAAAATAATCACTCATGATGGACTAAGTCTCAATCCCCAACTGTATGAGACCCTGCACTCATCGTGGAATGTGTGTCATGTCTCAATGTAGTGTTACGATGTGAAAGTTGGGGTTTCAAACCCTCAGCACAGCAGTTACATAAATTACTCACCTCTAGCGGTTAGAAATACCCTTGCCTCTCGAATCAACCTCCTCGCATGTTGAATCTATTCAAAACCACAACGAATACGTTATTATTCGTTAATGAAACATAACCCAATCGAAATTACTCGAAAACACTAAAATCACGAAGTTGATAAAACCCGAGCCCCGGACTCACTTCTAGAAAAATTCCGAAAATCACATCAACGGATTCCTCGTCTCGCCACGAGTCTGTACATGTAAAATTCATCAAAATCGGAGTTCAAATGGCCTTTCAAATCCCCAAAATTCATTTTCAAAAATCAAGCGCTAGTTCTTCACAATTTCAACCCATTTTCATGAATTTGAGTGTTGATTCCTCAATAAAATGGTGTTCCTAAGTGAAGAGACATACCTCCAATCAATACTCGTCGAAAACCCTCTTCAAATTGGTCAAAAAGCTATCTTGGTTGCTTAACAATGGTGGAAAATAGGTTTGGTTTGCGGATGAAATGTTATTAAAAACCATTCTCTGCCCAGCTATTTCCTTCTATGTGATCGCATCCAAGCCCCTGCGATCGCATAGCACAAAATTCCCAGGCCTCCAATATGTCGTATGTGAACGCGACCCTCTTACTACGATCACATAGCTTCACTGGCCAGACCTATGCGGTCCCACTCGCACAGATGCAAACGCAAAGCGCAACAACCCCTGGGCCCTTAAATCCACTTATGCGATCGCAACATCACCCCTGCGACCGCATTGAAAAAAAAATTCCCAGCCATCAGAAAGCTCGACGCGATCGCAATAGCTCTTATGCGATCGCAATGAAAAATGTGCTTGCAACAGAAACCTGCAATTTTTGCTATCCTCTAAGGCACAAAATGGTCCGATTGACCATCCGAAACACACCCGAGAGACCCCCGGGACCTCAACCAAAAGTGCCAACCCATCCTAAAACATCACACAAACATGTTCCAATCATAAAAAAAACTATCATAAACATCATAAATCATCGAATTACAACGGATTCAAGCCTAAGTTAAACTAAAACGTCGAAACGTGCATTTGATATAAAACCTGACCTAAACACCTCTAATGACCTGAAACTTTGCACACATATCCAAAATCCAATAACGGAGCTACTATAACTCTCGGAATTCGATTCCGACCCTCGGATATAAATCTCACCTATCAACCAAAATTCACCAAAATTCAAACTTAGCCAATTCAAGACTATTTCTACATCGGGCCTCCAAATTCAATTCTGGAGCCTCAAACAAGTGAGGATATTTGCTGGAGCATCAATTCTACACCGGGTCGGGTCATTACAGCCTCCCCAACTTAAACAAATGCTCATCCTCGAGCGGATCGAGAGACATACCTGGAGCCTCAAACAAGTGAGCATATTTGTTGCACATCTCCTGATTGGTCTTCCGAATGGCCTCCTCTACGGGCCGACCTCTCCACTGCACCTTCAAAGAAGCTATGTCCTTAGATCTCAAATTACGAACCTGACGACCCAAAATAGGCACCGGCTCCACATCATAGGTCAAGTCTTCATCCAATTGAATCATGCTGAAGTCTGATACATGAGACAGGTCCCCAACATACTTCCAGAGCATAAAAACATGGAACACCGGATGAACTCCTGACAAGATGGGTGCCAATGCAAGCATATAGGCCACTTCCTTGTCCTCCTATATATCTCAAAATGTCCAATGAACCTTGGACTCAGCTTCCCTTTCTTTCCAAACCTCATAGTGCAATTCATAGGCGAAACCTTCAACGAGACCTTCTCGCCCACCGCATAAGATACATCTCGAACCTTTTGGTCTTCATAGCTCTTCTAACGCAACTTTGCTATACGAAGTCTCTCCTGGATCAGTTTCACCTTCTTTAAGGCATCTTGAATTAACTATGTCCCCAATAACCTAGCCTCACCGGGCTCAAACCAACCAACCGGAGATCTACACCGTCTCCCATATTAGGCCTCATACGATGCCATCTGAATGCTGGATTGATAGTTGTTGTTATAAGAAAACTCTTCAAGAGGAAAGAACTCAGCCCAAGAACCTCCAAAATCAATAACACAGGCACACAACATGTCCTCCAATATCTGGATAGTACGCTCGGACTGTCCGTCCGTCTAAGGATGAAATGCCGAGCTCAATTGTACCTGTGTGCCCAACTCCTGATGAAACGTCCTCCAAAACAGGGAAGTAAACTAACTACCCCTATCTGAGACAATGGAAACCGGGACCCCATGAAACCGTACAATCTCCCAGATGAATATCTCTGCTAACTTCTCCGCAGAATAAGTAGTACATACCGGAATAAAGTGCGTGGACTTGGTCAGTCTATCCACAATCACCCAAATCGAATCAAACTTCATTGACATACGAGGAAGACCACTCACAAAATCCATAGTAATATTCTCCCATTTCCACTATGGAGTATCCATCTGCTGGAGTACACCACCGGGTCTCTGGTGCTCATATTTGACTTGTTGAAAGTTGAGACACCAAGCCACATAATTCGCAATGTCCTTTTTCATCCTCCCCCACCAGTAATGTCCTCTCAAATCCTCGTATATCTGCGTGGCACCCAGATGAATCGAATACCGCGAGTTGCGGGCCTCCTCTAATATCAACTCCCGGAGACCATCCACATTGGGCACGCAAATCTGGCCCTGCATCCGCAACACGCCATCATCTCCAATGGTCACATCTCTGGCATCATCAAGGTAGGCCATGTCCTTCAGGACAAGCAAATGTAGGTCATCATATTAGCGCTCTCTGATGCGGTCATACAAAGAAGATTGAGAAATCACACAAGCCAACACCCAACTGGGCTCAGAAATATCTAACCTCACCATCTGGTTGGCCAAGTCCTGAACATCAACTGCATGGGGCCTCTCCCCAACTGTAATATATGTGAAACTACCCATACTAATAGTCTTCCGGCTCAAAGCATCAATCACTACATTGGCCTCCCCGAAATGATACAAAATGGTAATATCATAATCCTTGAGTAACTTGAGCCATCTCCGCTGTCTCAAATTAAGATCTTTCTGCTTAAACAAGTGCTGAAGACTGCAATGGACCGTATATACCTCACAAGATACGCCATATAGATAATGCCTCCAAATCTTCAAGGCATGAACAATAGCTGCCAGCTTTAAGTCATGAACAGGATAGTTCTTCTCATGGGGCTTTAACTGACGCAAAGCATAACCAATAACTCTACCCTCCTGCATCAATACACAACCAATCCCAACTCTCAAAGCATTACAATACACCGTGTAAGAACCAAAAGATGATGGCAATCCTAGTACCGGAGCTGTGGTCAAAGCTGACTTGAGCTTCTGGAAACTCTCCTCACATTCATCCGACAACGCAAATGGAGCATTCTTCTGCGTCAACTTCATCAAAGGCAAAACAATAGATGAAAAACCTTGAACGAACCTGTAGTAATAACCTGCCAAACCGAGGAAACTCCAAAATCTCCGTAGCTGAGGACGGTCTGGGCCAACTCTCACCACCTCAATCTTCTTTGGGTCAACCTGAATACCATCACCAGATACCACGTGTCCTAGAAAAGCTACAGTACTAAGCCAGAACTCACACTTGGATAACTTTGCATAAAGCTTCTCCTCTCTCAATCTCTGTAATACCACCCTCAAGTGGTGCGCGTGCTCCTCCTGGCTATGCGAGTACACCAGAATATCATCAATAAACACGATCACAAAAGAATCTTGATACGGACAAAATACATTATTCATCATGTGCATGAACGTGGCTGGGGCATTAGTCAGTCCGCAGGACGTCACTAGAAACTTGTAGTGCCCATATATCGTCCTGAAACCCTTCTTCATAATATCTGAATCCCTAATCATTAGCTGGTGATAGCCTGATCGAAGGCCAATCTGAGAGAATACCCTTGCTCCCTAGAGCTGATCAAACAAATCCTCAATATGGGGTAGTGGATATTTTTTCTTCAATGCCACCTTATTCAACTGTTTGTAATCAATGCACATTCTCATTGTGCCATCCTTCTTCTTTACAAATAATACTTGTGCACCCCACAGTGACACACTCAGGCGAATGAACCCCTTATGTAGGAGTTCCAAAAGTTGTTCCTTCAACTCATTTATCTCCACTGGTGCCATACGATAGGGAGAGATAGATATGGGCTGAGCGCTCGACACCAGGTCAATATCGAAACCAATATCCTTGTCCGGCGGCATGCCCCACAGGTCCACTGGAAACACATCTAGGAAATCTTATAACCACCCGACCCTTCATCACGTGAGTTACCACCCTGTTTTCCCCATTTTATAATTTTATATGTTTCATTTATGTGTTTTGAGAATTTAAAGTAATTTGGATTCGGTTAGAATTGAGACAATTAGTCTCGTTATAGGAAGGTTGGTTTGGAAAAGTTAATCGAATGTTAACTTATGAGTTAGAGGGCTTGGAATGGATTTCCGATGATTCGACTAGTTTTGGATGATGATTTAAGGCTTAGGCGTGCAATCGAAATTAAATTTGGAGGTCGGTGTAGAATTAGGCTTGAATTGGCAGAGTTTGAATTTTGGCGAATTCCGGTTGATAGGTGAGATTTTGATCTGAGGATCGGAATGGAATTTCGAGAGTTAAAGTAGCTCTGTTAGGTGATGTTGGATATGCGTGCAAAGTTTCAGGTCTTTCTGAGGTGTTTGGTCGAGTTTTTGATCAAATGCAAGTTTCAGAAGTTTTAGTTTAACTTAGGCTTGAATCCGTAGTAGTTTAATTCTTTTGATGTTTATGATAGTGTTTTATCCTATGATCAAGTTTGAATGAAGTAATAGAGCATATATGTGCATTTAGTTGAGGTCTCGAGGGCCTCGGGTGTTATCGTATGGATAAACAGGAGTTCAGAGCCTTTGTTACTGTCAAGCTTTTCTATCTTCTAGTATTTCCGCATCTGCGGAAAAGGAGCCGCAGAAGCGGTTCTGTAGATGTGGAGGGGGAACTGCAAAAGCGAGCTAAACAAGGTTAAGCACGAGCTAGATAGAACCTGTAAATGGAATAGGTTCTCCGATGCACTTTCATGGCTACATGAACACCATAGTAGCAATAAGAGAGGACTTGGCTACGAGACCCCTGCACCTAAGTGGGATCCCAAAAGCAAGTACCTTACACTTCTTGAGAATAAAATTTTCACACATTGTGGTAAAACTGGTCACTATAAATCTGAATGTATTGCAAAAGAAAAGGCTAGTCAAAAGAATAAAGAATTTGTCAAGGGAAAAATAGGTTGCCACGTTGGGCTAAAAAGAATCTATTCACCCTTTTGCCAATAAAAAGGGACCCAAATTAGTTTGGGTTCCTAAGACTAACCCCTAATTTCCTTTTGCAAGTCCAAGTGAAGGGGAGCAGCCAAATATGGTACATGGATAGTGGCTGCTCAAAGCATATGATAGGAAACAAGAACCAGTTCCTTTCACTTGAGGACCTCAAAGGAGGTAATGTCTCCTTTGGAAATGGGAAGAAAATTGAGATCATTGGGATTGGAAAGGTAGATAAGACTGATTCTCACTCTATTGAGAATGTCTAATGATAGATGGCCTAAAATACTGCCTAATAAGACAATCACAATTGTGTGATAAAG
Source organism: Nicotiana benthamiana (assembly GCA_034376525.1). Taxonomy (NCBI): domain Eukaryota; kingdom Viridiplantae; phylum Streptophyta; class Magnoliopsida; order Solanales; family Solanaceae; genus Nicotiana; species Nicotiana benthamiana. The sequence goes on along the minus strand of CM067333.1, from coordinate 43,864,152 downwards.
GTAACTTGGTAGTATTCACCTCTACCAAATGTTTTGTGATTAATCTTACCACTAACAAGATTATTTTGCAAGAAAAAAGAGTAAACAATATATACATTGTAGATTTGTCCATACTTTCAGAAAACGCACTCACTTACATAAGTGTGTTGGACAATGATCCCCTCCTTTAGCACAAGAGACTTGGACATGCAGTATAAGTCAACTTAACAAACTAATCTCCAAGGACTTGGTGATAGGACTGTCTAACATTAATTTCAAGGAAGACAAAATTTGTGAGGCTTGTGCAAGGGGGAAGCAGGTAAGATCCTCTTTCAAAATAAAGAAAATAGTAAGCACCACCAGAATGATGGAACTGGTCCATATGGATCTCTGTGGTCCGATGAGAACATTAAATGGAGGTGGTAAAATATTTGTGATGGTGCTTGTTGATGATTACTCTAGGTTTAGTTGGACATTGTTTTTAACATTTAAAGATGAAGCATTTGACATGTTTACTTCTTTTGTTAGAAAAAACTCAAAAAAAACTAGGTAATCAACTTGCATTAATTAGGTCTGATCATGGAACTGAATTTGAAAATGCCAAGTTTGCTGAATTTTTGCATACTACATTATAAATAGTTGCATGACTAGACTTCTTGTTAAGAAGGTTCCCTATGAGTCACTTAAAGGGAGAAAGCTAAATATATCTCATCTTAGGGCATTTAGATGCAAGTGGTGCACAATAATGGCAAAGACTCCTTAAGTAAGTATGATCCCAAAAGTGATGATGGAGTATTCTTGGGATATTCTTCACATAGTAAAGCTTATATGATACTCAATAAAAGAACTATGTGTGTAGAAAATGTATATGTTATTTTATTGAAAAACAAACATTCTTTCTGAGAGGCAGGAGCATGATAATGAAGAGATTGGGCTGATAAGAAATTCAAATGGTGAAACCACAATCCACCTGAATATGCATCACAAGAAGGAACAGGTAATGGAACAGGTTCTTCCACCTAGGCAACATAATAGGGGGAACTGACTAGAGAGTAACTGATCCTCAAACCTCGAGGGAACCTGTCCATGAACCTATCCCTCATTAACAAAAACAGGAAGGAACATCCAAAAAAATTGACACTCCTATTGCAAAATCCACGAAATTGGATATAGATGAACATGGTTCATTTGTTGATCAGAAGGTATATAAGGGAATGGTTGGTTCTCTTTTATATCTCACTACTGGCAGACCTGACATTGTGTGTAGTGTAGGTCTTTGTGCCCGATTTCAGACAAACACAAAGGAGACCCACTTGACTACTGTAGAAAGAGAACATTGAGATACTTGAAAGGCACCCCTAACCATTGCCTTTGGTATCAAAAAGGTAGTAATTTTAACATAGCGGGATATGCTGACACTGATTATGCAGGTTTCCTAGTGGATAGGAAGAGCACTTCAGGTATGGAACACTTCCTTCGTTCATGTCTTGTGTCATGGGCTATTAAAAAAGCAAATTCATTGGCCTTATCTACTGCTGAAGCTGAGTCTGTTGATGCTTCTTCATGATTGTGCTCAATTGTTGTGGATCAAGCAGCAGTTGATGGATTTTGGTATTGAAGTTGGTTGCATTCCTATTTTCTGTGATGACACTAGTGCTATTTGTATGTCTAAGAATCTGGTTCATCAGAAGAGAACTAAGCACATAGATGTTAGACACCATTTTTGAGGAACAGCAATTAAAAAGGCTTGATCACTGTGGAGTTTTGTGCGTCTAACAAGCAAATTGCTGACATCTTCACAAAAGGTTTAAGTAGAGATCACTTTGATAGGAATAGGTTGGAATTAGGGATTATTAAGATCACCTAAAAGGACAAGTTTAAGGTTAAACAAAAAAATGAAAAAAAAAATTTGGTTAGAAAGTCTGTAAATTGTGTATAGTTAGATTAAATCTTGCTCAGTCTCATACTTTACATAGTATACTCTTGTGTCATGTATTAAAATGACTCATTAATCACTAATGATATTTTCTCTATTTTGGAAAATTTAGACTTACACAAGAGAATTCTCAGTGAAGAACCTGATTCATCAAGATAACACTGTATGTTTTCTACACTCTGCATAATTTGAAATTACTATATTTGGATCATGAGCAGAGTCCTACCAAATATCAAACTTCCTTTGAACTTATCCATTACAAATGAACCAGTACCGTTTAAAAGAGTCCCAATCGAATGGAAGTACCTAGACTTTAAGGATATACTCCAACATCTCTTCAAAACTGAATTTCAGTTTGACTGAACTTCTAAGAGTCTGAAAAGCTGTAGTTACCCCATCAATTATTTCTCTGTATATTGATCAGCTTTAGTGTATTTCTTACTTCATATTTCTCAAATTGTCAGAAACTCTTATTCTCCTTCATCTTCCAAAAACAATCTAATTCTCTTCTTTACCCTAGCCTAGATTGTCGAACAGTGTTGAAGGAGAGGAGATCAAGAAAATAAACAAGCAATTGAAAGTAGGTAGGGAAGAAGAATCCTAAGATTCATTTAAGTCGGCTACTAAGGGGAAGAAAGTAGGTCTTCTGAAACTGATAAGCTATCTTCTGACTATAAAGGTTCTCCTGAGACACTTTCTAAAGTTGTTGTAAATTTTGAGAATAGATTTGTGATATGTATAGAAAGTTTTGAGACTATATAATCTGGAGAAGTTGGTGGTAAAAATGAAAAAAAAAAGAGCAAGGGTGCTAGGAGTACTATGAGGGGAAAGGGTACAAGAGTAGTTGATTCTTCACCTACTCATGTTGGTCTAACAAAAGAAACTAGTGCAATGGTTGTTTAGGGAGAGGAATTTAAAGAAATAGAAGAGAATGTGAGCAAAACAGGGGGAAGTGGGTCTGGCAAAGATACTGAGTGGTTGGTTCAACTTGGCAAAACATTTAGATGAACCTGTTCCATATGAACAGGAAACCCTTGTGGACCTACTGATAGAGTTATCAATGGCATCAAAACTCATGTTATTCCCTATGGTTCATTCTCAAAACTGTGTTGCACATTTCAAGGTACATATGAAGAAGTGGGGTCAATATTCAGCTTGCTTGTGATTATGAAGTCAATGTCATTCTTAATGAACATGGTTCATCTAAAAAGACACCTATCAATAGCAAAGTCAGGGTCTTGGTACAGGAGAGTAAGGTAATGAACATTGAGATAGCAAGGCTGAAGACATGATTGGTTAAGGTAGAATCTGAAAGAGATGTTCTCAGAACTGAACTTGCAAGAGAAAAGGAGAAGATTGATGGAATTCTTCAAGACATGCTGAAACTTCTCCAAGCAAATAACTCAGCCCTACCTCTTCCAAGCCTTAAGTCTCCTTGGCTAGTAAAGATCAACCAGTGACCTAGTTCGGGACATTTTTTTTCTTGTGCTCATGTTTTTAGTATTTTTATTTCTTCTTATGCTTTGTGGTAGAATCTTATCAATCATCAATGAAATTCACTGTTTTTGCTTTTATTGTTTGTTTATATTTCTTTGATGGTTAAAATTCTTAGCTTGATCTATGATGATTAATCCATTATTGCATTTGAAGTAGCCCCAGTGGCCATGAGTAAGTTTTAAAATCTGGTTATCTAACATTTTATATGCAACTTTTCGATGATGCCAAAAGGGGGAAACAAGATTGTGCTTTACAATTTGAACAGTGATGTTTATAACCTAATGTACCTGGTCCTTGATGATAAGTGATAAAAAGGAAAAATGTTTCTAACATTGTGTTGATGTTGAGTTAAATTGAAATAGGGCCTAAGCTTGTGAAAAGCACAGAGTTTGTCATCTTCAAAAAGGGGGGATTTTTTGGCCCAAGTAAAGGTTAAGTTTTGAAGATTGACAAAAGAACACTCAGGATGAACCAGGTCCATCCCAGTGATCCATCCCTCAGGTTCATAAAATAGGCAGATTCAAGCATGCGGGTTTCACGTGAAGGAGATAAGCTTAACTTTGTGTATTCAATATCTCCTGATCGAAAAGGTTGCATAATTGATAAGGAGAAGGAGTCCTTAATCAAAAAGAACACTATCCAAGATAGGGAAGGAGTTAGAAGTTGAAATCAACTAGAACTCTTCCACCAAGGAAGAGTTGCATCAGTACTCTAGTTTTTTCTTCATCTAATAACTCTATAAATTGCAGGATGTTCTCATATTAAAAGTGTTGCACAAAAACGCAGAAGTTAAAAGTGAATTGGGGGCAAAATAGCAAGGCTTTTTGCGAGCAGTTCCTGTGTAATTCAAGAGTGCCAACCAGAATTTACATGAACCAGATTGAAGAACAAGTTCCATAAAGAGTTTTATGTGTCTTCTTTATTTTTAGTTCAATTGTAGTAGATGTTTTCATATTGTACCTTTCAGCTTAGTTAGAAGCAATTATAATAGGTACTTTGAGTATTCAAGTTAGAGTTAACTTGATAGTGTCGCAACAGCTGAGGCTGTGTGCCACACTGGGATTAGAGTTTAATCCTTAATTTTACAAAGAGTCTTTGTAAATGCTGTTTTGGCTGATTGATTTTAGTGGAGTTTGGAAAAGTCCTACTGAGTAGTAGGTCATGGTTTTTTCACCTTTTAAGCCAGGTGTTTTCCACGTAAAAATCTCTGTGCACTTTACTTTCAGTTTTTACTATTCCGAAAACTATTCTAGTTAGAACACTTAGAAGAACCAGGTTCTTCTAACGCGAAAATTAGGTATCACCCAAATCACTCCCCCCTCTTGTGTGGTATTGACGTTTATTAACATCAGACATGGCCCTTGATAGGGGATTGTGGAGGTCGAGCATTAAATTTGTAGGTTAGGGGAAGTTGTGGATATTTCTACAGCACACTAGAGTGAGACTAGCTAGTATAAGGTAATCTTAGGATGTTACTGATCAACTACTGACTCAGGGAGTTATCTGTTGGATATTAGTATACCTTTCATCTATTTCGTATTTCTTATATTTTCTATATTGCTGATATTTTGTTATTTATATTATGTTGTGTATTTATGTTATTTTTAGTGTGAATGTATTGTTAGTACTAACTTATCGTCTCTTGTCTCTTGTTGATATCTTGAGCGAGGGTCTCCTGGAAACAGTCTCTCTGCCCCCCGGGGTAGGGGTAAGGTTTGCGTACATATTACCCTCCCCGGACCCCACTTGTGGAATTATACTGGGTTGTTGTTGTTGTTGTCTTTGTGTATTCACTGCAACAGAGCAGTAAGTCTTTAAATGAATTTGGGATTTAAAATTTAGCCAACGGTTAAAAATTGGGAAATTACTAGTTATGTCAGCCCACATCTAAGTTAGTACAAAAATTAGTCAAATCATAAAATATTACTAATACTAGCCAAATAATATCAACTTTTTACTTCCTTTTGAGTGGGTGTTGTTGGAATAGATTGGATACATCTTAAGAAGTTTAAATCTCAATTTTGGGATGATTAGGTAGAGTTTTAAGGTGGTTAAGAAGTAGAAGATGAACATAAAAAAAGATGATATGTGTATCACACTGTGTATCATATGTATCAAATGTGTATCACGTATATATCAATGTATATCTGGCGCGAGATACATGCGTGATACATATTTGATACATGTGTCGGAGAATAATTTTTTTGAACTCGATTTTACTATAAATTTTGATACCAATTTAGTCCAAATCACCTACAATCTTCCAAAATTTTGTATATTGACTCATCTATATATTTTCAACGAATTTCAATCAAACCCATTGAAAAAGGTCCCTTTTTGCTTAGATTTTTGAAATGTCATATATATTTATTTTTTTGTACATCCAAATTTCCTTTCCGCCTTGCATATAATGTTGTCGATCATGCTTAAAATATGGAAGAAGACCTTTGTGTGTGATTCTTGGAGAGAAGAATCCTGATTTAATTGGGTTTTAATTTTTGTATGTACTTGGATAATTTTGGCAAGTTTATGACTAATGACTAAAAATTGATAAGTTAGGACTTATTTGGTACATTTCTATAAGATTCTTTTAAAACTAAGTGTCAAAATGTTAGTTATCACCGGAGCATCACAACTTTTAGAAATGGACATGTCTAATTGGTTACCTTCTTTTCCTTTAAATATTACTTTTAGTATAATATTACTAATTAAATAATATTGATATATAATTATTTAGAAGGATATTTTGGTGTGTGTGCATATATATATATATATATACACCAAAATAAATATAGAGAGAGGGGGGGGCAATCAACTGGATGGCAAGCCAATGGCCAGTTATTATGATCATTGGACTTTTGGTTCTAGAGGCGGCAAAATGGTTAAAAGAAAATAGTTATCCACCCATATTATTCATTAAAAATGGGTTGGATAATGAATTTTTAAAAAACGGGCCGAATATGGATAAGAACCATATTATCTACTTATAAAATGGTTAACCAAAGGGATAACAAATGGTTAACTAATATATTTAACTTTTACATTTGTAAAGCCTCAAAGTGGGTTCCTCAAGTTTGGAAGACTAAAAATTCGTTAAAATATCATGGTAGCCAGTTTTGACACTGGTCAATAAAAAATAGCCAGTGTTTACCAAGTAAATGAAAAATAGCCACTATTTTGCGCAACAGGGACCGGTCCAGTATAATATACGGGAGTTCTGATGCATTTGTGTACGAACTACAGCATATTATGCTGGACCAGTATACTTTGCTCTCCTGTAAAATTTGAGGGAGACTGGAGCACCAGTGCTCCAAACTGCTCCAGTCTCCAGTATATTATACTGTACAATTATACTTGCTGAAACTCCCGTAAAATTTACGGGAGTTCCAGCATAGTTATCCTGGAACTCCCGTAAAATTTGCGGGCGTATTTTTCCGGATTTTGAACAGTATTTTCACTCAGATTTAAAGTGGCTAAATTTCGAAGACTTTTGAATCTTGGCTATTTTTCAACGACCTGTGGTAAATCTGGCTATTTTTAAATTTCTCGCTACAAGTTCTCCCAAAAGTGATCATATTCAAGAAGCCATGTATTATATGGATATCCATATTATCCGCCGGATAACTCGTTTTTTATCCATCTCAAATATGGGTCGGTCGGATAATTTATCCATTTTTTGAATTGTCCATTTTCAACCCGTTCATATCTGACCCGACCCGCTCGTTTGTCACCCCTATTTGGTTCCATCACTACATTCGTCAGTTGAAGAAAATGATCGGATTAATCTCTTCAAGCCACGGAGTGAAACTTGCATGAATTGGTTAAACACACAAGATAGTTCATCTGTCATCTATGTATCATTTGGCAGCAGTGCCGTACTTGGAGAAGAACAATTGAAGGAATTAGCATGAGGTCTAGCACAAAGCAATTGTCATTTTTTGTGGGTGGGTGAGAGATTCTGAAGAATCTAAAAAACATCTGAGGAAGGTTCAGTTTTGAGTTGATGTCTCCAAGTGGAGGTACTTACAATCACATAGAGCTATATCATGTTTCATGACCCATTATGGACGGAATTCGACATTGTGCTTGGGAGTGCCAATAATAGCTATGCCCTCATATGGGTGGATCAGAAGACGAACACCAAGTTTATGGCAGATGTGTGGAAAGTTAAAGTTAATGGGAAGAGAATTGCCACAAGTGAAGAAATTGAAACTTGTGTAAAAGAAGTCATAGAGTGGGACAGAAAGAAGATGATAAAAAACAATGTTACTCAATGGAAGGAATCAACTCTAAAAGCAGTCATTGAATTGGCAGTTCTGACAAAGACATTGAGGACTTTGTTTAGGTTTCTTACATCTTTATACTTTGAATTGCTAGTTTATAGCAATAGATCACAATGCTATCAAAGCTTATCTTATAGTAGTATGTTATGTTCATTCAACCTTCCCTTATAGATTAATAATTCCCTGAGTTTGGGATTCTATTGCTGGCATAAAATAAGGGCTCGTGTGTTCTTTGTAGTACATAAATCCTTTGTGAGGGTTTCACTTAGTTGAATCCACATAGTCATGACTAGTATATTGCCTCTACATTGAGAACGTTTGGGAATGAATGAGGTATCAAGTGTACTCGGAAATGGTAACAATATATAGGGAATGGTCAAGCAGCTGTTTATTTTTATTCGTCCATAGCGATTCATTCTGATTTCCTTTTTCCTTTATTAATATTCATTTTGTTACAAACTTCTAATGGAAGGCAATTGTTAACTGAAAGAAGATAGTTCCAGGTAAATGTCTCCACCTTTATCTTATGAAATTCAATGTGTTTACAATTTGTTCAGGAAGAATGGAATGGGACCGCGAGAAGAGAAATTGGAACGGTAGTGTTCTTTAAAAATCAAACAAGAAAAGGAAAATAAGAAGAATAGAAATAGATGGATATGCAGTAGTATCCAGTTTTTCTTATATAACCTTTTGTTTTCCCCTCGTAAAGCAAAATATACTTGGTTCACGCCATGTTCAAATACTATAGATTAAACAAAGATGCTTCAAATATATATATATATATAGTGGAGTTCGAACTTACTGAGAACAGGAGACAACATAGGAGAGCCAAGATTTAATGGTAACCCCATTTGCTTCACCCTGCAAATCTGCCTTTTATTTGGTTAACCACAATATAAAGCTTTCAAGGAATCACGCGAATAGAAGGTTGCTTATTAGGTTTATCATAAGTTTCCGCACGATCAATTTTGAGTGGAAAGCTCCACGAGAATCTTCGGCTGATAAGCTCATTTGGGTTCATTTTTGTCCGCGTCTTTGCGCTTTGTATGCACGTTTATAACCTGCACCGAAGATGTGTTGAATTAGGTAAAGGAAGAGAATCAGTATTAGCAGCATAGACCAACACATATTTGAATTCATTTTATTGGCTTGTCACACGTAGTTGATATTGTGCATTGTGCCAAGGAAGATAATGGAGAGAAAATAAAGTTAACAAGAACGTGAATAAGTTAACAAGAAATCTGGTTTACAAATTTGACATGGCCACCACCTCAATATATTTTCAGAACCATTGACACCTAACACATGACGCTAGAATGACTGACACATTTGGTTACCTTGGTAAAATTGGAAGTCTTTTTTTTTCTACGCGGTGTTCAGGCCAACTAGCTAGCACCTAACTAATTATATGGAATATCTGCTATCTTCCACCAGCAACAAGATCAGCTAACTCTGTCCATCAACGCTAGGCTTGGAAAGATGGTAAGAAATCACCTAGTATTTTGCCTCCGTTGGAATTTGAACCTGAGACCTTATAATTCTTAACCCACTTCATTAACTACTAGGTCACACGCTTAGGTGCTGCTAAAATTGAAGCTCTTTGATAGAGCAACACTTAAAAATGTAGGGGTTTCTAAACCCATCGATAAGTTCTTGAATAACAGTACATAAAGCTTATAATACAACGCATGAATGTGCTTTTGCTCTGTTTTATCATCTGAGCGGCTATCAACTCACGTCCCCTTTAAATTGTTAATCAAGTCAGTTATTTTCTTTTGTAGATATTGACATAATCAATTGAGTGTGAATCTGTGTGTTGCGCACATGCCTACGTGTGTGTGTGAGAGAGGGAGAGAGTCTTAACAATCCTACATTTCTAACACATTATGTAGTCACAATCCCGAGTTTTGCAAAATTGTCAAGAACTCTTGACCTTTTTTTTCCTCTTAGTTCAAGGCTCTTTTTCATAATATAAAAAATGTTCAGTTTTTAGGATATATAATGAATAGGCAACAGAACCATTACCAAGGAAGCTTAAAAGTATCTGTCAACCACCCCTGTTTTGAGCAGTTAACAGCAATTTTATTCATCCGCACAATGATCTCAGAAAACGTTGGCCGCACAAAAGCTTCTGGATCCCAACATTCTTCAATCAACCTAGAAATACAATACATTGAGCAGAAGTCAAGAGGGAACACAAATATCGGACTGACTGCACGCCAAATCTAATAAGCCAAATACCAATAGTGCACTGCAAGAAACCATCTCTCCCTGCTTAAGGGGCATGGAGGTAGTGCACTGGTCTAAGAGTACGTAGGGATTGAAATGCCCATAAGCCAATGTTTATTATCCAAAAGCTTATTCTGGTACTCTTTAAAGTTAAGCATATTAAAGAGAAACTAATGAGGTCATGCGCACAACAAAGTCTCAGTTATTTAATCTTGTCATGGATGGACATCAAAAGATGAGCGTTTCACCTAAATTCTCAAGATATGAGAAGGTCTGACAGGAAGAGTACAAGAAATTGCAGGAAAAGGCATGAGCTCAACAACATGCTAGTTGCACTTACACCAAGCTGGAGTTTGTACTAAATCACTGAGCCAAGAAAAAATCAACGGCCGAATATAATGACCCAACCGCTCATTTTGATTTCTAGCATCTCGTTTTTGTGACTATCGTAGGGCCATTTAATGCTTTATGACTTGCGAGTATGGATAATTTTGATCCAAAGAGGTTTGGGAGTGATTTGGAACACTTAGTTCCTTAATGGAAGCTTTAAGTTAAGAAAGTTGATCAAGGTTTGAATTGAGTTTTGATGGTTCCGATAAGTTTGTATGATGATTTTGGACTTGTACATATGTTTGGATTTGAGTTTAGAGGTTCCTAGAAGAATTCGACATTATTTGCCGAAAGTTGGCAATTTGAAAAACTTAAGAGTTCATAAGTTTGACCAAGAGTTGACTTTGATGTTATTGGACCTCGATTGGTGTTTCGGGGCTTTGGATAGGTCTATATAGTTGAATTGAAGTTGAGTGCAAAGTTTGGAAGTAAGCTGAAGCATCAAAGTGTGATTCATACACTCTTTTGAAAGAATGAAGATTTAAGAAATTAAGAGAAATTTTATTCAGTTTGAGCCTCGATTCTTTGTTGTGATGTGCCCGTGGATGTTTTGACCATTTAGACAAGTCCATATAGGATATTTGACCATTTGGACAAGTCCGTGAAGTCCCGAGGGCAAGAATTGAGTTGTTGAAACAGGGTTTTTCTGCAATTGGCTTGACTTCAAAAGTGCATGTCTCCCAATCTATAAAGAATTTTGGGATGAGGTTTTGATGAGATTGTAGCCCTTTAAGTCTAGTTTCTTGTGGTTCAAGCCGTTCGTCATTCTTACATCTCTGAGCACGAAGTTATGATCATTTTATTGAAGGGTGGCAGAGTTGTTTTGGTCCGCAGATGTTGCAGGTTGCAGCACTAACGCGACATGGGGGGCGTCGCGGCAGTGTATTTCTACCTCCAGATGATTCTTCACAGTATAAATAGAGCCCATTTCGTGTTTTTGGCATTTTTCTCCACTTTTCGAGAATGGGAGCTCGGTTTTGAGGGGTTTTGACCAACTTCATCAACCACGATGGAGTAAGTGATTCTAATTCACTTTTATCATCAAGTTAACTTTAACATGAAATCAAGAATTTGGGAGAAATCAAATGAGAAATGGAAGAAAACCTAGAAATAGAGAATTGTTGATTTAAGCATGTCAATGACATCAAAATGGAATTTTGATTATAGATTTGGGTTTCATGGCTCTACGCGTAGTCGGAATCTAATTCCAATTTTGGGTTTTGATGAAGAGGACCGAGTTGACTTTTCTTGACTTTTTCTAAATTCATTAAAGATTGGAGCCTTATGGGTTGGGATTGATTCCTACGGTACTATTTGACTTCCTTAGGTGTTGATTGACTAGATATGACACATTTGGAGGCAAATAACAAGGAAAGTATTTGTTGGAGAGTTGAAGTTGTTTTGGAAGGATGTAAGTATCTTGCCTAATCTTAGCTTGAGGGAATTTTTTTCTAAAATAAATCTATATGCTACATGCTCGGGGAAGGTGATGAGCTATATGCAAATACCGAGCTAATATCATGTTCTGGGTGGATTTTTGGCTTCTTTATGCCTTGTTTGGTTGTGTGTTCTACTTGTTATGTGCTTTAATTGATTGAATGACTACGTGAACACAATGAATCATGCTACAGACAATGTTTAGGTTGATACCACATTTGAGCATGATGGGTTATCCTTAAGATTGTTGATATACTTGATTTAGCCATAGTCACACTTATTATTATGAACACGCATCTACACCTAATATTCTTGGGATATGCCTTAAATTATTGTATGACTACTTGAACCTTATTATCTTGGTTAAAGGCCATGTTTAGGCATTTGATGTTTTATTTGGAGTTGATGGTTATTGAATGACAAATTACATATTGAAGTTGTAGTCATACGTTATACACACGCATATACCATACTTAGGGATCATGAGTACTTGCATACACCCCGCATCTTTATTTATCATGTCCTAGCACATTTTATTAATTATCTGGAGGCATATGCATACATCATTGGAAATGTAAATCTTAATGCGCACTGATGATATTAAGGCACATTGGGACATTATGAGCGGATTTATATTGATGTATATTGTGGCACGAAGTTTTTGTCGTGTGAATTGTTATGATATTAATGTTGAGGTGAATTGGTGTGTTCCCAAGACAATAGGTTACGGTGTCGTCGCTTGGATATGGTAATGCCCCTCTGGAGTCGGGTGATTACCCATTTGAGCTTTGTGAGCATAGGCACTAGATTGGTGCTTGGTATTAGACACATGGATCTTGTGTCAGGCACACAGGAGTTGTGTTGGGGGTGTGTATTCATGCATAGTTTCGTATCATACTCACGCATGCCATCTACATATGTTATTTGGTGCATTTAATACATGAATATGATTCATTGGCAGAGCTGGGTACATAGATCTTGTACTCTTCATCATGCATAGACATTTTAGACTCATGTAGAAGCATAAAAATAAATGCTAATCGGTAATTGATAAGGATTTGGATCTTTATCATGTATAGACATTCTATATACATGTAGGAATATTCGAGCTAATGCTACTTGGTGCATATCTTCTTTGTATGTAAATTTGGTGCATCTGTGTATGCTTTGACCCATTCAAATGGAAAAATATGCTTATTATCTCTTTCTTCGCTTGTGCACCTTTATTATTAATACATGTTGTTCCTTGGTTATTTCTTGATTGTCTTTCTGTTATTGTATATTCTTATGAGTTGCACGGGTAATATAAAGTGAGTATCTTTTGACTAAACCTCGCCACTACTTCGTTGTGGTTAGTTTTGATACTTACTGAGTACATGGGGTCGATTGTACTTATACTACACTTCTGCACCTTGCGTGTAGATTTTGGAGCTTAGAAGCTGCGGCGTTCGAGGATGAGCATTGAAGAGATCAGCATTCCAGTTATTAGCTGACATTCGTTCGTTGTAGCCTAGAATTATATATTTCTGTTTATTTATATTCAAACAAATGTTGTATTAGTAGCTCATGACTTGTTCTATCAGTTCGTGGGGATAGTTGTGTTGATTTTCGTCTTATTTCACTATTTATTTGATGATTCCCAGTTTGAGTTGTGACTTATGTTAGTTGGCTTACTTAGTGGGTTGGGGTTAGGTGTCATCACAACTTGGTGGGATTTTGGATCGTGACACGGAAGAAAATGAAACATACACATTCTTTTTACAAAACCAAAGCAGCAGAAAGGAAATCTTTCCTGACGCCCTTCAAAAAGAATTTATGATACACTTCAATGGCTAGCAGTACATAACAGAAGACCATGTTAAACTGGAATAATATGTTGCTAATGCATAAGCGCATATGAACTGCACAACATGTGATTATACCCAAGTAATGATAACAAAAACAATAGATAGCGGGACTTACTCTCTAAATTCTGGAGGATATTTGGATTTCGATTTGAATGCTGGTCTTTGGCCTTCTAAGCACATCAGTCTAGCGGCCTCTTGAGGAGACTTGGTATGAAAAGGTGGTGTTCCCTCCATCATCTGAGCCAAACAAAATAAAATAAAATTCTTGGTGAATAGAATGTGAAGCAGCAGGGTATCACAGTTCCAGAAGGCTGATAGCCTGATATCAGGATAATAGAGGATTGAATTGTATTCTAAATAAATCAAGACCATCCAAGTATCAGTAAGCGCTGCACCTAAATAAGACACTATTTCCAAATTAAGCTATAGCATGAATTGAAGTATCTGATAAAAGGAAATCATACCTCGTAGAGTACAATGCCAAATGAATATATGTCCACATTCCGGTCAAATATTTCATCTTTATAAATCTCAGGTGCCACATAGGGACCTATAAGTGACAAACAAATGACGAGTAAAGTAATCAACAGAAACACAGCAGGTTCAATCAAAGGTGATTCGTTCATGCTAAACAATATGCTCCAACTCATAACCAAAGTTTCTGATTTATCAAAACTTACCATCAAACAAGAATGTTTTCTCCTATTAGAAATATTATAATTAATGTTTATATACTTGAAATTTGAAAAACTTACTTGAACGATCAACAGCCTCCGGCTGCGCCAACTTTGCTTTGTCAGGTGAAATTTTTGACAATCTAATCAGACCGAATCCTGCAACTTTCAGGAGACCTCCACTGTCCAGCAAAATATTTCTGGCACCTTACCAAAATTTCGAATATTAAAAACAATAGGAAATCCCAATGAGAACAGTGAAAATGGTCAGATAACAGCCTTAGACAACTAAAGCATTTAGTTGCCTTACTTTGGCTTTAGATTACAATGGATGATTGAGTCTGGTTTGCATTCGTGAAGGTAGTTCATACCCCTGAAAGTCGACCAACATGGCACAATCGACACGTTGAGATAAAATAAATAACTGAAAAATCACAACTTGCCAAAGAGTAAAGGAATTGCCAAAAGACTGATTCAAGCATGAGAGCTCAATTCACTTTGTATGACAAATCAAAGATTGACTTACCTAGCAACATCAAGAGCAAATCGTAGCCCCTTAGAAGGAGATAGACGTCCCTTCTTTTGCAGATAGCTACCTAAGTCACCCTGAAAAGTCACAAATAGCGTATGTAATGCCAATTGTCATAATTACAAGGCTAACATAAAAGTTGAGATCATTGGCATACAAAATTCATAAGAATCAAGATCTCCACAACATGGAAATTGAAACTGTTGCCAACTCAAGCTAAAAATTTAGCCAATGTTTTTTTCAGTCAAAAGATCCACCAAGTTGGTGGGAGTTAGGAGTAGCCCTAACCTGTATATAAATCAAATAACAAAAGTACATGGAGGAGGACATAAACCATAGCCTCCAGAGCATGATGAACAAATCTGCTAGACATTCCTATGCAAAAGAGATGTAGCTAAGATATGGGAGGACTCCTCCATTACAATATTTGAAGATCAACTATAAAGCACAAAGCTAAGCAGTATAAGTGTATAACATAGTTAAGCTCCTTCATCTCAGCCATTACTAACAGAGAAGAGATTCTTCTTTCGCCTAAATCTGAAATTTGGGAAGCCATCCTGTTCTTGCTTCAAGTAAGCTCTAAATTGCCTAGGCAATGAAAGATCTTCAGTGAAGACAATCTGGTTCCTGGCTTTGTCACCCAAACATGCCATTTGGTCTGCAATCACATTTCCTTCCCTGAATATATGAACAAAAAGGAAGGATCCCTTCTGTATCGATTCCCCGATTTGTGCCACGATGCTATGAATCTGCCATGGAGGTCTGACTTTCTTATTGATTATATTAAACCAACATAAGAGAATCAGATTCAACAATAATCATAAGAAAACCTCTATCAATACAGATACGCAACCCTTGTAGAATTGCCATAGCTTTCAGCCACATTGTTACCACAAATACCAAAGTAGTCACCAAATGCTAAAATCATATGCCCATGATGATCCCTTATTATGCCACCCTCTCCAGCACTTCCGGGATTACCCTTGCTATAGCCATCTACATTCATTTCATCCACCCCTCCTCAGGTCTGGACCATATCACCAATTGACTGTGGATAACTTGTTGTAATTTCTCCACATAAGCACACTTGTCATCTCATGTTACGGGTAAATTTAACTTACAGAATTTACATTGCAGAATCAATGACATTAAGTGACACACCTGCCAGATGATATACCTACTAGACATATAAATTCTCAAACCTTGCTGAACACATGTTCTTCCATACTTCCCAATAAAAATTACAGATGGAAGATACTGTATTAGAACCTTATGCACTTCGTTCTTTGGTATAGTCCGCCACCACTGCATCACCAAACTCCTAACTGATCTTGTTGTATGCCTTATGCCACATGCACTGGAGAAATAATTCCAAACCTGTCTAGCAATGTCACTATCACCAAATAGATGTGAGCTTGTCTCCTGTTGATGTCTGGTACAACAACTACATCTTGAGGGGATCATGATACCAACTCTTTGAATCCCTTAGAAGTCTCATCATCAGAAAAGCAACATTAAAAGGTGTTCTTTTGTGCCATAAGGACTTGCCAAAACCCTCAGGGGTTGGCCTGGTGGCAATTGGCTTGAGCCTTGGGGTATGCTCCCTTTCAAGGTCTCAAGTTCGAAACCCACTGGGTGCAAACAATTTCTGAGGGCCATCGGACTGGGTAAAACTTGAATTAACCGTGGTACACTTGCGGGAAACTCCTTGCCGAGGGCCTGTGCATCCCCCGGATTAGTCGGGGCTCATGGAGACTCGGACACCCGGTGCAAATCAAAAAAAAACGACTTGCCAATGAAAGTTTCACTTCTAGATGTATATTAACATAAATTGAATTGATAAAAGAGGTGAACAACAAAGTTGTTAGGTGATAGGTTAGTGTTAAGAGATTGACAGAGCCTACCCTTGGATGATACTCAGAGACTATCATCATTGGTATATTTTGTGTGACTGCTCCAACAAACTGAACAACATTTGGATGCCGTACTTTTTCTAGCAAAGTTAATTCATGTTTGAAAGCATCTCTGCATCCAAACGTGGAAATAAGGCAAAGTTAGGCATCCAATCCAAAAACAATTCATGGAACTATATTTTGTTCAATACTTATCGAAAGAGAAAAAAAATAATAAGCATCTGCTTGAGTGAAGCAAGGATCAACAAATTAAAACAGACTTTAAGCAGCCGCAAGGCTTATATAAGAATGAAGATAGTCTGCAAGAAGAAAACATGATGTACTTAGCCTAAATATTGACTTCTCTGACTGTTGAAAGATTTAAATACTGAGGGAACATACAACATGGTGCATAAGATTTAAATAATTGAGAAATTAAAGCATAATGACACTAATGTTTCTCCTGAAAAACAGGGAAATTACAAATACCCGGCTTCCTGTTAATGTCTCCAGGTCTAATTGGAAACTTGTGGCGACAATAGCAATGAAGATTACCAATTTTTCATAATATATATAGTCAACAAAGAAAAGGGAAGTAGTAACCCCTCAATCCCAATTTATGTGAGACACTTTCCGTTTTAGCTTGTCGCAAAATAAATGATACCTATTACATCCCGTATTTTTGTACGTCATGTTGTGACATGAGGTAATCGATGTGAGCTCGAAGGGTCAGAGTATCTTTGAGGATTATAAGTGTTTATACCACGTTTAATAAGTGTTAAGTATATGTAGGAAGAGATTCGAAGTTAATTGAATCGAAAAGAATAAGTATCGGCAAAATTTCCCTACTTATGGAGTCACTTTCGAACCATACATTGGAGGTGGGCCGATGTTATAACCTTACTTTTGGGGTAACACTTGGAGTTGTTAACATGCTAAGAAGCTGTTGAATATTTGATTAGCTTAATTGTAGTGACTTGATTAGCTTAATTACAGGGATCTTATTAGATTAGCTTAATTATAGGGATCTTATTTTCTTTAATTGTATTTGCATTACTGTCTTTGATTGCCTTTCCTAAATTAGAGATAGGAATGATTGTATAAATATTCTAATCCATAGGTTGTACAGATATTGAAATATACAAAGAAGCCTTTTCTTCTCAAATTCAATATGGTATCAGAATCATTGGTGCCTTTTGATGTGAGTTATCTCCCTCTGCAACAGTGTTCAAAAGAGCGACCGCTTCCTCGCTTTAAGCGAGAAGCGAAGCGGAGCGTCAGGTGTATCGCTACCTGTACTAAAAGCGACTCAGTTACAGAAAAGCGGTCGCTTCTACCAAAAAAGCGAGAAGCGGGAAAAGCGGAAGAAGCGATCGCTTCTTGAAATAAACAGCCCAAACGAGTCTTTTTCAATTAAAAGACCCAAACCGAGTGAGTCTTCTGTTTTAGTCATTCTTCAGCAGCAACCTAGGGTTTTAAACCAGTCCTTTCTTCCTCAAAAAACCAACGATTTCTTCCTCACATGAAGCAACAATTTGTTCAAGCAAACTAGGGTTCTTCTTCTTCAACATTACAACAAGTCAACAACAGCTTTCAAGTTTCAACAGGTATGTTTTTATTTTCATTCTTCTTTTTCTTCTTCTTTTCATTTTTCTTTCTAAACGTCCAAAAAGTGCCGAAATGCTGGCGAATAGTTTCAAGAAAATTTCTGCCCAAATTTTGCCCAGATTCTGCCAAATTATATATTTTTTATTCTTCGTTTTAATTGCCTTTCTTACAATTATATGTGTTGTCGATGCCATATTTATTTTAATTTTTTTTAAAATTCCGCTTCACTTCAAAAAAGCGGGTGCTTTGCTTCTCGCTTTTCGTGAAATGGAGGTCATCGCTTTTCCTCGCTTCACGCTATTTTTAACACTGCTCTGCAACGTTAGGGTTCCTTTTGTATCAAAGAGGTTGAGTGTTTCTCCATGGTGTCGCCGACACATTTCGAGCCTACCGTATCAGTTTCATCAATTTTGGAGCAGTAGAGATACGGTTCCAAAGTATTAGAATCAATTTTTTTTCAGCCAGCACTCCCTATTTTTCTTATTTGAAGAGTAACCAGGTCCACTGCTAGCAGTGAACCTTGATTCTGCAGAAAAGATTAATTTTTTGCTTGAACTGTTATTTTTTCAACTTATGGGAGACTCAAAAGCAGCAGTTACCAATTCTGTAGAGAATACTGTTTCACATGGTATTTCACAAATTAGTGTGGTAAAATTGGAAGGGGTTAGTACATATCTTGCTTGGTCAAGATCTTTTTTGCTTTTTGTTAATTCTAGAGAGCTGCTTGGTTATATTACGGGATAAATGAAAGCACCCGTTCTGACTGATGTTAGTTATAGCCAATGGGATTCTAAATAATTCCCTTGTTATGACATGATTGTTGAATACAATGCACCCTAGAATTTCTAAACAGTATTTATTGCTTGATACTACAGAAAAAATTCTGAAATTCAAATGATGCGCACTTTGATCGCTTTTTGGTGCACTCATACAGCCCTTACTTGCATAGAAAATTGGAGTCTTTTGTATAGAATCGTGCTTTGATGTAAATTCTCTACTTTTTGGTATACTTCTTGTATACGGGAGTTTTTCTCCCTCTTATTAATCCAATTTACCTTATCAAAAAAGTTCAACTAACGCGCACTTACTATTACGCGGCGTCTTCGTGAGATTCCTTGGAAGGGAGACGTAAGGCTAAGCAACTGATGTCAGTGCAATTACTATTCGCCAACTGAGGTACCCTTCGTACGCTAGACTAGATTGTTATTGTCGTACGAGAAAACCAATGTCAAGAGCAATAGAGAGAACATAAATGAGAATTAAGAATGAAAGAAAGTTTGATTGCGTTAATGAAAGCTATTACATAAAAGCAACACGGTGTCGAGGGGGAGAGACATCAGTACAGAGAAATGTTTGCTTACTAGAAAGTTTGATTGCTTGATCCCCCTAAGAATGCTTAAAAATAAATCAAAGTTACAAGGCTTGACCTTGTCTTTGGCATCACGGTCTGCGCGCGCGACGCTGTTGGCATATGCCTGCGGCTGGCTGCTAGCGAAGGCTATCGGTGGAGCGACAGAGGCACGTGCGCACTTGTCACGTGGCGCAACCAAGACCACGGGGCCGTCCATGACGCTAGGCGTTGGGAGGCTTGCTAGGACTCCATGGGGCGCGTCCAAAGGGCCACAGGGCATGGCTGGAAAGTCGCCTATGACATTAATCACGCAAGAGAAATGATGCCCTAGATTTTTGAAATTTGAAATAAAATTCATGCAGATAAGTAAGGTGAATTGATTATCACTGATTACTATTCCGAGTTAAGTGGGTTAAGGCAAGAGAATGACTATTATCAGGATCTCCAAGCAAAGTGTACCAATGATGCAGTTCTCTTTCAACAATTGGTTGAAAAGGAAAGGGTCTATGATTTTCTGGTTAGTTTGAACCAAGAACATGATCATATCAGGGTTCAAGTTCTCGGTAAAGTTACTTTTCCTTCTCTTGAGGATGCATATTCTTATGTTCAACGGGAAGAGAGCCGACGAGGAGTCATGCTTTATTCAGTACCAATGGAGAAGTCCGAGTTAACTGTCTCGTGAGCAATCAAAGGCATTCACTTGTGATAAAGATTACACGCATTGTGATTACCGTAGAAAGCCAAGGCATACAAAGGAGACATGTTGGAAACTACATGGTAGACAAACAAGAGGTCGTGGAGGAAAACGTGTAGGTCCATCAATGGGTCAGGCTAATATTGCGGAAAATATAGAGACATCTAAGGAAACTACTTCTGGAGAAGCCTTGTCTTTGGATGAAGTTCAGCATCTTCGTCGTCTCCTGAATAAACTTGATTCCTCTAATGTTGCTACTTCCAATCAGTATTGCCTTTAATGCTCACCTTAATTCTTGGTTTATTAATTCTGGTGCGAATAGATACATGACAGGCTCCCCTAAAGGCTTTCAAAACTACTCTTCTAGTCCCAACGGGGATTATGTTAGAATAGTCAATGGCTCCTAATTTATATCTATGGAACAGCCGACAGGTTTTGTTGTCCGTACACCTGATATTACATTATCATATGTCCTTCATATACTTGAGTTTCACGTTAACCTGTTAGCGCCATCACCAAAAAATTAAACTGTAGTGTCGAGTTCTTCCTGATATTGTGTTTTTTCACAATCTTCAAATAAGGAAGAGGATTGGCAATGGTAGATTGCATGATGGCTTATATTAGATTTATGGAACTCGAGACTTTATTCAGGCTTATTTTGGAGGAAATAAAGATGTCAAGGTTTGGGCCCCAATCATTTTTTGCTTCAAGGAAGTTATATCCTAGTCTGTTTTCTAGAACCGAGTTTGACTCTTGTATTGTGATGCTTGTGAATTTGCCAAGCATACTAGAAATTCTTATCCTTTTGAGTATAATAAAAGTACGACACGTTTTTTTAGACTATTCATTCTGAGGTCCCACTCAAACAATTTCTTTGTCTGGGAGTCGATGGTTTGTTACTTTTACTGATTGTTGCACTAGAATGACTTAGGTGTATTTGTTAATGGGCAAAGTAAAGTTTTCTCCTACTTTCAGTCTTTTCATAAGCTGATTAGTACTCAATTTGAGGCTAGATAAAAATCGTATGAACTAACAATGGCTTAAATATTTTGGTGCTTATTTGGAGTCTTATGAGATAATCCATCAAACTAGTTGTCCTTATACTAGTGCACAAAATAGGGTTGCTGACAGAAAAAACAAACATTTGTTAGAAGTGACTAGATCTCTTATGTTTACCATAAATCTACCAAAACCTTACTGGGTGGATGTCATTCTAGTAGCTGCCCATCTTCATCAATAGAATTCCACTTAAAATCCTCAATTTACAGATTCCTTCGCAAGATTTAAAGGGTAAGAAAAAAGCTAAGTACCACATATGACAAACCCAACTTCTAAATCTTAATTACATATTAGTTTGATGACCCGCCATGTCATCATGCCACATAGGCACCATTTGGCATTTATTAATGCCATGTGGAAGCTTACATAAGAAGAAGGCTAGTATTTGTAAGAAGATTCTAGAGAAGTATTGATATTTTCTTAGGAAGAACCTAGATCCTTATGGATTTGCTAGGAAAGTCCTTGAAATCTTCTAGGCTTGTAGAGAATTCTAGAGAAAGCCCTTATCTTGTAAATATCAAGGACTTGTATAATAATTAATATTTACACACTAGCCCTAGGAGACTAGTATATAAAGGGGGTCATTCATTTGTAACTCATCAAGCAAACATTTCAAGTTCTCTCTAATACAAAACTTCCTTTAAAAATTCTCTTGTGTTCTTTCTTCCATTCTCTTAGGGATCTTGAGTGTAGTAGGGCTGACTTGCATAGCAAGAACGTGAGCAAGTTGTGCAAGATCGTGAGCAAGTTGTCAAGTGCCGCACGTGTACTTAGTTAAGAACTAAGAACGTGACAACGTGGTATCAGAGCGAAGGTTTCAACTAAGGGAATGGCGAACGACGGAGAAATTAACGCTGACAACACCCAAGCCAACGTCATCCAGGATGCTGCTAGCAAGAGCGGCCGTAGCAAAAAGAGGAATAACACCAACAAAAACCAAGAGGTGACACCTGAGGTTGTGTTAAACGAAGGGCTTACATCCCAAGAACCATCTGCCACTAAGGTGAGCGAGGATGAAGTGGAGGTCCTTCCAGAGGACGTCTCGCTCGGTAAAGAGTGGGTGATGAAGATGAATGCGGGGATGGACGCCGTGGAGATCTTTGGCCAACGCTTGGGGAAGGTGGAAGGCACCCTTAACGTTCTTGAGGGGCACACTCTTTAAGAGATTGAAAGTATCCGAAATGACTTGGAGGGACGTACACAGACCGAGATGGAACTAAGGCAAACCGTCACTGCCTTAGAGTGCAGACTCATGGAGGCTTTGAGTACTATCGATGCAATGAAGGCAAAGATAGAGTCACTCGAGGAGCGTGTCAATGCTGGCGTTACTGAGGCAGCCAGCAATGTTGTGGTGACGAGGGAGGCCAAAATCGAGGCTCCCAAACCCCCAGTGTTCAAAGGTATTCGTGATGCACAAGAAGTGGAAAACTTCCTTTGGCATTTGGAGAACAACTTCAGGCACGGCAAAATGAGGGACGACGAGGCCAAGATCAACATTGCGGTATTGTACCTCTCAGAGACTGCCATGCTATGGTGGAGAAGGAAGATGACAGACATGGATAAAGGTCTATGTACTATTAGCACGTGAGATCAGTTCAAAGCGGAGTTCAAGCGACAGTTCTTTCCAAACAATGTCTTGTACGAGGTAAGGTGCAAGCTTAGGGAATTGAAGCAAACAGGGAGCATACGTAACTATGTCAAGGAGTTCACTACCCTTATGCTTCAAATCCCCAACCTAACCAATGATGACTTGTTGTTCCACTTCATGGATGGATTGCAAAATTGGGCTAAGCAGGAGTTGCAACGCCGACAAGTCACTGATATAGACCAAGCCACAGTGAAGGCTGAATCATTGATGGATTTCAGGCATGACAAGCACGACAAAGGCAATGACAAGGAGTCAAAGGCTAACAATGTCAAATATGGGGGAGACCGTGGCAAAGGCAAGAAGATACAACAACAATACACCAAGACTCAAGATTCCAAAAAGTCGAGTGGTCGTCATGGCTACGCCGAGAAGAAGGCACAGGCCGAAAAGAAGTGATGCTACATATGCGGAGGTCCGCATGACTTTAGGAATTGTCCCGACCTCAAGAGCCTCAGTGCCATGGTCCGTAAACGAAAAGAGCAGCCGCAAAAAGAGAGTTCGGGAACCGCACAATTGGGTATGATCGGATTATGTGGTGCTGTCACAAAGCAAGCTATCCAACCTACCGAGAATGGCAACCAGTACGTGGATCTCACCATCAACAACAAGCCCGCTCGTGCAATGGTGGATACTGGAGCAACTCATAATTTCGTGACTGAGGCTGCTGCAATTGAAGATTGCTCCAACCAACTCTCGCGTCAAGACCGTGAATGCCGAGGTACAAAATGCTCGTGGGATAGTTAATGGAGTTGGTGTCAAATTGGGAACTTGGAAAGGTATGACAAACTTTACCGTAACTGCTATGGATATCTTTGACATCATACTGGGGCAAGAGTTCTTTAGACATTGTCATACTTTGATCGATCCCTACCTCCAACGTCTCTTGGTTATGGAGCAAGAAGGAGCTTGCATGGTACCTACGGTGACTATGCCACACGGATAGATCCAAGCACAACTCTCAGTTATGCAGGTTGTCAAGGGGAACAAGAAGGGGGAGCCGACGTTCGTGGTAACCATTGCAAGTCTAGAGGAAGACAAGAATTTTCAAGAGACAGTGCCGCCTTGCATAGAGAAGCTGCTTGAGGAAAACAAAGATATCATGCCCGAGGATTTGCTTAAGCACTTGCCGTCTAGGAGAGAGGTGGATCACAAGATTGAGTTGGAGCCAGCGGCTAAGCCACCCGCATTTGCCCCATATCGTATGGCACCTCCCGAGCTAGAAGAGCTCAGGAAACAATTGAAGGAGCTGCTAGATGCTGGTCACATTCGCCCCTCAAAGGCACCTTTTGGCGCACCAGTATTGTTCCAGAAGAAGAAGGAAGGATCGTTGCGCTTGTGCATAGACTACCGAGCACTTAATAAGGTCACCGTGAAGAATAAGCACTCGATCCCACTTATTGCTGACTTGTTCGATAGACTTGAGCAAGCCAAGTACTTTACCAAGGTGGATCTTCGAAAGGGATACTACCAGGTTCGCATTGCGGAAGGAGATGAGCCTAAGACAGCATGTGACGAGATATGGAGCCTTTGAGAGGTTGGTGATGCCCTTCGGCTTAACCAATGCACCGGCCACATTTTGCACCCTTATGAACAAGATTTTTCATCCCTACCTTGATCAGTTCGTGGTAGTCTACCTAGACGACATAGTCATCTATAGCAACACCTTGAAGGAGCACATGGGGCACTAAAGGAAGGTTTTCCAAGTCCTGCGGTAGAACGAGCTATACATCAAGAGGGAGAAATGTGAGTTCGCACAATCAAAGGTGCACTTCTTGGGCCATGTCATTAGCAATGGAGAGCTACGCATGGACGAGGCTAAGGTACGAGCTATCCTGGAGTGGGAAGCACCTACAAAGGTAACGGAGTTAAGATCCTTCCTTGGCCTTGTTAACTACTACCGTCGGTTCATCAGTGGCTACTCAGCAAAGGCCGCACCATTGACCGAGTTGCTAAAGAAGAACAATCTATGGGTTTGGACGGAGCATTGTCAAAAGGCGTTTGAAGGCCTTAAGGCAGCTGTAACAGAGGAGCCAGTCTTGGCATTACCTGACTTTACCAAGACATTTGAGGTACACACAGATGCCTCAGACTTCGTCATTGGGGGTGTCCTGATGCAGGATAAGCATCCTATAGCATTTGAGAGCCGTAAGTTAAATGAGACGGAGCGGCATTACACGGTGCAAGAGAAGGAAATGACTGCAATTGTGCATTGCCTTCGTACATGGAGACATTATCTGCTCGGGTCGAGGTTCGTGATCAAGACTGACAATGTGGCTAATAGCTACTTTTAGACGCAGAAGAAGCTCACACCAAAACAGGCTAGGTGGCAAGACTTCTTGGCCGAGTTTGATTATGTGCTAGAGTACAAGCCGGGTAAAGGTAATGTTGTAGCTGATGCCTTGAGATGGAAAGCCGGGCTTGCTGCGATCGCTTCAGCAACTTGGGACATTCGTGAGGCTATAAAAGAAGGCATGCAACATGATCCAGTAGCCAAACAACTTATCGAGTTAGCCAACCAGGGCAAGACGAGATGTTTTTGGGTAGAAGACGGCGTATTACTTACCACAGGTCGGCGGGTCTACGTGCCTAAGTTTGGAGACATTAGACGACGGATCATAAGGGAGAGTCATGACACAATGTGGGATGGTCATCCAGGTCAACGTCGCACTACGGCCTTGGTTGAGTCAGTCTACTATTGGCCACGCATGCGAGATGACATACAGTGCTATGTGCAGACTTGTCTTGTCTGTCAACAGGGCAAGGTTGAACAACAACAACCCGGAGAACTTTTGGAGCCACTACCCGTTGCAGAGCGTCCACGGGAGAGCGTGACTATGTACTTTATCACTTATCTACCGAAGTCTGACGGTTATGGTACTATTATGGTGGTCGTGGATAGATTTTCCAAATATGCCACCTTCATGCCCGCCTCACCACGTAGCACTGCCAAGGAAGCCGCCAAGCTATTCTTTAAGAACGTCGTGAAGTATTGGGGCTTACCAAGGCATATTATTAGTGATCGCAGTGTTTTGGATGGCGCGCGGCGACAAATAGCGACGAGGGCACGCTTCAGTGAGGCGAGAGGCGCGCAGCGAAGCGCTCGCCTTTTTGATATGAGGCGACAATTTATACAAAAAAATAAAATGTTATATATAGCTAAAAACTCAATAACAATAATATATTAATAAATATATCAATTTAAAAATTAAAAACTCAATCGATAGTTAGACTCATAGTAGATTCCAAGCTATATCTCGTTTAGTATTATCGGATGACGCCATTTCAACATTGTTTTGTAGACAAAAATTATCAAGTCAATATGCAATTAATTCTACTATATAAGACTATAAGTTAATAAATGAAAAAAGGGCCTCAAAACAGCCTCTGTTTCTGAAAAAAAAAGGGCCTCCAAGCAACCTCTGTTTCTGGAAAAAAAGGGCTTCAAAGCAGCTCGAAAATGGCCATAACAGAGCCAAAACAGGCCTCTGTATTTTGCGAAAACAGAGCCAAAAACAATTAAGAGAAGAAGAAAGAGGAAGTGAAGAACCTCTGTATTTTGCTCGAAAATTAGAGCACAAAAACATAACTCTGTTTCTGCTCTTTCCGTCAAAAAATAGAGGAAAAAAGAAAAAGGAAGAATAAGAGAAGAAGAAGGAGAAAGAAGAGAGAAGAGAGAAGAAGAAAGTAAGGAACTCAGAACTTATACCTGATCTTTCAATGGCAAAACTCAGAAGCTTGATGAAGAAGAAGATGGCACTTGGAAGAAACCTCAAGCTTGAGATGAAGAAGTTGTTTTGTTGGAGCCCTAATCACAGTTCCAACCTTTTCTTCTTGTTTTATGTTCGAAGTTGAAGAAGCTCTGAACTCAAGACCTAATTGCGACCTGTTATTTTAAGTTTTACACTCTTTCTTTTTCTTTTTTTTAAATAGCGACGCTACAGTCGCTACTCGCTACAGTGGCGCCTCACGCAACACACCCTGAAGCGACCGCTATTTTGAAACGCAACGGAACAGTTGCCGTGTAGCGATACTGCCTCGCCTCACGCTATTAGCGCTGAGGCAAGCGCTATTTACAACACTGAGTGATCGAGACCCCCGTTTTACTGAAAACTTTTGGAGAGAGTTATTCGACATACTTGGCACGGAGCTGCACTTTTTCACTAGTTTCCACCCACAGACAGATGGACAAACGGAACGGGTCAATGCCTTACTAGAATGCTACCTGAGGCATTATGTAAGCGCACATCATTATGTAAGCGCACATCAGAAAGATTGGGAAGGCTCCTAGACATCGCCCAATTCTCTTATAACTTGCAACGGAGTGAGTCCACGGGGCGGACACCATTTGAGCTAGCCATAGGCCAACAACCACAAACTCCACATTCATTACCAGCCGCATTCGAGGGAAAGAGTTTGGAGGCTTATCATATGGCCAAAGGATGGGAGGAACAGCTTGACAATGCCAAGTCCTACTTGGATAAGGCAGCTAAGAAGATGAAGAAGTTTGCGGACCAGAAGCGGCGTCTCACAGACTATAGAGTTGGGGACATGGTCATGGTGAAGTTTAACCGAAAGCAGTTCAAGGCAGTACGGGGTATGCATCAAAATCTGATTCGCAACAACGAGGGTCCATTTAAGATCATCGCTAAGGTAGGCAAGATCTCATACAAGCTTGATATGCCATCATATCTTAAGATCTACCCTGTCTTCCATGCCAGCATGCTTAAGCCATATCATGAAGATAAGGATAATCCGAGTAGGGGCCAATCAAGCCGGGCACCAATGACTATCACCGCCTCGCATGATCGGGAGATTGAAGCTATCATAGATTACCAGGCCAGGCGAAAACAAGGCAAAAAGCCACCGCTATGTTCCTCGTCCATTGGAAAGGGCAATCATCGGAAGAGGTCACGTGGGAACGATATGAAGACTTGTGGCAATTCAAAGATAAGATCCTAGAGTTTATGCAACAGCATTGCGCCGCGGTCGTCGCAATATTGGGTGGGGGAGAATGTGATGACCCGCCATGTCTATCATGCCACATAGGCACCGTTTGGCATTTATTAATGCCATGTGGAAGCTTACATAATAAGAAGGCTAGTATTTGTAAGAAGATTCTAGAGAAGTATGGATATTTTCTTAGGAAGAACCTAGATCCGTATGGATTTGCAGGAAAGTCCTTGGAATCTTCTAGGCTTGTAGAGAATTCTAGAGAAAGCTCTTATCTTGTAAATATCAAGGACTTGTATAATAATTAATATTTACACACTAACCCCAAGGGGACTAGTATATAAAGGGGACCATTCATTTGTAACTCATCAAGCAAACATTTCAAGTTCTCTCTAGTACAAAGCTTCCTTTAGAAATTCTCTTGTGTTCTTTCTTCCATTCTCTTAGCGATCTTGAATGTAGTAGGGCTGACTTGGCATAGCAAGAACCTGAGCAAGTTGTGCAAGATCATGAGCAAGTTGTCAAGTGCCGCACGTGTACTTAGTTAAGAACTAAGGACGTGACATTAGGATACAAATCAAGGAATCTATCACTTATGTGCAAATATAGCACATGACAAAATCAACCGATCTACAATAGCATTCTGCCAGCTTCACCAACTTACATGAAGTAAACAGTACCATTTCTATCTGACTACAGCTGAATTTTTCTGACCAATGAATTAGTTCATCTTTCTATCAACTTTTTGTTGTTTAGGCAAAATCAGCTTCATCAAAAAGATAACTGAAGTACGTGACTCATCCACACAAGGATTAGCGAGTATGGAGGATCCAAATTCAAAGTCCAAATTAAATTGTCACAAGGGGTTTTACTCTGTAGATAGCGTAATCCAATAAAAATTTTGAGATGAGGCTCTCTTGATACAGGGCAACAACAACAACCCAGTATAATCCCACTTAGTGGGGTCTGGGGAGGGTAGTGTGTACGCAGACCTTACCCCTACCCTAGGGTAGAGAGGTTGTTTCCAAATAGACCCCCGGCATCCTTCCCTCCAAGAACTTCCCACCTTGCTCTTGGGGAGACTCGAACTCACAACCTCTCGGTTGGAAGTGGAGGTTGCTTACCATCAGAGCAACCCCTCTTGTCTTCTTGATACAGGACACAAAAGCAAAAAATAACTGAGCATCTATAGAACTCTGAGAAGCATCACACATGATATGGGAATTGCAGAGCAGCTGAAACATACATGCTTTCAGGGTCTGTATAGGTATCCTTGTCAAGTATCTTTACCGAAACTTTCGTTCCATTCCATTTGGCAATTTGATATGACCCCTGTAAAAACTTAAAAAAAGAAAATTTAGAAAACTTGTTGAGAACAGATCCAATACTTATCCAGCCAAAAGCATGGGCATGAAATGAAAGTGGGCCTTGTATCTCACGCCTTCACTCAAGAAGCAAAGAAAGATAAAAATGGTTAAAGAATCTAATGGATTCAGGCTTCCTTTAATTTTAAATGGAAGGTAACTTTGATAATTTAAGGCCTAACTGTGCCTTCATCAACCATAGCATGATTGAAACATCACAATGCTGATTAACAAAACAAATAACTTGCCTTTGAGATTCCATCACTTCTGCGGATTTGAAGTTCCAGAGGGTTTAGTTCATATTCTGGAACTTCTCGAGGATTTGCTACAGCCATTGGCGTCTTTCTGTTTTTCTAGCAACATAACACACGCTTCTATGAGTGCCAAAACATAAGGAACCTCAATCTAATTAGGAAATTTGACCCACTTACTGGCGCTTTGGCTCCACGGGCCTTCAAAATGTTGTAAATTTCAGCATTTCCATAGTATTTGGCATCAGCTACTGCCTGTCACGGCCAGTTATAACGCTCAAAGTTGGGTAACAAGGGATAAAGCAACAAGATTTACGTTTAGATATATAGTACTACTAAAGCCAAACTCATAAATTGCTTGATTGTTATAAAATATGAGCCTTTATGGGTTGGTTGGTTGTTTGTCCTTAGTTTATCAAAGCATTTGCACATTTACAGGACCTAAATACGATTATCCGGAGACAAAAGGCTTATACATATCTTGTTCATCATACGTCAATACTTTCTCAAAGTAGAGAATCTCCACCTGCTAATGCCTGTACCATTGCATTGTCAGACCATAAACAGCAAAATATTTGGATAAAACACAAGGAAGGAGGAAGAAGAAAGCGAAAGGATCCCCGTAGTTTGTTTAAATTAAAGGTTTTACTAATCCCTACTGCAATTTACCAAACAACAACAAGAAAATAATCCCCAAAGGAGTAAAAATAACAAGATTTATACCGTGCTACCCCAACGATCACGGCCATCCATATTAGCCTTCCTACTCAACAGAAGCTTGACAACTTCCACATGGCCTTCACAGGCAGCAATGTGAAGAGCAGTCCTCCCATCCAAATCGATGCTGTTCACATCAATGCCTTCATCCAACAAATCCTGAACTCCCTTCACATCCCCTTTACACGCCATGAATAACAGCTGCATCGTCGAATCGAGATTGTCTGGCACACTCAGCTGGCCATTTTCATTCGAAGAACTCCTTTGAATCGGATCAAGTGACGACTGCCTGCCGAAACTGAACCTCAAATTATTCCTCCTTGGATCGAATGAATTCTGCCTCTTGAAACTGAATTTTCCGCTCTTCGTAAAGGATCCTGTTGAGAATTGCCTCAATATCCCTCTCTTTAACTGCGCTGCCACCTCCATTTTTAACCTTTCAAATTGACATAGAGAATAGATTGATTTGATCAATTATGACTACTCCATGGCTGAAAATCAGCACTTCCACTGTAGCAGATGTACACGGAGAAAATATAAAACTAGAGATCCGTTCTAATTTTCACATATGATAAAAGAAAGAAGAAGAAAAAAATATGTAGGAATATAGATAGGGTTGTAGCAAATTTGCAGATACACCCTTTAATTTTGCGGGTGTCCCACTTATATTTATTAAAATTGTAGTAATAAATTACACCTTTTAAGCTGCGTGAAGAGCTCCAAAATAGCTTTTTTCTTTTTCTTTTTCTTTTCTCTATAATTCTATACCCATTTCTTCATCTTCAACCCAAATCCCCATTCCATAGCCGACACTTTCAAGCTTTATATTTGACAATTACCACTTTTAGCTTCTTTTTAATTCATTTCAAATCATAACCCATATAATATTCTTTTCGCACTTTTAATTGAAATTACCAAAATGTTGACCGAATAACTTTTGCTGTGGTGACTCTTTTCATTAATATTTTCCTTCTGGTGCTGTTAATGACATGTGTCATTTCTGATGCAACGGGTGAGCTGAAGAGTAAACTCCTCCGCAGTCAGTGTTCCAAATGTGAAACAAAGAAATGCTCTTCAAGTGAAGCCTATCCCCACGACTGCATTCGACGACTCTCATCGTTGCTGCCTTGCAATCTGACTATGTTAGGAGCATTTGCATCTATACCAATTTTGTGTGTTATATTTTAATTTGTATTTGTTTTATAAAAAAATTATAAATATATCCGTTTATTTACATAACTTCAGCACAGGGGCTGAAGTAGCAACGACAATTACACAAAATTTCAGTATTTTAGTAGCCGGTTTATTTTATAAGTTTTTGTTTAGTAACCAGAAAACTTCAGTTCTATTTACCAGTTATAAAATAAAAATTTCAGTTTTAGAGCTAAAGTTTTTATTTAGTAACCCAGAAACTTCTTTCAAGTTATAAAATAAAAACTTCAACTTTAGAGCTTAAGTTTTCCAGTTAAAAAGTTTCAGTTTTGTTTAGTAATCCGAAAACTTCAGGTCTAGAGCTAAAGTTTCTACAGCTGAAGTTTTTAAGTTATAAAATAAAAATATCAGTTCTAGAGCTAAAGTTTGTCAGTTATAAAATAAAAACTTCAGCTCTAGAGCTGAAGTTTTTGTTTAGTAACCCGAAAAGTTCAGCTTTAGAGCTGAAGTTTGCTAGTTAAAAAATAAAAGAGGTGAAGTTTTTCATTTATAAAATAAAAACTTCTGCCTTAGAGCTGAAATTTTATTTAGTAACCCGGAAATTTCAGCTTTAGAGCTTAAGTTTTCAAGCTATAAAATAAATACTTCAGCTCTAGAGCTGAAGTTTTCCAGTTAAAAGGTTTTACTTTTGTTTAGTAACCCGAAAACTTCAGGTCTAGAGCTGAAGTTTTTAAGTTATAAAATAAAAACTTCAGTCTAGAGCTAAAGTTTGCCAGTTATAAAATAAAAACTTAAGCTCTAGAGCTCAAATTTTTGTTTAGTAACCCGAAAACTTCGGCTTTAGAGCTGTAGTTTGCTAGTTAAAAAATAAAAACTTCAGCTCTTTCCGGTTATAAAGGGAAGCTGAAGTTTTTTAAAAAGTGGGTACGGATGCAAACAAAAAGACAAAGTGGCTATAGGTTATTTGGGCGCCCCGTGTAATTTTTACTGGGTCTGGGCAGTGAGATATAGGTCCAAGTACAACTTTAAAAAAATGTCTTAAAAAATTCGATATTTCGGTATATCGAAATTTCAAAATTTTAATACTGAGGACCATACCGAAATATCGGAATTGCAATACTGAATTAGATCGAAATACCGAAAAAACAGAAATACCAAATTAATTCGGTCTGATTCTTTTTGGATTTTATGCCCACCCCTACTTCTCACCATCACCTACCTATCTTCTTTTTCTTTTTCTTTCTCCTATAGTTTTTCTTCCATAGCTTTTATCCCTTAAATTTTTTGATTACCGATAATTTTCTATCCACTATTCTTTTCTTCCACCTTCGATGTCGTTGGCGATACCTCAAGAATAATAGAGAGATATCTAACATTAAAAAGAATGGTGAACGATAGAAAGAAAAAGAAGAGGAAGAAACAAAACCAGAGAAAAGTGAAAGTGAAAGAAGAAAAAACTCACAGAAGTGAAAAAGAGAAAACTTGTATATAATAAAAGGAGAGGAAAAAGTATAATATTTAGACAAGTGGCATAACTATAAATAGCCAAGCAGCATTATTAAGACAAGATAAACTATCTTTCTAACTTAAAAGACCTTATGAATTTTAAATTTTGAATTAATTGGTTACTCTATTTAAATTTATATATATAATTAGCTATATGAAAATAAACAGACCTTTTGAATTTTAAGTTTTGAAGTAATTGGTTACTCTATTTGAATTAATAAATATAAATATCTTATTAGCTATATAATAAAAAACAAAAGTATAAAAGATAAAAATAAAAATAATCCATTCAAATTGGGGAGTATTTTCAAGTTAAAATTTTAAATTGTTTTTTTTTTAAATCAAATTGAATGGATAGTTGAGAGAGAGAGAGAGAGATTAAAATAATTATATCTCTCTATTATTAGAATTTAAAAGTAGAAGAAAAAGCAATCACATTAAGGCAAGTAGCATAACTACAAAAAGCTAAGTGGTATTGTTAAGACAATTACCTTTCTAACTAAAAGCTATTTTGAATTTTAAATTTTTAAATAATTATTTAATCTATTTGAATTAATAAATATAAATATCTTATAAGTATTTATAATCAAAAACGAAAATTAAAATTAAAAATTACCCTTATGGAGTACTTTCAAGTTGGAGTTTTGACAATATTTTAGAAAAAAACTAAAAATTCAAATTGATTGGATAGTAATTTCTTCCTAATATAGTAAAGTGTGTGTTGTGTGTGTGTCATAGAGATGTAAAATAATTGTGTCTATCTATAATTAAAAGTAGAAGAAAAAGCATGTTTATCTTAAAAAATGGTAATTATAATTAGATTTGATTTTGTGGTTCTAAAGATATGTGATCTATTTTTATACTAGTTATTAAGCAATTGATGCTAAGGGAAAGACTTGGAAACAAGATAATTGCTTGAAAATATTGTGATAACCAAACTGAATGGTAATAATCGGGGCCTCGAGGTTAAGTCAGATGCCCTGCCGATGGTAGTCGATGGAGGACTAACAATTGCAATAAATTCAATGACGGCTCTCTATGACCAATAATAAGCAATAAACAAAGAACAATAAATAGAACACAATAGATATGAGCAATAACCGTAAATAGTGAGATCAAAGAATGTGTTAGAGAGTAGAGAGAATGTTCTTGTATTCTTAATATTGAGTCTCGGCCGCTTTACAAAATAACAAGAATCCCCTTTATATATGAGGAGGAATTCTAACATAGTACAAATGTATTTATTACAAAGATATGGGGTTGGTACGACTATTTAATACCATGATGCGGGCCTGGACTAGCCTAATATGCTTTGTCAGTTCTGGTCATGTGCCTTGGAAACATCACATTGATCCATCGAAGCCACTGATTTACACTGCTTCGAGGCCGATCGTTGCTCATACTACCTCGAAGTCGATCACCGAGAACCCTCGAAGTCGATCACTGGGAAACCTCGAGACGCCTTGATGATCGTAAAATCAAACCGTTGATATCTGTCTACACAAAGCAATTTATATATATATATATATAATAAATATAGATATCTTATAATTAGCTATGTAACAATAAAAAATAAGAAAATGATTCTGTTGATACATTCGGGTAATTAAACGTTTCACAATTAGGAAACTTAATTTATTGTTATAACTTGGATTTTCCAACAAAATCGACCTGTTTCTATTTAAACCATGATCATGAGCAAGTGCATAAATATACTCCTGAAAGATAAGTGGATATAGGAAGTTGTGTTGTTGCGATCTATCTGGCTGTAAATTTCTTTGGATTTCTTCCATTTGAAATTCGATTTGAACCAAAGATAAACATTTTGAATTAATTAGTTGCTCTATTTGAATATAAATATAGATATCTTATAATTGGCTATATAATAAAAAAATGGAAGTAATTATTTAAAAAAATAAAAATTCAAATTGAATAGATAGTAAGTTCTTCCTAATATAGTTGTGTGTATGTATGTGATAGAGAGAGAGAGAGAGAGATGTAAAATAATTGTATCTATCTATAATTAAAAGTAGAAGAAAAAGCACTCTCATTAAGCCAAGCGTCATCACTACATATAGATTTTATTATATTTCTGCATATATTAAATAATAAAATATAACTAATGTTTCTGAAAATAATATGATATATTAAGTTATAATTTTATAAGATTAATATTATGTTAAATTATTCACTCATCGCGCAGGTTCTAACACTAGTAAAAAGAAACATAAGAAGCAGTTGGGGAAAGGGATTAACCGGATTGGGAAAAGAATAAACTGCAACAAGAAAAAAAGAAAATATAAATAAAATAAATACCATAAAAAAAGAAATTATTTAGTTTTAAAAACAAATACGTGTCAAAATATAGTTGGTGTGTGCCATGCATTATTTTAGTTGAGATTGTACTTAGTAACAGAAGATGTAATTTATTACACATTTAACAAATATAAGAAGGACATAGGATTCCCGCAAAGTTAAAAAGTGCATATGATAATTTGTTACAACCATAATAGGGTAATTATATATTATCCCAACAAAAGGTATTTCAACACAGGTGAGCTGATGAAGGATCAAAAAAGGTAAATGGAGAGAAGGAAGAAGAAAAATGGAGTTTTTTTTCTTTTTGGGGGAGGGGGGTTGTTTAGAGTGTGGAGTTTGATCCAGAGATAGAGAACAACTCTCGTCGGGGAGAAAAGGGAATTGTATACAGTCAAAATCGGGTACTCCTATTGTGTGATCACTTGAGGTTGAAACATGGTAGGTCAAAACTTGAGCTTGGGTTATATCGAACCAAGGCGCGAAATTATACCGCCAAGCTCGTGACCCAGGGACCGAACAAGATTGAGACCGAATAAATCAGGGGAAACTTGACACAATTATCCGGTCAGTCGTCTCATGAATAACCACTATGTTTCCCCCATTTCTATTTAATTATGCTTCGTTATCCGTGTTTTGTGATATCGGGTTGCTCGGATCGAGTCCGAAATAGTTTTGGCAAGGTTTGAGACACTTAGTCTCTCTTACGAAGGTTTAAGTTAGAAAAATTATCTTGATGTTGACTTATGAGTTAGAGGGCTCAGATGTGAGTTCTGGTGGTTTGGTTAGGTTCGGGAAGTGATTTATGACTTAGGAGTGTGATCATAATGGATTTTGGAGGTTCCGAGTATGATTCGGCTTGAATTGGCAAAGTTGATATTTTGGCGATTTCCGGTTGATAGGCAAGATTTTGATATAGGGGTCGGAATGAAATTCCGAGAGTTGCAGTAGCTTCGTTGTGTCATTTGGGATATGTGTTTTAAATTTAGGTCATTCGGACGTGGTTTGGTTGGGTTTTTGATCAAAAGTGTATTTCAAAAGATTTTAATAACTTAGGCTTGAATCCGATATGGTTTGGGCGATTTGATGTTGTTTGAGGTATTTTGTTGCTTGGAACAAGTTTGAATATGATTTTTGGATGTGCTAGAGCCTTTGGTTGAGGTCTCGGGGGCCTTGGGGTGAGATTCGGGTTATCATTCGGATTATTTTGTAGTTTGGAAAATTGTAGAAAATCTACTCAGTTGTTGCAGGAAATTATCATTCGCGTTCGCAAGTGGAGCCTTGCGTTCACAAAAGGGCAGTGGAGGAAGGCTAGGAATTAAGCCTTCGCATTCGCGGAGGTTTGAGAAGTAAGTCATCGTGATCGCAAGAAGGACTTCGCGATCACGTAGAGTAAATTGGGTCTGATGGGTTCGAGGTCCAATGTTCATGGCGTTCGCGGATGAGTGAGCGTGTTCGTTAAGGTTAAGGTGGAGGAAGCATCGCGTTCGCGATGGTTCTCATAGAGGCAAAGTTTGTCAACGCGAGTTTGTGCTTTGCGAACGTGAGGGGTTGACCGCGTTCACGAGGAAGAAAATTAAGTCCTGGACATAATGTTTTTAAATCGTCTTGTCCGCAATTTTTGGGATTATTTCACCTATAGTTGCTCATTTTTGGAGATTGAAAAGGGATTCAAGAGGAATCGTTGGGAGGTAAGATTCTTGGACTAAAACTCGAATGTTATATGAATTCCACCTAGAAAATTGAGAAAACTAAGCTTAAAATTGAAGAACGAGGGCTTGAGAAATTGGACTTTTGATTGGGGATTTGGAGGATCATTTGGGGTCAAATTTGAGTACTTTTGATATTGATGAACTCGTAGGGAGATAAGAAATCTAATGATGTGAAAATTTTTGAGTTTCGAGAAGTGGGCTCGGGGTTCGAGTTTTGCTAATTTCGGGATTTGTATCCTTTATTGATTGTTTTCACTGGGCTTTATTCCCCTAGCATATTTTGACGTTCTCGTTATGATTTTTGATAGATTCGATGCGCGTGGAGACCGATTCGAGGTGCAAGGGCATCACGAGCTAGAGATTTAGCCGGTTCGAGGTGAGTAATGATTGTAAATAATGCTCTGAGGGTTTGAACCTTGGATTGCACATCGTAGTACTATATTAAGGTAAGGCACACGCTTGATGACGAGTGTTGGGTCGTGAACTATTGGAGATTGTGACTTGGTCCGTCCCGATTGATGATTTTATTGCGTACTTGACTGAAACTTATTTTTCTATCATCATGATTTGGGCTGAATGCCATATTTGGGCTTCGTGCCAATTATTTGAACCTTTTCGTGATTTTTATTACTGTTTTCTCACTGTTTTAACTTATTACTTGAACTTAGTCCTGATAATTTTGACTATTTTACTGTTCAACCACTCTTTCTCAGTTTTTAAGACATAAATGATGTTTGGTCTGATGAACACTATTTTACTATTGACCTTGGGGCTTGTGATAGTCTTTTGAATTGAGTAAGGTCGAGAGCCTGTATTGTGAAGAAACACTTATATGGATTTGAGGCTGAGGGCCTGATATATGTACGCCACGAGGTGGCTTGATTGATATGAGACAGAGGGCCTAGATTTGATGCCACGAGATGGCTTATTATTGCACTTAGACCGTAAGAGGCCCCTCCACGAGTCTGCACACCCCCACTGAGTGCAGGTACCCATTGTGATATGAGATTGAGCCCGAGAGGCTGGTACTGATCTGAGATGTTTCCCGATGGGCATATTTGTTGTTATAATTTCTCAAGGGCGAACTTTTATTTGTTTAATTTATCTTAATTATCTGTCAATTACCTATTATACTGATTAAAAGAGGATTTTACTTGATTTTTACTGGTTTTACTGATTTTATGATTTACTGCTTCATTATATAATGCCTTATACTTTACGTGTTTTCTTACTTTCAGTTGTTATTTACATTTGTTACTCACTGAATTGGAGTACTCACTTTACTCCCTGCACCTGTGTATAGATTGATGCATAGATGGTTTCACTCCGGACTGTTGATTTCCTCCAATTCCAGGCGGGCCTTTCGGTGATTACAAGGTAGTTGTTGACGTCCGCGACCTCGTATCTCTACTCCTCTATCATTTCTGTTTCTTTTCAAATGTTTGTAGTAGTTTATGACTTCAGCAGACTTGTATTACGGCTTATAGATACTCGTGACTTGTGACACCCAAGTTAGTACTGTGTCGCATTGTATTTTCGCATTGCTATCGATATTTCCGGTATTCAGTATTATTAAATCATGTTTAGACTATCTTTGTGTTGATTAACTACGTTAAAAGATAAAATGGGTTAAACTGGTTGGCCTTGTCATCATGAGAGACGGTATCACGACCGGGCTCGGGGTTAGGGTGATGACAAGTTGGTATCAGAGCCTAGTTACATAAGTCTCATGAGTCATGATCAGGTTTAGTATAGTCTCGCGGATTGGTACAGAGATGTCTGTATTTATCCTCAAGAGGCTGCATAACCTTTAGGTAAAACTTCATATTCTTGAAATTCTTATGGCGCGAACTTGTTGATCCGAGTACTAAACTTATGTTATTATATTCTCTCACAGATGGCGAGGACACGCACAACCGTTTGGGGGGATGACCACAATTGACACCAACTGAAGCCACCAGAGTCCATAGACGCGGTCGTGGTCGTGGTCGTGATAGAGGCAGAGCAGCGAGGGCATCACCTGCAGATCCACCAGCTTCCCCAGCTCAGGACTAGGCTCCAGTTATGGATGCTCCAGCAGCACCAGTTTTAGGCACCAACTGTGCCCATCGTGATTCTGGGTCTTAAGAAGGTCTTGGCATAGATGTTATCAGTTTGCACTGGCCTTGCTCAGGCAGTTTCAACCACTACATTCACAGCTACTTCATAGGTCGGGGGAGGGAATCAGACTCCCACCACTCGCACACATGAGCAGGTTGTGCTGGGACTTCTGATGTCGGGGGCACATCCAGCCCAACCGGTTGCAACTTCTTAGGACTATGTGGTTCCTATCATGTCGGAGGATAAGCAGCGTAGGTTGGAGAGATTTGGTAGATTGCAACCTCCGACCTTCATTGGTGCAGAGGGCGAGGATGCCCAGGGATTTTTGGATAAGTGTCAAAGGATGCTTTGTACTGCCAGTATTCTAGAGACCAGCGGGGCCGCTTTTACCACCTATCAGTTTTTAGGAGCTACTTTCACTTGGTAGGAGGATTTTGAGATGCATAGGACTGTTGGTGCAGCACCCCTTTCCTGGCAGCAGTTCTTCATTCTCTTCTTGGAGAATTATGTGCCGCAGTCTCGCAGAGGAGTTGTGTAGGCAATTTTGAGTGGCTGTATCAGGAGGAAATGACTATGTCGCAGTATAAGTTGAGGTTTTCTGAGTTGGCTTGTCATGCCATCTGGTTGGTTCCGACAGATTCAGAGAGGATCAAGAGTTCTGTTGATTGTATTACTTATTAGATCCATATTCTTATAACTAGGGAGAGGGTATCTGGTGCTATGTTCGAGGAGGTAGTTGATATCACCCATGAGATTTAGTTGGTTCGCCGTCAAGAGTGAGAGGAGAGGGAGGCCAAGAGGCTCGAGGATCAAGCAGTTATAGTGGTGCTCCTTCGATGTGCTAGTTTCAGTATGGTAGATGTCGTACATTCTGGCCTGCTTAGTTAGCTCGCCAGGCTATCATGGGGAATCTTCTAGGTCATGGTTATCAAGGATCTCAGCAGGCCTATCATCACTAAGTGCCCTTCCAGCTAAGCGTTTATCTCGTGCTCCATCAGCTTAGGGCTCTTCTATGCCGAGTGTATCACTCCGGTGTGAGGGGTTCCCTTCAGTCCCCTTCTCTAACACCTGAGAGTTAATATGAGTATGGCGAGAAGGGACACATGTGGAGGCAAGGTCCTTGTCGTGTTGCTAGTTCGTCATATCAGAGAGGTCATTTATCGCTTTCAGTGCCAATTTCTTCACCACCAGCCTCTTAACAAGCTAGGGGTGTGGGTTAGTCAGCCAGAGGTCTCCCCAGAGGGGGAAGTCGATAAGGGGATGGTCAGGACCATTTCTATGGTATCCCAGGTAGACCAGATGTTATTGTTTCATCCGCTATCATTACTAGTATTATTTCGGTCTGCCACAGAGATACCTATGTATTATTTGATCCCGGTTCCACCTTTTCTTATGTGCCATCATAATTTGCTCGTTATTTAGGTATGCCCCGTGAGTTTTGTGCTTTACATGTTCATGTATCTACCCTGGTGGGCGATACTGTTGTTGTAAACCGTATGTATCCATCATGTGTGGTCACTGTTGGGGGTCTGGAGACTCGAGTATATATGTTATTACTGAGTATGGTGAATTTCTATGTCATTTTAGGCATGGATTGGTTATTCCATGTAGTGCTATTCTGGACTGTGATGCTAAGTTAGTCACTCTGGCTATGCCGGGTTTGCCACAAATTGAGTGGCAAGGTGTGATTTATTATGTTCCTAGTAGAGTGATCTCTTTCTTGAAGGCCCGACGTATGGTTTCGAAGGGTTGCCTTTCATATCTAGCGTTTGTGAGGGATGTCGGAGCTGAGAATCCCAGTATTGATTCTGTTCCAATTGTGAGGGATTTTCCCGATGTGTTCCTACAAACCTACCGAGCATGCCACCGGACATGGATATTGATTTTGGTATTGACCTGGTGCCGTACGCTCAGTCCATTTCTATTCTTTCGTATCGTATGGCACCACCGGAGTTGAAGGAAATGAAGGAGCAGCTTCAGGAACTCCTAGATAATGGGTTCATTCAGTTCATTCGGCCTAGTGTGTCACCTTGGGGTGCGTCGATTCTATTTGTGAAGAAGAAGGATATCACAATGGGAATGTGCATTGATTACAGGCAATTAAACAAGGTAACAATTAAGAACAAGTATCCTTTGCCTCGTATTGATGATTTATTCGACCAACTTCAAAGGGCGAGGGTGTTCTCGAAGACTGATCTCCGTTTGGGTTATCACTAGCTAAAGATCATGGATTCAGATATTCTTAAGATAGCTTTCAGGACCTGATATAGTCACTATGAGTTCTTGGTGATATCATTTGGGTTGACCAATGCCCCCGAAGTATTCATGCATTTGATGAACATCGTGTTTCTTCCTTATCTCGATTCATTCATCATGGTCTTCGTTGATGATATTCTAGTGTATTTGCATAGTCAGGAGGAGCATTCAGAGCATTTGATTTGTGTTGCAGAGATTGAGGAAGGAGAATCTTTATGCAAAATTCTCTAAGTATGAGTCTTGGCTCAGTTCAGTGGCTTTCTTGGGGCGCGTGGTGTCCATCGAGGGTATTTAGGTTGATCCGAAGAAGATTGAAGCAGTTAAGAGTTGGCCTAGAGCGTCCTTAGCCACGGAGCTTCGCAACTTTCTTGGTTTGGCAGGCTATTATCGCCATTTTGTTAAGGGATTTTCATCTATCGCATCGCCCTTGACCAAGATAACTCAGAAGGGTGCTTCATTTGTATGGTCGAATGAGTATGAGGAGAGCTTTCATAAGCTCAAGACAGCTTTGACAACAGCTCTAGTATTGGTTTTTCCATCAGCTTTAGGTTCATATACTGTGTATTGTGATGTTTCGAGAGTTGGGATTGGTTGTGTGTTGATGCAAGAGGATAGAGTAATTGCTTATGCTTCTCGTCAGTTGAAGCCCCATCAGAAGAACTAC
The DNA here is from genome assembly GCA_034376525.1 of Nicotiana benthamiana. Lineage (NCBI taxonomy): Eukaryota > Viridiplantae > Streptophyta > Magnoliopsida > Solanales > Solanaceae > Nicotiana > Nicotiana benthamiana. Next base: position 43,822,111 of record CM067333.1, on the reverse strand, counting down.
CACGTTCATTATTTGGAATTGACTTCCACAGTTCATACATTGAAGATTTGAAGGCATTAATTGTATGCCGTATCTTGTGAGGTGTTCATTGATCATCGCAATCTTCACCATTTGTTCAAGCAAAATGATCTTAATTTGAGGTAGCGGAGATAGTTGGAGTTGATTAAGGATTATGATATCACTATACTGTACCATCCAGGAATGCCAATGTGGTGGCCGATGCTTTGAGCTAAAAGGAAGTGAGTATAGGGAGTTTGGTATATATTCCAGTTGTGGAGAGACCTTTTGCAGTTGATGTTCAGGACTTGGTCAATCGGTTTATGAGGTTAGATATTTCGGAGCCCATTCGGCTATTGGCTTCTGTGGTTTCTCGGTCTTATAATGATCCATATTTTCTTGTCCTTAGGGACAAAGTTCAGTATGATGATGCCAAAGATGAGACCATCGGTGATGATGAGGTGTTGAGGATGCAAGGCCGATTTGTGTGCCCAATGTGGATGGCTTCAGGAGTTGATTCTGGAGGAGGCCCATAGCTCGCGATATTCCATTCATTCGGGAGCCGCAAAGATGTATCCGGATTTGAGGCAGCACTATTGGTGGAGGAGAATGAAGAAAGATATTGTGGTATTTGTAGACCGATGTCTCAATTGTCAGCAAGTGAAATATGAGCATCAGAGACCGGGTGTCTTGCTTCAACAGATGGATATTCCTGAGTGGAAGTGGAAGAGGATAACTATGGACTTTGTTGTCGGACTTCTATAGACTTTGAAGAAGTTTGATGCTATTTGGGTGATTGTGGATCGGCTGTCCAAGTTCCCACACTTTATTCATGTGCGTACTATCTATTCTTCAGAGCGGTTAGCAGCGATTTATGTCCGTGAGATTGTTCATTTGCATGGTGTTCCAGTTTCCATCATTTTAGATAGAGGTACTTAGCTTACTTCCTATTTTTGGAGGGCCATGCAGAGAGAGTTGGGTACTCAGGTTGAGTTGAGCACAACTTTTCATCCTCAGACAGAAGGAATGTCCGAGCGTACTATTTAGATATTGGAGGATCATGGGATTAATTATATCGCTTGTAGAGTTTTCTTCAAACAAAAACTACCAGTCGAGTATTCAGATGGCTCCATATGAGGCTTTGTATGTAAGGCATTGTAGATCTCCGGTTGGTTGGTTCGAGCCCGATGTGACTAGGCTATTGGGGACTGACTTGGTGTATGATGCTTTGGAGAAGGTGAATGTGATTCAGTAGAGGCTTTGTACAGGATAGTCGAGGCAAAAGAGTTATGCTAATAGGAAGGTTCAAGATGTGTCCTACATGGTTGGCGAGAAGATTCTGTTGAAGGTTTCGCCCATGAAGGTGTTATGAGATTTGGGAAGAAAGGAAAATTGAGTCCTCGGTTCATTGGGAATTTTGAGGTGCTTAGGAGGATTGGGGAGGTGGTTTATGAGCTTGCTTTGCCACCCCGCTTGTTGAGTGTGCATCCAGTTTCATATTTCTATGCTCCGGAAGTACATTGGGGATCCCTCTTATGCTTTGGATTTCAGCACGGTTCAATTAGATAATGATCTTACCTATGATGTCAAGCTAGTAGCTATTTCGGGTCGTTAGGTTCGAAAGTTGAGGTCAAAGGATATAGCTTCAGTGAAGGTTTAGTGAAGAGGTCGCCTATGGAGGAGGCTACCCGGGAGACCGAGTGGAAGATGCAGAGCAGATATCCTCACCTGTTTGAGGCTTTAAGTATGTTTCTTGACTCGTTCGAGGACGAACGCTTGTTTAAGTTGGGGTTGATGTGACGGTCTGGTCAGTCATCTCATGAGTTACCACTCCATTTACCCTATTTCTATTTTATTATGCTTCGTTATCCGTGTTTTGTGGTGTGGTGTTGGTCTGATCGAGTGGGAAATAGTTTTGGTAAGGTTTGAAACACTTAGTCTCCTTTAAGAAGGTTTAAGTTGGAAAAGTCAACAAGACGTTGACTTATGTGTTAGAGGGCTCGTATGTGAGTTCTGGTGGTTCAGTTAGCTTTGGGAGGTGATTTATGACTTAGGAGTGTGATCAGAATGGGTTTTGGAGGTTCGGAGTAGGATTTGGCTTGAATTGGCGAATTTGATATTTTGGCAATTTTCGGTTGATGGACGAGATTTTGATATAGGGATCGGAATGGAATTCCGAGAGTTGCAGTAACTTTATTGTGTCATTTGTGATGTGTGTGTAAAATTTCAAGTCGTTCAGACGTGGTTTGGTTGGGGTTTTTTTTATCAAAAGCGTATTTCGGAAGATTTTAGAAACTTAGGCTTGAATCCGATGTGTTTTGGTGATTTGATGTTGTTTGAGGTATTTTGATGATTGATAAATTTTGAATAAGGTTGTTGGATGTGTTGGTGCCTTTGGTTGAGGTCCCAGGGGCCTCGGGTGAGTTTCGTGTGGTCATTCGAATCATTTTTGAGTTTGAAAAATTGTAGAAAATCCGCTCAACTGTTGCAGGGATTTATCACTTCGCGTTCGCGGGTGGAGCCTCGCATTCCCGTAGAGGCAGTGGAGGAAGGCCTTTAATTAGGCCTTCGCGTTAACGAGAAAAGCTTCGCATTTGCGGAGGGTTGGGAAGTATTTCATCGCGTTCGCGAGAAGGACATTGCGATCGCGTAGAGTAAATTGGGTCAAATGGTTTTGAGGTCCAGTGTTCATCGCGTTCGCGGATGAGTGAGCACCTTCGCAAAAGTTAAGGTGGAGTAGCATCGCATTCGTGATGATCATTACACGTACACATAGATGAAAAGTTTGCCAACACGAGTTTGTGCTTCGCGAATGCAAGAGTTTGACCGCGTTCGTGAAGAAATAAATTAAGGCCTGGGCACAATGTTTTTAATTCGTCTTGTCCGCAATTTTGGGGCTTGTTTCACCCATAACTGCTCGATTTTGGAGATTTTTTAAGGAAATTAAAGAGGGATTCAAGAGGAATCGTTGGGAGGTAAGATTCTTGGACTAAAAACTAGAAAAAGTTTATTGGGAGGTAAGCGAACCCCAAGTAATAGTACTTTGGACTAACATGAACAACTAGGAAAAGTTCTGTAATATTAGTACTTAGTCACTTTTAATCTCTGCTATTAGCATCTAGCCATGATTTATAAATTTATAAGACATTAGCCACTCCATTTAACAGCGGGTATATTTTAGACAAAAGTACCCCCAACACACTGAATAATTCCAACAATCGCTGCTGGATTTCAAACAACTACAAGTGGAACTCTAGCATAATATACTGGAGTTTGAAAAACTGTCCACATGTGAAATTCTAAATAGATTATATTGGACTTCAAAGATGTATAGGTAAGATATGATATGACACGTGGTCATCTAACAAAAAGACACGTGGAACCCGTGACGAGGATAGCTATAGACCGAACACAGAGAGTCCGCTTGTCACTGGAAGGGATAACAGTCATAAAAAGATGCTAAATGCATTACGACCGGTAGCATTTAATAAGGAATATTCTATAGCATTAAAAGCAACGGCCCATTACAGAAAATTTGACATTTATGTCATTCGTTACATCTTCATCAATGGCCCTCATAATTGACATTAAAGGAGGGCACAATCATAGGACCTCTTTCCCTAAACATAGCTATAAATAGATCGAGAGCTCAGTTATCATTGTGAAGGAGACGAATTCTATGGATAACTTATCCTACATCTATACTATAGGTGTCTAACAGGTCGGGTCAGCCTGTTTTCTAACCGACCCAGACCAGGTGAAATCGAATCGGCCTGGGCCAGTACGAGGGGACAAGTGGGGCTGGGTTAAATGGGTAGGGGTTTGGTCTGTTCACCTATATTCAATCGGTTAACCAGGCTGCTCAAACCCGATCAACAGAAATACTATTGAATCGGTTAAACCGGCCGGCCCGGACCAGCCAGACCGGTTAACGGCTAATTTTTTTTTGTAAATTATTGATTGGGCAGCCAACGTTAACCGTTGGCAACGCTCACCTTCCAAAGAGCCGTTGGCCAACTTCTGATTTGCACAATTAGTCGTTTTTGGGCCTTCTTTTTAAAAAAATTAATACTTTTGTAATTATAAATTTAACCCTTTAAAAAACTATAACTACACCCCCTCCCCTTCTTCATTGCTTCACTCATCTCTCATTTATCAAACTTAAATTCTCAATTCAACTTAAATGATGCCTCGTTCTTCTAGAGTGCACTCATATGTTTGGGAACACTTTGAGGTGGTAGAAGAAAATAAAGAAGTTCAGAAAGTAAAGTGCAAGAACTGTGGTCGAGTCTAAAATCTTCGTCCAAAGTGTGGCACAGACACATTAAGGAGGCATATGAAGAGTTATCTTGAGCGTCCTCCGGAAATTCGTATTTAAGTTGATTTGAGACAATTTGTGTTAATTTAAATTTATTAGACATATTTATGCTTAATATTTTAGTTTTTTAGATTAATTTGAAGTATTTTTATGCATAAAAATTTAGTTTTACTCTTTTTTTGTTAATTTGAAGTATTATTATGCATAAAATTTTAGTTTTACTCTTTTTTTTTGTTAATTTACTTGTTAAATGCAAACTTCAATTTTGTAATTTTGAAATAAATTTAGAACTTGTAATTTATAAGTGCAACTTTTTCCCATCTTCATTGTATTCTTTATATTTTTACTTTATATTAATATAACTTACAATAGTTATACACAATACAAAAAAAAAAAATTAAAATTACACTAACCCGGCCCGACCCCTTGTACTTGTAACCCTTACGGTTTAAGTTTTACCCGAATGAACCTGGGCCTGTTAAACCTAGAAAGCCCCAACCCGTAACCATCCAGAACCCAACTCGTACGTTTACTAATTTTCCCTATCTAGCCCGACCCCGTCCACCCGTTAGGCACCCATAATCTATACAGAACATAAATACAATTTTACTTTCTCGCTTTTTGATCTCATCATTATTGTCCCCGGAAACCTTATTCTTGGATTCATCAACTCTGATATTCATCTATATTATAAGGCTAAGTATTATATATATTTTCAATTATTTATTTATTTCAGGATCAAATAAGATTACTTGTCTAGAAACCACGAACAAATTCAACTGTAGTGTTTACTTGTTTAGAAACCACAAACAAATTCAACTGTACCATTTTACAGGTAAATGGTTTGGCGTCCACTGTGGGACCTAAATAGCCATGCAATTAAATTGATCCTTGCCTTTTATACTAATGTACTTTGATTGTTTTGTCTTAGAGAAAATCACAAAAGTGGCAGATAAACAGTGTTACAGCAAGTATAATCCTATAATTCTAGGGGATCAACCTTATTTCGAGGATTCAATTAGTGATACCCACAAAGAGTGGAATGACGCTATGGTGGTGCATGACAGGCAATATCCTCGATATATTCAGGAGACAACTTCCAATGATGCTAATGAGGAGCATATTGATGCGGTAAGGATCTTGCAAGAGCAATAGGTGATCATTCTAGGGCTTCTCACATGACGGGATAAGGTTATTACACTGAATCAGGTACTGTCGAGGGCTTCGAATAATGCAAACAGGCGAGATCCAATTCCTCCTGGTGTCCCCGTAAACCAAACAATTTAGAGAGTCGACAACAGCCCCAGGGATGAAGTCGACTCTGACGGGGCTGGGGGAAGCAGATCCGGTCTCAGCAACAAGGACGACTCATTCAAGAATGGACTTTTACGGTTTATGAGGGAAGTAAATGCCCTCATGGACCAAATCCCAGGCGCACCACCCAAAGAAGTACACTCAGTCAAATAAGCCAAGCGCGGCACTAGAATTAATCCCAAAGCAGTTCAAAATGCCTGAAGTGCCACAGTATGACGGGACTTCAAACCCACAGAAACATATTACCACATACACAACATCAGTAAAAGGAAATGATCTCGCTCCTCACTAACTTGAATCTTGTTGCAAAAGAAATTCGGAGAGACTCTCACGAGGGGAGTCCTAACATGGTATTCATTACTACCCGAGCATTCCACAGACTCCTTTCAGATGCTCACAGACTCTTTCATCAAGGCTCATGCTGGTTCCAGAAAGGTACAAACCCCAAAGGGTGATATATTCAGGATCTCGCAGGGAGAATCCGAATTATTACGAAGTTCTTCACCCAATTCCAGAAGGAATGAATGTTACTATCGGTTGTCCCGGATGAATGGGCAGCTGAAGCATTCACCAAAGGATTGAATCCGAGAAGTTTAGACACTTCCTGGAAGCTGAAGGAAAGTCTGCTTGAGTTTCAAGCGACGACATGGGCGGATGTCCACAACTGGTACGAGTCAAAACTAAGGATCGAAAATGATCAAATTGACTATCCATCATCGACCAAAGGATAAAAGAAAAATAACAATAAAACAAATGAGATTACGACATGGATAGACGGATTACGATGGTCAAGTTTTTGCCCTACGAGCAGGCTGAAGGTCGTGGCAGAAGCTTCCGATTAGCAGAGCAAGTTGTCGTTGACAGAAGGATCGATTGTGGTTGGCATAACATATCGTTGTGGGATAAAGAAATATCAGGGTCGCGGGATCCCTCTTACCCTAGTTATCAGAGTATAACTTCATCGTAATTATATTGGAGTTGGTATTAGCCATGAGAAACATCAAAGGAACATGATTCCCGAGACCTATGAAATTTGATTCCAGCCAGAGGGATCCCAGCCTATAGTGTGAATATCATAGGATGAACGACCACCAAACAAGGGACTGCCGACACCTCTGGGAAGAAGTGGCAACACTGTTGAAGAATGGTCACCTCAGATAATTCTTGAGTGACGAGCTAAGAACAATTATGGTCGGAACAGAGACAATGCGAAACCCTCGAAAGCAGGAGAAGAACCCCCACGCCAAATGATCAATATGATCTTTAGAGGGAATAAGATTAATAGGGTCACCTTTTCGGTAAGAAAGAAGACGAAAGTATCCATAACTCGTAGTAAAAGGCTCCGGGAATGCGATATCACTTTTACATAGGAATATGCAGATGGATTGCTGCTACCACATAATGATGCACTGGTAGTTTCTTTAAATGTATTAGATTTTAAGATTAAACGTGTTCTAGTGGATCTAGGAAGTTCAGCTAATAGCATATAATGGAGAGTACTGGAACAAGTTAAACTCACCAGAAGTATTATTCCGGTAACAAAGCTCCTCGGTGGATTCAAACTCGCTAGCGTGACAACTTGATGAGAGATTTTACTGCTCACAAACATGGAAGGAGTAATGAAAACAGCTCTCTTTGAAGTTGTAAACGGGGACATGGGATACAATATCATCTTGGGAAGGCCATGGTTACACGAGATGAAAGATGGGCCTTCAACGTATCACCGTTTGTTGAAATTTTTGACACCCGAGGGGATCAAGCAGATAATGGGTGATCAACCGGCAACAAGGGAGATGAATGAAATTTTGGTATCCAGTAGCAAAGGAAAGGACCGTGCGGCATAGCAATTATAGGAACCTACACTTACCCCAAACCAGAGGATGTTAATCAGGGGACAGAAGAATCGAAACATTATCAGGTGCCAATGTATTTCCATGTTCTAGAAGAGATGGATGCAATAAAGTCCACGATGGAAGAACTAGAGCAAGTTACGTTGTTCGAAGAATTCCTAGAAAGGAAATTCCATTTGGGAATAGGACTGCACCCGGAGTTCGGGTATGATTTTATTGAATTCCTTAAAATTAATGTTGATCATTTTGTATGGTCGCACGAGGATATGACAGGTTTTCCATGCACAAGTTAAGCTTGGATCCCAACATACCTCCTATAAGACAAAAGAAGCGTTCTATTGCTGAAGCAAAGAATAAATTTGTCAAAGAAGAGGTAACCCGCTTACTCAATAACGGTTCAATCCGAGAGTTAAGATATCCAGACTGGCTCACTAATGTAGTAGTATTTCATAAGAAAAATAATAAATTTCACATGTGTGTAAAACATAAGGATGTTAAAAAAGCGTGCCCGAAAGACTCATTCACTTCACTAAATATCGATCAAATTATTGATGCCATGGCCAGAAATGAGTTAATGAGTTTTCTCGATGATTATTTTGGGTAAAATAAAATCAAGATGAACCCATAGGATCAAGAAAAGATTTTATTCATAACAAATTTTGGTACAGGTTACAATGTGATGCCATTCATGTTGAAAAATGCTGGAGCTCCTTATTAACGGCTCGTGAATAAGATGTTCGAAAGCTAATAGGAAAAACTATGTAAGTATATATAAAGGATATATTAATTAAGTGCTTGAATGCATGTGACCACCTTATGTCACTCCCCAAACTCGGGGAGCGCGACTAGCGCTCAACTTAGTGAACCCGTTTAAGCAGGCCTGTTGAATACCTTCTACCCAAACTCACCCATGATTTAAAGAGAATACATAACATTGTTAATTAACCAATAAGGAGATCATGTAGAAAACACCAAATTCATTACCATTAGTTACTTCCTTTTATAAGTCTCAAAATACCCACACTTTCATGGTTCGAAGTGGAATAAGTTATTCAATCACAACATAACTTGTTTGACATTCCCAACGCCCATATAAAACCCATACTACGTCTACGGAGCCTCTAAAAGATACAAAAGAGTATTGTGATATTACCAGCAGCAAGGCTCCGGCTATACCTCAAAATGTGATAATATAATAAAAAAAGATACATGACCCCGAAACGAAGTGGGGCTCACTAAGTCTGTTGGGAGGAGGGTGTACCACTATCACTGATCAACATCGTCTTGTATGGAACTAGCTGCATCCATTAAAGATGCAGCGTCCCCGGCAAAAGGGACATTTGTCACGACCTAAAAATCCACTAAGAGTCGTGATGGCACCGGACTGCTGTCAGGCAAGCCAACTATATTACTTAATCAAATCTCGTTTTAACACTTTTGGAAATACATGATTTTTCTTCCATACCTAGAAATTCTAAAAAATGCCATTTTCAAATCAAATTTCTTTTAATGTTAAGCAATTCATACAATTTTTATACCTCACAAGTACATGAGCATCTACTTATAAGAGGAATATAAATACATCATCCGTTCAGAATACAATGGACGAAAAATAAACACAGTACCGGAAAGGGACTACCCTAGCTGCGGCCGCCTCGAATGATGCAGCTCTCTAGTCCCCAGAATCCTCCGCGCTGCTACGTCTAGTAGACTACTGAAATCACATATACATGTGCAATAAAATGCACAACAAGTGTATTATGAGTACAAAAATAACGTGTACCGAATGAGTGTCCTGCCTAATCCCGAAGGAGTAGAGACGAGATGGTCAATCCTGACATTCACTAGCAGTCCAATGACTATTTATCCTTAAAAATATATCCAAGCAGCGAATTTGTTTTATAACCAGGATTCTAATCCAGATATGGGAAAATAGGTAGTCATTCAATTCTTTCATGGAAAATTTCCTTAGTTTTCTTGTTATTATTAAATAAATGATCTCGAGCCATAATGTGACATAAAATAACTCAAATGAGTTCAAGATAACAGCACAAAAATGCGCAAATCATGCCGAGTTGACGGCCCGCTCCAACAAAAATGTAAATTTGTGCACTGCCGAGGGTCGAGCGGCCCGTACCATAGATACATCCATTTCTCCGAGGCGATCGACCCGTTCCAACATAAATATAAACACACACAGACAGATAATCAGCCAAAGAGTCAGCGTGGAGCAAATATCCAAGTAAGGTCCATTCCCTTCTAATAATTTGAGAAAAACATAGATTTAGTCTTTTTAGAAATTCGCTTATTAATTTAATATGATTAAAGTATTTCAAGCCATCAATGATTTACAAATTATTCGAGTATAACATGCTTTTGGGTCCTAGACTACCTGGACAATAGCATAATAGTAGCTACACATGGACTCTCCTCACCTTGTGCGTATGTAAACCCCACAAATATGAGCACATAATCAGTTTAATTCACATATGGGATAATTTTCCCCTCAAAGGATTAGAAAGGAGACTCACCTCACTCCGAAGATCCATAACCGGCATTCTACATTCTTTCGAAGGCTTGAACCAATGCAAAATGCTCCAAAACTAGCCAAATAATGGCAAACTAATGAGAATATACGCAAATACTTGCCAACAATTTAAATTATACAATTTCCCAACTCTGCTTTGTGAAATGACCAAAATGCCCTCGGGCCCACATGCTTGGAATCCGAAATGTTTCGAAGATAAAGGTTACCCATAACCTTAGGAACTCAAATATATAATTTACTCCTAGTTCCACACTCCAATTCGTGGTTAAAACTTGTTTTCATCAAGTTCTAGGTTTTAAATCTAAAACCCTATATTTTCCTTAATTTCATATGTTAAATCTACTCATAATCTGTGTAATTAACTTATGATGTGAAGAAATTACTTATCTCTTTGATGATGATGGAATCCCTCCTCAAATTCTCCCAAAAATAGTCCAATGCTAAGTGGGAAATGAGGGAAATAGGCCAAAAATTCGGACAAAACACTTCCCAGACGCAGAAGTCGCAATTCACAAAAATTTCTTCGCAATTGCGAAGATAGGCGAAAAACTCATACTGAAAAGACACTGTCCAGACGCAGAAGTCGCAATTTTCGCAATTGCGAAGCTACAGTGTTTTGGCATTTCACAGCTTGCTACAATGTTTTCGCATTTCCCAGCCTTTTTCTTTGCATTTGCGAAGCTTACAAGGTTCGTAATTACCATAGTTTGTTCGCAATTGCGAGCATACCAGAAGAACCAAATTTTTTCGACACAAAAATGAGCATAACTTCCTCATACGATGTCCAAATTTGATGATTCTTTTCCTATGGCTCCGTAATTTCAATAAGGATCTAATGGTTCAAACAAAATTGAATTTGGAGCTCATTTTCTTAATATGGTACCCCTTTATGGGGTAAATTTCACAAATGATCATATAACTATGACCGTTTTTCACTAAAATCATATAACTTTGTTTTCTTACATAAAAATCATAAAACTTTCACTACTTTACTCAAAAAGTCATTGTTAACCGGGAAACAAAGTTATCCGGTAATTTTTTTGTATTTTAACATTTTTTTATTTTTTAAATTCAATATTTTCTTAAACAATTTTGTCAAAAAAACGAAAATATTTTGTTAAACAATTTTTACTTATGTTTTTACAACAAAACAAAATTAGTTTATTTTCAAAAATGAAAATATTTCCAAAATATGTTTTTTTTAATTTTTTATTTATTTTTAAAAGAATTTTGTTCTGTAAAAAGTGAAAACACAAATTTGTAAAAACAGAAAATTTTTTTAATATAATATTTTCATTTTTTAAAATTTGAAATTAAAAACAATTCCCAATTTTTATAATTTTCCCCCATTTTTTACAATTTTTTTGTTTTTTAATAAAATATTTTTGTTTTAATATAAAGAAACAAGGGAGTGAGTTTAGTTTAACCAATAGGACTTTGACACGTGGTTTTTTAATTTTTGAACAGAAATATTAATGACAGAGGGACATATATGACCAGAGACGTGAACGGTAGGGACATATATGGCCAAATAGTATAACGGAGGACAGATGTAGCTTATTTTGACTAGTAGAAGGACATATATGACTTTTGTAACTTTTGTCCCTCTACTAGTCAAAAGTCACAAAAGTCATATATGTCCCTCTATAGTTATACTATTTGGCCATATATATCCCTACCGTTCTCGTCTCTGGTCATATATGTCCCTCTTCCGTTAATATTTCTGTTTAAAAATTAAAAAGCCACGTGTCAGAGTCATATTGGTTAAATTAAACCACTCTCCTTTTTCTTTATACTAAAACGAATATTTGTTAAAAATGAAAAAAAATTGTAAAATATGGGGAAAAAATTGTAAAAATTAGGATTTTTTTATTTTAAGATTTTAAAAAACGAAAATTTTATATTAAAAATAATTTTTTTCCTGTTTTTACAAATTTGTGTTTTCACTTTTTACAAAACAAAATTCTTTTACAAATAAAAAAAAATTTAAAATAAAAAATACATTTTGGAAATATTTTTATTTTTGAAAATAAACTGATTTTTTTTTTGTAAAAACAGAAATAAAAATTGTTTAACAAAATAGTTTCGTTTTTGACAAAATAACAAAATATTGAATTTAAAAAAAATGTTAAAATACAAAAAAATTACCGGATAATTTCTTCCCCGATAAACAACGGCGTTTTGAGTAAAGTAGTGAAAGTTTTATGATTTTTGTGTGAGAAAACAAAGCTATCTAATTTTAATGAAAAACGGTCATAGTTATATGACCATTTGTGAAATTTACGCCCCTTTATGTCCAAAGAAACGACGTTGGAATATCAAATAAGAGCGTAATCACAATCCGAAACACATCCGAGGCCCTCGGGACCTCGACCAATCACACCAACCAGTCCCAAAATCTATTACGGACTTGCTCGAGCCCTCAAATCACATCAAAAAATGCTAAAATCATGAATCAACCTCCAATCCAAGCTTGATGAACTTTGAAATTTCCAACTTCTATTTCTGATGCCGAAACCTATCAAATCACATCCGATGGACTTCAAATTTTGCACACAAGTCCAAAATGACATAACGAAGCTACAAAACTTTCGGAATTCCATTTCGACCCTCGGATCAAAGTCTCTTTTATCAACCAGAATTTTCCAAAATACTAACTTTGCTAATTCAAGCTTAATTCTACACCGGTTATCACAAAAATATTCAGGACGCACTCCTAAGTCCCAAATCAACTAATGAATCTATCCAAACCATAAAATTTGAATTTCGAGCCCAATATCAAAATTTTCCACTTCCGGTCAAGCTTCTGAAAAATCTTCAAATTCCTATCTTTAGCCAAATGACTCCAAAATGAACTACGGACCTCCGAATTCACTTGCGATCGTGCTCCCAAATGCAGAATCACTATACGGAGATATGCCCAGTCTTAGAATTCCAAACGGACATCAATAACGATGAAGTGGACTTCAAGCCAAACTTATGAAATTTCTTCCAAAATGCTAACTTCCACAATAGGCGCCAAAACGCTCCCTAGTTATCCAAAACCCAAATCGGGCATATCCCCAAATTTGGTATCATTATACGAACCTGCTGGATCCTTCAGATCCTAATTCTGTGGTCGTTTACTCAAAAATTCAATCTCAGTTCATTCTTTCAACTTAAAGCTTCTAAAATGGGAATATTCATTTAAATTTAACTCCGATCTCCCTGACTTTAGATTCCGACCATGCGAATAAGTCATAATCCCTAAAATAAAGCTGTTCACGGGCTACGACTACTGAACGGAGCGTTGATACTCAAAATGACCGGTCATGTCGTTACAACATTAGTACCGTTGAATAGTACTAGTATATATGATTAAATACCCTCTCAAAAGAACGGACAATAATGCAAGTAAGAACAATCATAATATCAGTTAAAGCATCAAACAATATCAACTTAGGGATAAAATAAGTTTTCGGTTAAATTTCCATGTTTTAAGTTGGGAATTCTTTAGTACCGATATATCACGCTTCACCATTTCGATTATAATTTCCAACACGGTTACTACCATGTGTGCGGCATGGCGTTCGGTCACGATACGATCGCCTAGGCCGTCTCATGTGAGATATCATCCTATTCTATCAATCATTTCATTTCATACTTCTTGCACATTTCTTCATTTTATTGGCACTAGTGGTCACAATTGTATTATTCTTCTTGGCACGTTGGCCGTGTTTCATATTTCATCTTTTATATTTCATATTTCATATTTTGTGCTTCATATTTCCTTCCCACCTTTTCACTTTCAATCGTCATCATGGAATTTCCAACAACAAGGTATTTCTATTCCAGACATTTAAGCACACACATGAGCAAATAAGAGTCTTAGGTGCATTAAGATTTCTTGCACAATGGTCATTATCTTTCAATTGAAACACAACTTAAATTCATGGCATTTAGATATGCAGCACATGCTTTGAGCACATCTTCAAACAACAACACACCGTAATAAGAGCATTTTAATACATGTTGAGCACATACGTTTTTTGACACAAAGCTTATCCAGAATAATAAATTCATAATGATAACAATGAGACTTATAAGGACATTGTGGGTTTCAATTCTAAGAGAAGAGTTTACCCAACATACCTCACTTGAGCTTCCTTAAACTGTAAAATATTTCAGAAATCTTAGCAACTTTAATCTATTTTAAAAATATAACAAATTGAATAAAAAATTAGGAAGATAATTATGGTCCCAGCTCATTTGAGCATTTTATCAAACACTAGGTGTACATTAAGGTTTCAAGGTTCTTTTATGGAGGATTATGTCACCCCACAAACTAATTTTTACCATTTTAGCTTAACAATCTTCCTACACCCCTTGATAACACATGCATGCAAATAAACAGCTCCCATAACTAAGAATTTTTCCCATTTCTAGTTAAATTTTGAAATTAAGGGCTAGGATATGGAATCTTACCTTTTGGTTAAACACCTTGTGAGTTACTCTAGAGAGATCTTCAGGGCTTGGGAAAACATTGATGACAATGGCTTAGAATTCCTCTTCTCACTCTAGACCACCTTCCTCTATCTTAAAAATGTGAGTTTTATCCTTCTAAAATGACCCATAATAGTGTTTTATGAGAAGGGGTCGGGTTATACAAACCCAAATATGAAGCTCCAGAATGGAATCTCCGATCGCATATGCGACTGCATAATGCTTTTGTTGTCCATGAAATGGGCCACAAAAATGGCCTCCGGAACTGGGAACCACTGACTGGGTGTGCGACTATTTTGCAGTTTGCATATCGATTCAGCGATCGCAAAACGGGTCGAAGAATCTCCTCCAAAAATTCCTCATGTCGATTCTACGATGCAATCTACTGCCCGCAAAGTAATTTTGCGACTGCATAATGGTCCATAATTGTTGTTTCACCCTGCGGCCATTATGCGGCCACATCATGGGCCACAGAAATGTATCTTTTTGCCAACATTCTCCTTTAACACCCTAGCGCATTGTTCAACGCAAAAAGTTTGTATTGCATCACCAAACACATCAGACTACCTTGGTGCCACAGAACCTCAGATTTTAGGTGAAATTTAATGTGGATACCTTAAGCATTTGCAAGAAACATTATACATCCCGAGGAAGCATAACATGAAACTAACCCCGAGAAGTGCGCGTTCGGGGTCAGTTCTGATAGGTTTTTGGGATTTCTAGTCTCACAAAGGGGAATTGAGGTAAACACTGACAAAATCAATGCCATAGAAGATATCCTGGATCACTCGTCAAACGTAAAAGAAGTGCAGAGGCTCATGGGGAAATTAGATCGATCGTCGGAAAAATTTCATCGCTTCTTCACACTGCTAAAAAAATAATTTTGAATGGTTACCGGAGTGTCAGCAAGCCTTGAAGTACTTGAAGAAGTACTTTTCAATCCCTCCATTGCTCTTGAAACCCCAAAAAGGTGAAACATTGCTAGTCCACCATGTGGCTTCAGAAGTTGCGGTAAGTGCGATTTTAGTCCGTGAAGAACAAAATTCTAACGGGAGCAGAAACTCGCTACCCACATTTGGAAAAACTGGCCTTAGCTCTTATAGTTGCCACTCAAAAGTTGAGGCCCTACTTCAAATGCCACCCTATAGTTGTAGTGACTACTTTCCCTTTGCAAAATATCCTTCATAAAACCGAGCTCTCGGTTAGTTTGGCCAAATGGGCCATAAATATGAGTGAGTTCAACATAGAATATAAACTAAGGACTGCAATTAAGTCGCAAGTCTTGGATGACTTCGTGGTTGATTTCAGTTTGGGACTATTGCCTCTGGCAACTAAGGAGGTAGTAATGGCATCAAAATCGACATTGGGGGTTTGCTTATTTAGGGATGGAGCTTCCAATGTGAAAGGGTCCGAACTTGAAATAGTCTTAATCATGCCTTCAGGAAAACCTTAGGGAAAGCTAGAAGAACGACTCCTTTAACTAACAATGAAGCAGGATATGAAGCTTTGATTGCAGGGATAGAATTGGCTCGAGGACTTGACTCCAAGTTCATTGAAATCAAATGTGATTAGCAATTGGTGGTAAATCAGGTCTATTAGATCTTTGACACCAAAGAGAAACGTATGAAACAATACGTGTTAAAAGTCCAGGCTTTATTAGTACGATTCTAGGATTGGTCAATTACACATATCCTGAGGGAGGATAACACGTAAGCAGATGCACTGGAAAACTTGGGCGCATCGACAGAAATTAAGGGACTGGAATCAAGGACGGTAGTACAAATAATGAACTCAGTCTTAGATATATATTGTCACTATGAGTTGAATTTGACTAGTTTGCTGAGATTGGAGAATGAAATTAACACTATATCGAGCACGGGAAGTTTCCCGAAAACCCCAAAGCATCACGATCATTAAGCGCCAAAGCTGCACATTATAGCTTCAAGAAAGGCCAATTGTATAAAAAAAATCCTTCCAAGGCCCGTTGGCCCGGTGAATAGGTGCGTCAAAAGCTAATTATGTCATAAAAGAGGTCCATGAAGGGATATGCAGTAACCAATCAGGCGCAGATTCTTTGGTGCTGAAATTAGTTCGGGCAAGAAATTACTAGCCTCGCATGGAACAAGATGCCAAAAACTTCGTACGAAAATGTGATAAGTACCAATGCTACACACCACTAGTACAACGACCAGCAGAACCCATACATTTAGTTCTGTCCCCATTGCCGTTCATGAAATGGGGGATGGATATCGCCAGACCGCTCCATCGGCTCTTGGAAAGGTAAGATTTCTTTTAACTATGGCTGATCATTTTTCTAAATGGGTAGAAGGAGGTCCGTATCAGAAGATCGAAGAACGCGTAGTGGTCGATTTATTATGAGAAATATAATTTATAGGTTCAGAATATCAAAAGAGATAGCATGCGACAATAAGCCGCAATTTATCGATGCAAAAATTACAAAGTTCCTTGAAGACTTGAAGATAAGAGGATCACCTCTTCACCTTATCATCCGAGCGCAAACAATGAGGAGAAGTCAACAAAATAAAGTGATTTTTCAAAACCTCAAAAAAGGTTAGAAGAGACAAAAGTCAATTGACCCGAAGAATTACCCAAACAATGGCCAAGTCGAGCATAGGAGAAACTCCTTTTTATCTTGTGTACGGAGTTGAATATCTAATCCCGTAGAAGTAGGAGAACCTACTTAGAGATACTTCCAAGAAAATGAAGAACCGAATAACCAAGCAATGTTAACCAACTTGGAGCTGCTCGATGAACGCACAAACTTGGCACATGCATGAATGTTAGCTCAAATGTGAATGGAGCGATATTTTAATCAGAGAGACAATTTTCGTTATTTCGAAGAAGGGGATTTGGTTCAGAGGAAAGTAACCCAAAATACCCAAGAGCTCAACACGGGAAAGCTGGATCTAACGTGGGAAGGTCCCTATCGGATCTTAGAAATCAATGTAAAAGGTTCGGATGAGTTGGAGAACCAGAATGTAGATAAGTTGCCTATCAACTGGAGTATGACACATCTCAAAATATATTACTACTAATGAACATTTTACTAGCGGAAAGTATGTGTTGAATTATTTTTCCTTTCGTTCAGTATTTGTCCCAATTGGATTTTTCGGGAAAGGTTTTTAATGAGGCAGCAATAGAAAGAATACTACGAACATAACAACAATAAGACCTTCCATAACAAGGCAAACAAACAATCTTCCACTCGAGGATGATTAGATAATCTTTTGCTAGATAGCGAATTCCCACTAGGAAGTTAAATTTGCTATGGGACAAAGATTACCCGACCATTCACAAGCACAAAACACCAGAGGGTTGTTATATAGTCTTTTGCACGATAGAATGGATTCCAAAGGGGAAGTAAGGCGTGTTGCCGAGATAAGGATTATCTAGCAATTCATTGGTGGAATCTTTGAAGGAACAATACTTCCAGTGTTCCAATTTGCATTTTTCACATTCGAATACTACGGGGAGGATGATATGAGGATATGGAAACATTGGCTACCACATCGACAAGGAACGAAAATCCAGAAACAAAATGCATCATCGAAACCGAGGACTGCATAGCCTGCTCATAGAAATAAGTTATACAAGATAGACACAAGTAATGGCAATATCTGTTTAGCATATCAAATGCTTGTGTACTGTTGAATATGGAAGAAATAAAATGAAATGAAATCTTTTTATTATTATCTTTTTTTTGGTCTGAATGATTAAGTAACTTTTTCATTTGAAATTTAAACAATTACTTCAAACGCTAGTGCCGTAATAAACATGAGACGTCCTCTTCAAGAGCACCGTAAACATAAGAGGGCCCTCTCTTATAAAAACCCTCATGTTAAAGGGTTGGTTTCGGAAGAATTTATGCTCCAAATAGAAATGCCTTGGGGAAAAAATGCACCCAAAGACGTACACGAAAGTATACAAAAAATAAACTTGTGCAAATACTTATAGAGACCCTCACGTAAAAGGGATAACACTTAGAACCAAAGTACTTCGAGGATAATGCAACGGAGACAACACATAGCAAACGCAAAATGAAAACATGCACAAAACTCCTAAGCAAATACAACGGTATATGACTTGCATAGATATTCAAAAGAAAATAAGAATATAGCAATATTTGAGCAGAAATATATTTTTTTTACAAGAATGTACCAAAAGTACAGAATGGGAAAAAGAAAAGGAAACCTAAACTGCAACATCTCCGGAATTAGGCGGAAAAGAAGTGTTTGCATCCTCGGGAGAAGTAGGTGGGTCCGCCGATGGCTCGACATTTTCCCTAGTTTGGTTTTCAGAATCATCATCCTCTGATTCCTCTTCAGCTCCTGAAAACTCGGAATTGGAACCAAAAGCATATGATTGCGTCGACTGTCAATTTTTAGTAGCCAACTCAAGCTTTTGGGCCCTAGAAATTTTGGCATCAAAGTCAAGGATGCCTACTTTGGCCTCTTCCAAGGGTTTTCTCCTCATGATGCACACGGAATAAGTTTTCAACAATGAGGGAAGCTGCTCAGAGCTTGTATTTTTCTTTGAGCTGTGTTACCTCATAAGAAAGGCTTTTTCCGGTAGACCTAACAAATTAAAAGCTAATATCAAGGTAGCAGACAATTGACTAAAAAGCTTATTATGCGTAGTTTTTCTATACTTCTCTTCCAACTTGACATACTTCGCCTCCACATCAGCAAGCTCTTCGATTTGGAATCCAAGGCTGCTTCAAATTCTATCACTTTTTTAGTAGTAGCAGCCTCGTGCTCGGTTATAGCAAGAATGACGTCATGGACTCCAACCCATATGTCCTTAGATTCGTCAAATCTAACCATCAGCGGGCAAATCTCTTGGCTAAGGGTTACCACCTCTTGCTCTCTTTGTTGCAAACGAGCCTCCAAAATAACAGTCTCAGTGGTTTTGGTTTCCAGTTTCGAGAGGCAAAGAACATTCTGGTCCCGCTTCACCAAAAGCTTATTTCGTTAAGAAGTAAGCTCCTCTTTATCTAGAATCAACCTTTGAAGGCCCTCGGAAGCAAGAAAGTTGGCTTACAAGCAAAAAGAATCAAACATATAATACATTCCTGCAAAAGTAGAAGAAATTACAAAGGAAGAAAGGAACGCATAGTTGCGGCATTGTGCATGTCATTGTTTAACAAACACTCCCCCGAGAGTGCTTGAATCTTTTTACAATATTTTTCTGAAGCCAAAAGCTTTAGATAATTAATAAGATCCACCAGCGGGGAAAGAAAGTTGCACCTGGTAGTGACCGAGAGGGTAGCATTCCTCCTCCTCTGTAGATCTTCAGAAGAGGCAGCATAATTTTGCCCCAAATTCCCATGAACTAGGGATAGGGAAGAGGGAACATCTCCTTCATGATCAAATGTGGCCAGTGGAGATGATATAGCAGCTGCTGGTGGGAGAGTGGATAAAGATGGAAGCGATGTAATAGTTGATGGTGATGGCGAAGACGAGGATGAAAATGATAGAGTTGAAGGGTCTGAAGCCCTTGCATCAAGTGCAGTGTTGATGGTTGGGTGCTCGCCAACCAAATATGGTAGGGACTCGAAACTCGGCTCCGCAGTACGGGTAACAATAGTTGGGACCCGATAGCGAGAGTTGGCATTTCCTACTAAATAAAAGTCCCCCCAGAGCACCGAGACGTTGTCCTCGATTGGAATAGTTAACTCAGTATATGGAGCATTCTGTTGAGTTGATGATGAACGTTCCTTCTATGTAGAGAAGCCACATCATCACTGGCTTCTCCATCATCGTCAACCACCATGGTGTTTATGACCGGCCGAGGATGAGGACTAGTGATCACGACTTCCAAAGATGACTTGGGGGCAATAGTCTTTGCCCTCTTATCTTTTCCCAGACCGTGGAAGAATACCTTTTTTTGGTTGCTTGTTCTCCGGTCAGGGACCCCGTGGTGAAATATTTGCGCCCGAAGCAGGCCCGAAGATATCTGTTCAATTAAGTGCCTCCTGAAGTAGTCTCGCTGCATCAATTGGATCAACCAAGAGGTCCTCCTCGAGGACAACAACTGAGCCCGCAGGTAGACCCGATTTCAAGCAAAAGATAGAAGAGATTAGTCAAGTTCTTCACATGAAAAGCTGCAATAAGGTGAGTTTGAATTACCATGATTTATGGCCTTCCACCCATATTTGGGAGCTAGTTCTTTCCACACACTAGTTTCGGGCATTGTAACGTCTAAAATCTTCTGAACCCACCGGTCCAAACCTTTACCCACCAGTGGGATTAGGGGTGTTCAAAATCGATCCGAAACTGAAAACCGATCCGAACCGAAGCTTAATGGCTTACTGGTAACGGCTTAACGGACGGGGAACTGATTGAATTCTTTTTGTTAACAGCTTATCGGTTTGGGGATGGATTATTCAATTTCTTAACGAATAATCCGTTAACATGTTAAGAATATATATATATATATATATATATATATATATATATATATATATATATATATATATATATAAAATTTATTTTTATTATATATATTAAATATAACAGGATCAACTATTTTCCATCTTAAGTTGTTCAGTAATGGATCATGTATTTATTCTCTCCTCCATCATATAACTTCTTTACACAATAACAAGGAAACTTTTCCTACTCCATAAATCCTAAGATTGGGGCCATATCGCTGAGCAGTGAACATAACAGAAGTTTGATATGCAATAAGTAGTGGGGCTTATAGCAAGATTTGGCTAAGCGAACTTGAGTGACCCTGGCAAAGCAAATTGAATGCATCATATTGCCTCTGAACTGTTATTTTTTATGGCAATTTATTATTTCTAAGACGAGAAGAATGAGAGATATTTAGTGAATATGTATGTTAGGCCGATAAACCGCCCGATAAGAGCTAAACCGATACCAATCCGCCCGATATCTTATTGGGTGGCTAACAGATTAATACATTTAATAGCCGATAACCGTTAAGAGTAAAAAGTCGCCCAATTCGCCCGATAAGCAGCCCTAAGTGGGATCCATCAAATTGCTAAAATATGCGAAGGATAAAAGATCAATATGACTGTAGAAGGATATTTAGTAAGAATATCAAACAAAGATCTTACGAGTGCGGTTCCAAGCGGCTAGAAAGGATAATGCCGTTGGTGGAATGATGTAGTGGGTGGCAACTATAGTGAACCATTCCATCCACCTACGGTCGCTGTCATCATCTATGTTGGCCGGTGACAATATTTGCAGAGGTTTGTTATTCCTTCACGAAAAATCTTGGGAGAATAGAGATTCATTGTTTAAGCTAAATTTAGCGCTTCTCTAGTCTCCTGGCACAAAAGCCAAAGGCAGGCGACCGTTCTCCACACAGAATGACTTATTTGTGCCAAAAATACTTGGTAATGGAGGCAAATTTTCGTAATCACGGAATCAAGCTCTCCGTTCAAAGAAAACACACCCAAAGAAAAAGGATACGTGCAAAATATGTAAACCCTCTTTGGGAAGGGTCACTCACTCCGATAAATCAAGAGCAATAACATCCAACTCAAGGGAGTGGCCATCTTCCTTTTTAACAGGAATACTGGAAGGACGAATGGAAGAAAAGTATTTACCGACGGCTCATATACGAGAGTTAGAAAAAAATTTAAACGAAAAAACTAAGTCCAAATAAAATATGGACAAAATCTTCGACCAAGACTCGTAACTGCATCGCGGTCAATGCTGCAACTGACTTGTGCACGTTTTGGAGTGCCTCGCGACAAGCCAATTTAGTTCGTGTCGCTGGCCTTTCCATTCCACGTTGGGACTTGTTTTGGCTGCCTAACTTTGCTGCTTCATAACTCTCCAGGTAAGCTTTCCTTCTTTCTCTTTTCTTAATTTAGTCATCACCCGTCATAATGATTTATGTCTTCATGAGCCTTCTTTACTTTCCTCCCAATTTCATCACAAACTTACACATAAAATAAATTCAATTAAATATAAATATAATACAATTTAACATTAAAGCACCAAAATATAAAGCCAATAATGCACTAAAGATATAGAATTATAGCAAAACATCAATCCCCAAATCAAGCCCCTCTTGAATGAGAATAAAATCGTCATAAATGGCTGCATAATGATTGACTGTAAATACAGGTATTCTTTAAAACAGCTACCCATTGAATGCTATTCAATAACAATGCTTTGAATCTTTGGTACCTCTACTCTGTCTTCGAGATTCGTTCAATGCCGATGGCATGCTCACATCTGATGTTGTCCCACCTATTTTTAGTTTCACGTGTCATTATATTATTCGTCTAGTTAATACTAACCAATTTTACCCCGTACACTATTTAGAAGCACAATAGAAGATTTTAGATTGGTTTATGATAATATTGAGAATAAGACATCATTATATGTTTGTATCAAGATAGCTATAAAAATCTAAATAACGTCTTTTATAGCGCGTTGATTTTTCATTTCAAAAACTTGTATCTGTACTTTTATTGTTGATGACTGCACGTCTATTTATTGAGTGTTCTTCTAAATATTTCCACCTCTAGATATCTAACAAGATTGACAAACAATAACAACAACTTCCTAGTATACTCCCACCAGGTGGGGTCTGGGGAAGGTAATATGTAGACGAGCCTTACCCCTATTCGAAAGGGCAGAGAGGCTGTTTCCAATCGACCCTCGGCTCATAGGATAAAAGGAAAAACAGCAGTAAAATAAAAACAAAGTCAAAAACAATAGAGCATTAGTAACTCCCGCAGAAATATCGTAAATAATTATCTAAACATAAGAAACATAAATACAATCGCATGCAATACTATCATACAGTAACTACCATAACTAACAACCATAGGGGGGACATAAGCTAAAACACAAATCATCTATGGGTAACCCTGCTGACCCACACCCAACCCCGGATGAGGCGTACGAAAAACTCTAGGAGCCCCTAACCTACAACCCTGATTCTAGACCTCCAGACTCTCCTATCAAGGGTCATGTCATCGGAAACCTGCATTCTAGTCATGTCCTGCCTAATCACCTCTCCCCAATGCTTCTTAGGCCTCCCTCTGCCTCGCCGACCGCCAACAATCTCCAGCCGCTCGCAGCTCCTCACCGGGGCATCGGGACCCCTCCTCCGTACATGCCCGAACCACCTTAGCCTCGCTTCTCGCATCTTCTCATCCACCGGGGCCACCCCTACCTTCTCTCGAATAACTTCATTCTTAATCTTATCTAGCCTGGTGTGCCCGCACATCCACCTAAGCATACTCATCTCCGCAACCTTCATTATCTGAATAAACCACTCTAGTTTTTTCTCTGTTTCTTTTAGCCTCCTTCCTGCTTATCATAAGTCACAACATAACAATAAATAATTTCATATATTAAAAGCTAAGAGACCACATTTTCCCCTTTGCTGTGTGAAGGAATAATGCTACGTCATAAACGAATCACAACCGTCCATCTTTTCCTTCGGCTATTCACAACTGTTAATCCTCCCGCGACGTTGGAATTCAACTCATCCCTCCAAACGCTGCGCGTGCAACCCACGCACCACCACCTAGAACAGTTACTCTCTTCCTTCTACAACTATCCTACGCATCATACCTCACAAACCTATGCTACCCTCTTCCACGCCTGCGCCCTAGTTCACCGCCTTGATATTGGCCAAGACATCCACAACCACATGCTTTTCCACAATCCAAATGCCGCTCAAGAACTCTACACAATCAATCATCTTGTTAACATGTATGCAAAATGTGGTAGTTTGGAATGTGCTCATCAACTATTTGATCAAATGCCGCACAGAAACATTGTTTCTTGGACTTCCCTTATTTCAGGTTATGCTCAATATGGACGGACTAATCAATGTTTTAGCTTATTCGCTAGCATGTTGGCTCATTATAGGCCTAATGATTTCTCTTATGCTAGTGTTCTTTCTGTTTGTGATAGCTCACGTGGTAGGCAAGTGCATGCAGTTGCACTAAAAACAGGTTTTGATACATGTGTTTATGTTGGTAATGGTTTGATCGCAATGTACTCAAGGAATAGCTCAATGGATGGTTGCGATGAGGCATGGAAGGTTTTTAATGTTATGGAGTTTCGGAATTTGGTTTCATGGAATACAATGATAGCATGGTTTCAAATTCGCGGACAAGGTGATAAGGCGATGGGATTTTTTTCAGTAATGCATCGTTATAGCTTGGGTTGCAATCGTGCCACTCTTGTCAGTGTACTTTCTTCTCTCTTTGGAATGGATAACATTGATTTTTCCCGGGGTCTTCAGGGTTGTTTCCAATTGCATTGCGTTAGTGTGAAAACCGGTTTTATACTAGATGCTGGGATTGTTACTGCTTTGTTGAAAGCGTATTCAATTCTCGGAGGAGAGCTTCGTGATTGTTATCAATTGTTTCTGGAAATGAGTGGATCTCAAGATCTCGTGTTGTGGACTGAAATCATAGTGGCATTTTCAGAAAGAGATCCTGAGAAAGCAATTCTCCTGTTTGGTCAGTTGCGCCAAGAGGGGTTAAGTTTGGATAGTTATGCTTTTTCCATTGCACTAAAAGCTTGTGCAGGACTCGTGACAGATAGAAATGCCTTGATGGTACACTGCGAAGTGATTAAATATGGTTTCATGGATACTGTAGTGCTTGGAAATGCATTGATTCATGCATATGCAAGGTGTGGCTCAATATCTCAGGCCAAACAGGTTTTTGAGGAGATGAGATACAGAGATATAGTATCGTGGAATTCGATGTTGAAAGCTTATGCGCTGCATGGGAAAGCAAATGAAGCATTGAGACTTTTTAGGAAAATGGATGTGAAACCTGATGCAACCACTTTTGTTTCGCTGCTTTCAGCTTGTAGCCATGCTGGATGGGTGGAAGAAGGAATTAAAATTTTCGATGCTATGTTTGAGAAACACGGTATTGTTCCTCAACTCGATCATTATGCATGTATAGTTGATATTGTTGGTCGAGCAGGTCATTTTATTCAGGCGGAGAAAATAATAAAAGAAATGCCCATGCCACCAGATTATGTGGTATGGAGTGCATTTCTTGGAGCATGCCGGAAACATCGTGAATCAGGGCTGGCCCAAATAGTTGCATCTAGGTTGAAGGAGTTAGATCCAGAAAATTCATTAGCATATGTAGTCATGTCAAATGTACACTGCTCAGCAAATAGCTTCAATGAAGCAGGTCATCTTAGGAAGCAAATGCGCCAGCTCGGTGTTAAGAAGCAGCCTGGATTGAGCTGGACTGAGGTTGGGGGTTTGGTGCATGAGTTTGCTTGTAGTGGCCTACAACATCCAGACAGGAAAGCTATATATACTAATCTGGAGAACTTTGTGAAAGAGCTGAAACATATTGGCTATATTCCTGAGACAACTTCATCCTTACATGACATAGAGGACGAACAGAAAGAAGAGCAATTATATTATCACAGCGAGAAGCTTGCACTGATATATGCTTTACAAGATGCTAGTAAATCTCCTTCCAGCTGCAGTGCCATTAAAATTATAAAGAACATCCGTATTTGTTTGGATTGCCACAACTTTATGAAGTTATCATCAAAGCTAATAGAAAGGGAAATTATTGTGAGAGATTCAAACCGTTTCCACCATTTTAAGAATGGGGCGTGCTCTTGCAATGATTACTGGTAGACCCAGCCAACTAATTTCTACCTGCTGCCTCTCCAGGTAACTTCTTTGGTGTTCATCTATCTCATGCCATGTGTCTAAGTAAACTAAAATGTCAGAGATCGTATAACCATTAGATTACATAAAATTTAAAGAGGTTGGATTAGGAGCATCATTGATGATGAAAAAAGGTTGATAAGTTTGAAAAAGACGGGTTGATATCAGAAAATGTCATAGATGCGCTTCAGTAAACGAGTAACTGTGATGCGCTGCCCTCATCTGTATAGATATCATCATCCACATCCAGAAAGCCGTATGCTTTGGAAGAAGCTTGTACAGTTTGGGAAGGGGTTTTGATTGTTGCATTTGTTTATATTCATGTGATTGTCAGAGACTTCACTCGAGGATTAAATATGATCTGTGAATCCTGCACTTGAAAAAGGAACCTTCAATATATGCGTGTTACATGTGTGTGAGATATATGCGTGATACATGTATCGCAGAAGACTTTTTTGAACTCGATTTAATTATGAATTTTAATACAAAACCAATCCGAATCACCTCCAATCTTCCTCAAATTTTGTGTATTGACTTATCTATATATTTTCAATGAATTTCAACTATACCCATTGAAAAAGTTCCTTTTTTGTTTAGATTTTTAAAATAGAATTTTGTATTTCATCACCTTATTTGCTACCCCGTCCATGGAATTTTCTTTCCGTCTTATATCTAATGTTGCTAATCACACTTAAAATATGGAAGGTGATTTTTGCATGTGATTCTTTGATAGAAAGAACCCTATTGTTTAGTTTTTCAATTTTTGTTGGCTAGTTTTGGTAAGTCTATGACTAATGGCTAGAGGTTGGTAAGTAGAAATTTATTTGGGACATTAGTGTTCCCTATTTACTTATGTGTTGACATTTGATCTTTTACACGGTATATTTGTGTTTTATCTATTGAATGTTTGCTTAAAACTCTTGGAACCCCGCAAAACCATTACCAAAACTGCAACGGGCCTTAGAAGTAGCAGTAACTGAGATTAATAGTTTGATTGCAGTGGTGCAACATGTAAAAATTATGTGGGGCGCCCATTTAACCTATACCCACTTTTAAATAAAGCTTTAACTTGTATCCACTTTTTAAACAAATTATTCTTCTTCTTCGGGTGGTAATGATTTTATTGGGTGGCTGTGAACATATTTTAATATAGTTTATAATATTTTACAATGGTGAGCTCTAATGACACTTTATTTTTTACTATTGTTTAGGGTTTCTTCTTCTTGTTTTTCCTGAATTGCAAAATGGGTTCATTAGATTTATTATTGTTTTGACAAATTGATGATTGGAGTTTGTTCCTGATGATATTTGGAGGCTATTTCAAATTTGAGCTCATTTGGAGTAGATTTAGGTATTAAATTGTATATTGAATTGTTATAATTTAAAGAACAAATTTCTGTTTCCGAAAAATTTGCATTTCTTGCTTATTTGGCCTTAAGTGCATAAAAACTTTGGTTGCACTTTAGACCTTTTTGGCTTAAGTGCATTTGAAGTGCAAATCTTCACTTCAGACGTATTGGCCTTAAGTGTAGTAAGACGCTTGTTGCACTTCAAACCTTTTGGCATTAAGTGCATCTGAAGTGCAATTTTCACTTTAGGCGTATTAGCCTTAAGTGTAGCAAAATGTTTGTTGCTCTTTAGACCTTTTGGTCTTAAGCGCATCTCAAGTATAATTTTTCACTTTAGTCTTTATTGGCCTTAAGTGAATGAAAACGTTTGTTGCACTTCAGACTTTTTGGCCTTAAGTGCATCGTAAGTGCAATTTTTCATTTCAGACTTATAGTCCTTAAGTGCACTTGAACTGCAATTTTTTACTTCATACTTATTAGTCTTAAGTGCATGAAACTATTGATTGCACTTCAAACGTATTTGGTCTTAAGTTCATTTGAAGTGCAATTTTTTCACTTCAGACTAATTCTTTTAACTTCAGACCCGATAAGTTTGAAGTTGATCGTAAAGTGGGTACGCTTGCAAACTTTTTTGAAAAATAGGTATAGGTTCAATTGTGACCCAAAACCGGGTATAGATGCAAAAACCCCGTGCAACTTTGCTAGTTTGGTATGTTGTATCATTTGCTTCAATGTGTGCTGAACTGATAATGCTAACAAATGTTATATTCCAAAGAGATAGAGACATTTCATGAAGAAAATACTGCCATAGATGAATCATGAAGCAAATGGGAAGTATCATTCCTTAAAAATTGGCATCTTCCAAAGATTTAACATGCGCAAACATGTATCTGGCATTACAAAATGTGTAAATTTTAATTACTTACATAGAGGAATCTCATGTAGATAATGTTGCAACTTTCCTTTTGTCTAGTGAATTTGGTATGGTTACAGATAGGGGTGGCAAAATCAGCCCAAAACCATTTGATTCGCCCAAACTGACATGTCAGTAGCCCCACAGATTTCTTATACGTTTTGTCACTTTTTCTTCTTTCTTTTATGACTAAAGCTTGAAAGGTCATATTGAGCATGAGATATACTTAGTGGCTAACGTTTATCTTCTTCCAACCTAAATTGATGTATGAGAAAAACCTAATACCTTTTATAGTTTCTCATGTTTTGTTTTAAGTTAGTAGTGCCACTAGGAAATTGTATCAAATAATTTAATTTAGCATTTACTTTTTGCTTTAGTTTTAATATTATTAATAATTCTTTGAATATAGATCTTCTGCTGCAAGCTTTTACGCTGAAAGACATTATATATTTGAGAATATAAAAACAAGCAGCTTAATTACAAACTAGAGTATTTCTAAAATTAACTAATTCTTCAAAGGAGATTATTAAACTAGATAACAACTATGAGTTATTTTGCATAGAATTACTGTTGCACGCTCTACGAGGTAGTTGATATTTGTTCCTTTGTGAACATGTTGTTAGTTTTCTTTTGATATCTTGCACATGTTATTTGATTAGTACGTGTCATGATTTTAATTGTCACTATTTTATCGAAGTTAGTCTTGATATTTTTGTTGGGTATCAATTATGATGCATTTACAATATTCTTCTGCATATTTTTTGTGCATATCTAGGTAATTCGGATCGAGCTAATCATTAGGTAATGTGCTAGAACATGTTGGAGACTTCAAGGTATTCATGTTGTTACGTTCGCAGACATTAAAGTCATCCTCTTACTTCGTTTTCTGTTTGTGTATCCCAAATGGTATTGTACTCTTGAGACTTGTTGTGTATTCCATGTAGAGCTTATGAATCATTAATACAGGGTGTTGAAAAGTTGTTTAATGTACTCATGTTTGGCAATATTATCATATTTTGCAGTATTTTGTTAATTTTGAAGTTGTTATATGTTGATTGAGATTGTCTGTGATAGGTTTATCTAGTTTTAGAGACGAGATGTCATCAATTACCCTTATGGTGCGATTGTGGGTCAACAAGGCTACTTTATCCTAAACCCTAAATCACACTTATAAAAGGGGTCACATATTCGTTTTGAAAGGACATCTCGAAAGTTGAGATCATCTAAAAAAATTCAAAAAATGCTTGGGACGTTTACGGAGAGATCAAGACATAAAAATAATGTTGTAATCAAGAGACGTTCTTCTGGATAATCAAATACTTTAAGAAGAAGATCCACATAATGCTCAATTTTCAAGGAGATTAAATACATTCTAAGGAGTTCAGCACCATCCAACATTTGAGAAATATGCTGATCCAACCCTTGAATCACGAAGAACAATTCGAAGAAAAAATCAAAGGAACAAATAGAATTTTATCCACAAAGATTCATCAATAAAATTATTTTTCTTTTATTTTTATTACCGCATTCTCTTTTCAGTATGATAAAACTTTCATCGAAACAAATCTATTTACGAAAATCGCCAATTTCGAATTTTAACGGAAGAAACAAATTGGGGGGAAATTAAATTACCGTTATAAATGTCAAAAAAATTAATCAATCAAATATAAAGCCGAGCCGAGCGACACCGACACAAAACATTTTTCTTTTTCTCAACTCTTTAAAAGCTACAAGAATTATAATTGTATATAGACCCGTCATATCTCTTTTCCTCCTCCGATATAGGACATATTTACTTTATAAAGGAGAAAATTTTAATATTTTGTTTTTTCCTCCCTTTCCTATTGATTCCACTTTTAAGCCAAAAAAAAAAAAACCAAATGAATCCAACGCCACTACTGTATTAGCTTTCATCAGCTTTTCTATAGCCTCCTTTACCTGGTGTATTTTTTTGTTCATCCCCTTTATTAGATGCTGGTCTAGCTACCCATTTCATTAAATTCTTCTTGCCAAAGTTGGCCCTTATGCATCTCTGAATTATCTGCCTATTACTCGATTTGTTCCTCTGCTTTTCAACCCCCTTATCGTCAAAATTCTGCCTTTCAAATCCTTTCTCGGAAATAGCATTTTGCATTGTATTCTTCTACATGACCCTCATGTCATGCAACTTTCTATTAATAACAATAATAGATGCTTCAACAATAATAGTAACTCCAAAAGTAACATCAACTTTCTATTAAATCTTACTTACTAACTATTAACAGTACATTTATGCAAATGTAAAGATACATATTGCTACATAACTTTACTAAAATAGAAAGGTAGCATGTAGTGTCTATAATTCTTCGTTGAGTAGGCACGTTCGACCATACTCTAAGGACATGAGATAGTTTACATTAGCTCCTTGTGAACGTCCAATGAGGTCTGTCTTTGACTTCAAGAATTCAACCAGTCCTGGCAACCAAATAGCATCACGTACATGCTTCAAGGTTAGATTATGCATCAGATTCTGCCCCATACATGAAATCTGAACCTGTAGTTCGAAAGAATAAGTTTATTGCTCGGAACAGAAGTTTATGCTCTCGACATTAATCTACTCTTATCTCACATCTAAAATCCATTTTTTGTTTTGAATATTCGTCTCTCTAATATTTCATTATGATTTATGGCTTTAGTCGCCTCTTTTTCTTCTAAGTTAGCAAAACTTCATGAATTTACATAATATACTGCTTTGTTGTATTCTTGTTACGGGTTTGCCTAAATTTTTAGTCTATCAGTACTATTTTTCTTCAAGGAAGAAAAAGACTTTAAAAAAAATAAATCTACACTTATCTTTTTCTTGAAAGAAAATCTTGTACACCTATAAATTGAGGATTTTTGCTTCTGACAACAACAACAATATCCACGATATAGATATTATGAGAATCACATCTAGGGGAGCTTTATATTCTAGTATTTTCTTTTGAATTAGTATTAAACTTTTTTATTGTGTTAGGATCTTGTGCTGATTTATGTGTTTTTGTCCTCCTTTGTGTGATGGGTTTAAAGTATTAGACTTGTGGTTGTACATGTTGAGCATGCATAACGGTTCTCTCATTTGATTCTCTTTCTATTGTTGGGTGCATTCGCATTGTTGCTTATTGGTACACGGATTGCATGGTATGTGGCTCTAGATGTTATTAGTGTGGCATGTCGGTCGAGCAGCTTGCACTGAAAGAGATGAGGTTATTGAACTTAGAATGAGCATTATCGAGATTGAGTAAGGCGAGTTTGGGAGATATGAATTTCGCTAGACATCTTAAAATTTTTGCTATGGTTCTCGTAAGACGAGAGCGCTACATATTGATCTGATGGGTGGTTATGAGTCTCTGCATGTTTCATTCATCATTAGCAGTGTACGAAAGTTTAGAACAAGATTTCAGTTGATATGAGGTTTGTTACTGATACCAGGTTTGTTATTGAGCAGCTATTATGATCGAAGCTATTGCTACGAGTATTTGAGTTATGTGGGAAAGACATGTGATTATATCTTGGGTTATGGTTATGGCTTGATACAACTTGTTCAGACTTATACACTTTTGACGACTTCGAAACGAATTGATTTGACGATTTATGAACGAATCTTGACACGTTCTAGGACGAATGCATGTTTAAGTAGGGGGAATGTAATGACCTGACGATCGTTTGAGCACTTGCATTGGCTTGGGGATCGAAGGTATGAGTAGATCCATAAGATGTATTATGGCTTGTTTGTATCGTCAGTTTTTGTTTTCGCGTGATTCGGGATTTATTTGGAAGAATGATTCTCATTTTAAAAGCTTTAAGTTGGAAGAATTGACCAAGTTTGACTTTTGTGTATTTGACTCCAGACCGAAGTTGTTTGCCCAATTTCAGTTGAAGTTTTAAAGATTGACAAATGAACTCAGAGATGGACCTGATCCATCTTGGGAAACACAGTTTGTTATAACCATTGCACATGGGAGGCACTTGAGGAAGATATGCATTGAAAATCACGCAGCAAATGTCTTTTGAACTAATCGAAAAGATTGCATTGAGCTCCAAGGAGGACAATCTCCTTAGGAGAAGAGAACACAATCCTAAGCTAGGATAAGGGTTGGAGTTCGTATTGGTGAAGGACTCAAATCGACTAAGGATAAACATTGGACTCTCGATCAAACTCTAACTGCTAATCTATTAAATAACCAAGTTATTCTCTTTTACAGGTAATGAATATACACAGAAGTAAAACATAATTGAGAGCAAAGAGCAAGTCTGTTTTGCAAGCAATATATGTGAGATATAAGTGTGCATGCATGAAGCTACTTGAATGAGATAGAAGAACTAGTTCCATTGTATTTATTATTAATCTAGTTCAATTGTAGTAGGTGTTTCATATTGCACTTTTCAGCTTATTTAGAAGCAATTGTATTAGGTACTTTGAATATTCGAGTTAGAGTTAACTTGAAAGTATCACAACAGTTGAGGCTGTGTGCCACACTGGAATTAGACGTAATCCTTACGTTTACAAAGAGTTTTTGTAAATGCTGTTTTGGCTCAGCGATTTTAGTGTAGTTTGGGAAAATCCTACTGAGTAGTATGATGTGATTTTTTCAACTTTTGAGCCAGGTGTTTTCCACGTAAAAATCTCCGTGCACTTTACTTTCAGTATTTATTATTCCACAAACTGCTGTAGTTAGAACACTTAGAAGAACCTGGTTCTTCTAAAGCAAAAATTAGGTACCACACAAAGCACTCTCCCCCCTCTTGTGTGGTATTGATATTTATAACATCAATTGGTATTAGAGCAGGTTATCCTTGAAGAGGTTAACAACTTAGTAAAGATAAACATGAGTGCACCACCTGGTAACTGGGAAGGACAATCCACTGCTAGGCCTCCACTTTTCAATGGTCTCTACTACTCCTTGTGGAAGAATAGAATGAGAGACCACATCATGGGTGAAGACTATGAACTTTGGGAAATTATCACTGATGGTCCTTTAGCCACAACAAAGAAGACTGTTGAAGGGTTGGATGTTCCAAAGACAAGAGCTGATTGCACTGCTGAAGACTTAGTGAAGTGGAAAAAGAATGTAAAGGCAAAGAAATGGCTAGTATGTGGACTTGGTCTGGATGAGTATATCAGGATTCAAAGCGGTAAACTGCCAAGGAAATTTGGGACACAGTACAAGTGGCCCATGAGGGAACTCCTCAAGTGAAGAGATCAAGAGGAACACTGCTATATTCTCAATATGAGAATTTCACTATGAAGGATGGAGAAACCATCCAAGAGATGTACACAAGGTTCACTACACTGACAAATGAACTTGAGTCACTTGGAAGGATTATCCTCGAAGAAGAGAAGGTTGAGAAGATCTTAACTAGAGTTCTATCAATTGCCTGGGAAAGCAAAATTACAACTATTCAGGAATCCACGAATACTGCTACCCTAAAATTGGATAAACTGATTGGAAATATTACTGCCTATGAATTGGGAAGGCGGACTATGAAGATGGATGCTCCAAAGAAAGAAAGAAGTTTGGCTCTCAGAATCTCAGAAGGATCAGATCTGGAAGATGATGAAGTAGCTATTATTACCAGAGATTTAAAAAAGGATCTTATGAGAGGAAAGAGTCCTTCAAGAGGAACAACCTTTAACAAACATAGGGCTCATGAGAAACAGACAAATGATGGTTGTACAAGTGTGGTAAGATATGATTAAGAACTTCCCTCAATGGGAAATTGAGTGGAAGAATAAAAGAGCTGAACGAAGAAACAAAATGAAGGAACAGGTTCAACCAAGAAGAAACAAAGGTTCAACTAAAGCCATGGTTGCTGCATGAGGAGAAACCTCATATGAGGACTCAGAAGATAAAGATGAAAATGAGAAAACACTTATGGCCATCGGAGAATCAGAGGATGAAAAGGAGGTAAATATCCTACATCTTAAAGAAAAAATTAAACTTTTGTCTAAAGAAAGGTTGGTTGAGCTACTATTGGACTTCATTGATGAGTCTGAAATAATAAACAGTGAGAAGAATGTTCTGTCTAGGGAATGTGTCATCCTAGAAGAAAAATGCAAAAAGTTAGAGTCTAGGGCTGATGAGAGTGACAACATAAACACTGAGATGAAGAACCATGTTCTTAAACTTGAAATTAATGTCCGAGAACTTCGTTCTGAAAATATTAAACTGAAATTAAGGACAGGAAAGAAAAAGATTGATCAATCATTTCTCACCCTAGAAGAAAATCTAGGAAAAATGAAAAATGAATTGTACAAGAAAGATGAATTGATTAAGGTCCTAAAAGAAGATTTAGGAAAAGTGAAGCATGAACTATACAGAACATGAAAATGGAACAAGGCTTTTGATGCACTCTCCTGGCTGCAAGAACATCACTGCAGCACTAAGAGAGGACTTGGATTTGGGACACAAGCTCCAAAATGGAATCCCAAAAAACAAGTACCTCACACTTCCTAAAAAATAAGATCTGCACACATTGTGGTAAGAGTGGTCATTATAAAAAATGAATGCAATGCAAAAAAGAAGGCCAGTTAAAAGAACAAAGCTTTTATTCAAGAAAAACACAAACTGCCTGGTTGGCAAAGAAAATTTTAATCATCCTTTTGCCAATAGAAAGGGACCCAAACTAGTTTGGGTTCCTAATACTAACATATGATTTCATTTTGCAGGTCCAAGTGAAGGGGAGTAGCCAAATATAGTACATGGATAGTGGCTGCTCAAAACATATGACTGAGAACAAGGACCAGTTCCTTTCACTTGAGAACTTAAAAGGAGGTAATGTCTCCTTTGGAAATGGAAAGAAAGGTGAGATCATTGGAGTTGGAAAGGTAGGAAAGACAGACTCTCATTCCATTGAGAATGTCTATTTGATAGATGACTTGAAATATAGCCTGATAAGTGTGTCACAACTGTGTGACAGAGGTAATCTTGTGGCTTTAAATTCCACAAAATGTTTTGTAATTAGCCTTACTACTGACAAGATTGTTTTGCAGGGAAAGAGAGTTAATAATATTTACATTGTAGATTTGTCAACTCTCTCTGAAAATGAACTCACTTGCTTAAGTGTGTTAATTAATGATCCCTCCTTTGGCACAAAGACTTGGCCATGCCAATCTAAATCAATTGAACAAATTAGTCTCGAGAGACTTGGTGATAGGGTTACCTAATATCAAGTTTAAGGAAGACAAAGTTTGCGAGACATGTGCAAGAGGGAAGCAGGTAAGGTCACCCTTCAATCCCAAGAAAATGGTAACTACGTCCAAGACGTTGGAACTGGTTCCGATGGATCTTTGTGGTCCAATAAGAGCCATGAGTAGAGGTGGTAAAAGATATGTAATGGTGCTTGTTGATGATTATTCTAGATTTAACTGGGTTTTGTTTCTAACCTCTAAAGATGAAGCATTTGAAATGTTCACTGCTTTTGTTAGAAAAACCCAAAAATAGTTAGGAAATCAACTTGCATCCATTAGGTCTGATCATGAAATTGAATTTGAAAATGTAAAGTTTGGTGAATTCTGTGATGAAAATTGAATAGATCATAATTTCTCTGCTCCTAGGACCACTCAGCAAAATGGGGTAGTTGAAAGGAAGAACATGACCCTTGAGGATAAGACAAGGACCATGCTTCTTTACAGTAAACTACCTCACAGCTTCTAGGCAGAGGCTATAAACACAGCATGTTATATAATAAATATATGCATGACTAGACCTCTTGTAGAGAAAACTCCCTATGAGTTACTTAAAGGGAGAAAACCAAACATATCCCATCTTAGAGCTTTTGGTTGCAAATGCTATGTGCATAATAAGGGCCAAGACTCCCTAGGTATGTTTGATCTCAGAAGTGATGATGGAGTGTTCTTGGGATATTCTTCGCATGGCAAAGCATATACATTGTTTAATAAAGAACTATGTGTGTAGAAGAAAGTGTACATATTGTATTTGATGAATCTAACATTCTTTCTAAGAGACGGTAACATGAAGATGAAGTCATCGAACTGGTGAGACAATTGACTGAAGCCACAACACAAGTCAAGGTGGCATCAAAGGAAGGAACATGTGATGGAACAGGTCCTTCTACTCAAGGCAACCTGACAGGGGAAACCAATCTGAGAGAAATTGATCAAAATTCTCTAAAGGAACTTGCACCTAAACTTATTCCTCTGCAGTATAACAATGAAGAAGCATCTAGCAGGGACCAGCTGGTGGGGAAATCTTCCAATATCTGGAGTCAAAACTAGATCTCAACTTAAGAACCTGTGTGCATTTAATGCCTTTCTATCCATCATTGAACCCAAAAATATTGCTAAAGCTTTGCAGGATGCAAATTAGGTCAATGCTATGCAGGATGAACTAAATCAATTTGAGAGAAATCAAGCCTGGCATTTGGTTCTAAGACCCAAGCACAGATCAGTCATTTGAACAAAATGGGTCTTCAGGAACAAACTAATGAAGATGGAACAGTTACAAGAAACAAGGTAAGGTTGGTGGTCCAAGGTTACAGGGAAGAAGAAGGTATTGACTATGATGAGACTTTTGCTCCAGTTTCTAAACTTGAAGCAATTATACTTCTCATAGCCTTTGCAGCACATATGGAATTCACTCTTCATTAGATAGATGTCAAAAGTGCCTTCCTGAATGGCTACCTCAAGGAAGAAGTGTTTGCTAAAAACCTCCAAGATTTGAAAGCAAGGAGTGTTTTGAGCATGTGTACAAGCTAGATAAAGCCCTATATGGTCTCAAGCAGGCCCCTAGAGCTTGGTATGAAAGATTGTTAAAATTTCTTCCAGAGCATGGGTACAAAAGAGGTAAAATTGACAGCACTTTGTTCCTAAGGGAAAAAGGTAAAGATCTTCTTGTTGTACAAATATATGTTGATGACATAACATTTGGGGCCATTACAGATAGGTTGAGTAAGGACTTTACAAAACTAGTGGGCAGTGAGTTTGAAATAAGTATGATGGTTGAACTTAACTTCTTGTTAGGTTTGCAGATCAAACAAAGTCCAAATGGTAATATGATGCACCGGCAAAAAGCACACAAAAGAACTAATCAAGAAATTCAAATTGGAAGAACCCAAAGAAATAGATACACCTATTGCAACTTCCATGAAATTAGATGTTGATGAACCTGGTTCATCAGTTGATCAAAAGTTGTATAGGGGTATGATTGATTCACTTTTATATCTTACTGCTATCAGACCTGACATTGTTTTCAGTGTAGGACTTTGTGCTCGTTTCTAAGAAAATCCAAAGGAGTCACATTTGACAGTTGTCAAAAGAATATTGAGATACTTGAAATGCACAACTGATATGTGTCTGTGGTATCCCAAATGTAGTAATTTTCACTTAGCTGGATATGCTGATGCTGACTATGTAGGTTTCCTAGTGGATAGGAAGAACACTTCAGGTATGGAACACTTCTTGGGTTCTTATCTTGTATCATGGCCTACCAAAAAGCAAAATTCAGTGGCTCTCTCTACTGCTGAAGCTGAATATATTGTTGTTGCTTCATGTTGTGCTCAATTACTGTGGATTAAGCAACAACTGGTAGACTTTGGAATTGAAGTGGGGTGCATACCAATACTCTGTGATAACACTAGTGCAGTTAGTATGACAAAGAACTCTGTTCATCATAAAAGGACTAAGCACATAGATGTTAGACACCACTTCTTAAGAGACAACTATGAGAAAAGAGCTAATCTCCATAGAATTCTGTGCTACTGATAAACAAAATGCTGGCATCTTCAGTAAGGCACTGAGTAGAGAAAATTTGAAAGGAACAGGTTGGAATTAGGGATAATTAAGATCACCTAAAAGGTCTAGTTCATATTGCACAATAAAAAGATGGAAAAAAAATTGAAAAACGAAAAAACATTTGGTTAGGAGTTCTTAATTCAATGAAATATCTAGATTAATTCTTTATAAGAATTCTTACTTAGTCTCATACTTTAACTAGTATACTCTAGTGACATGTATTTATATAACTCATTAATTCTTACAAAGTTTTCTAGTCTGCCATTTGAGACATAATGAAGAGAAGTTTCACTTGAAGAATCTGGTTCATCAATAATAGGGGTGTTCAAAACCGATCCGAAACCGAGAACCGATCCAAACCGAAGCTTACCGACTTACTAGTAACGGCTTAACGGCTTAATGGTTTAACGGACGGGAAACGGATTGAATATTTTTTATTAACGGCTTATAGGTTTGGAGATGGATTATTCAATTTTCTTAACGGCTAATCCGTTAACCCGTTAAGAATATATATATATATATATATATATATATAATAATAATAAATATGAAAAAACTAAAACCTTTGAAAATGATTAACAAAGTTTATTTCTTCTTCTAAGCATTTTTATTCTCGGGATCTAGAAATTTTTTTGTTCTATTTTTAATTTATTTGTGGTTGTAGTCCTCATGTTTGGCAACATGCCGGAGATGGTAAAGCTAATTTCCTAATCATGGAAATCAAATTGAGTGGCTCTGACAAAGAAAATTGAATGCATCATATTAAAATATTATTTTTTATGGCAATTCATTATTCTAAGACGAGGAGAATAAGAGATATTTAGTGAACATGTATTTTAGGCCGATAAACCACCCATTAACCGCCCTATAAGAGCTAACCCGATACCAATCCGCCCGATATCTTATCGGGTGGCTAACAGATTAATACATTTAAAAGCCGATAACCGTTAAGCCAAACCGTTAAGAGTAAAAAGCCGCCCAATCCGCCCGATAAGCACCCCTAATCAGTAATGCTCATGAAAAAGTTGAGGTATGTTTCTATACTTTGCACAATTAGAAAAATTAAATTACCACTCATGAGCAAGAGTCCTAGATCTACCAAACGTCCATAAAACTCTATCCGTTGGGCAAATTGAACCAGTTTCATTGAAACTAGAAGTCTAAAAATAACGGGTCTTTCCCTAAATATTAGCGATCCTCATTAATCACTAAGGAAACCGGAATTCTCTATTGATTAGAATTCTAATAGACCTCTAATAAATTTTCTTTTACTGATCTAATCATAACCCCTCTTAAAAAACCCCAAATCCCTCATAACTGTCATTCTTCACTTAGACCTCTGATCATCCAATCTCTTTTCCAAAATTCTCCTAAGATTTTCAGAAATTCTCCACCATGAAAAATTCCCAAGACAATCCTGGAACTCCACCAACGGTCTCACCTAACACCACCTCATCTTCCACACCGCCTGTTGAAACCCAAAACCAAGATTCCATTGCCAGAAAATGCTAGCAAGAAAAACGGTTGCTTTTGGTCCTTTGAGGAAAGCTCTAAATGATAGATTGAAGGCCGGCCAAAGAAGTGAATCTCCTACCGAAGAGGCTGACTCAAGATCTGAATCTGATGACTACATCTTTGCTAGTGAAGGAGAAGAAACTGGGTATTCTGACAATGCCAAACTTCAAGAAACCCCATGAGATGTAAACACATGCTTTGTATTTTCTGATATATTTAAAAGGGAGAAAATAGATATTTTTTTGGTAGGGGCTACCAAAGATGTTGATGGGGATGATCTGGGAAAATGAGGAAGAAAAAGAAGAATAAAATGTTAGCTATACGTGGTAGTGGGGAAGAGGGAGGCTCGTAGTCTATGGGAAGTGGCTCAGGAGAAGCTGCTGAGGGTTTGGTTAATCTGAGTGAACGTTGGGGCCAGTTATAACCCAAAGAAATGCAAGGCATCCTCACAAAGGACCCCTGCTACGGGAAACCAACCAAGAAAAGTAAACCTTCATCACCCAAGTCTGCTCATAGGGTTAGAATCACAAGAAGTAGAGTTAGGGAAAGTGAAGCAGAATTGGAAAAAGCTCTAGAGGAGAGTAAGAAAAAGAGAAAAGAAAAGGGGAAAGCAAAAATAGGTGAAAGTTCTGAGGCTGTGGTTGAAGAGGAGGAGGAAGAGATGGAAATGGTCCATCAAAAAATGGGTACTACTATGGAAGTTTCCACTGCCAAATCAAAGGGAACCAGGTCTTCTGCCAAGAAGCCCTCCAAATCTGTACTTGCTGAAGCCTCTCTAGCCAAAAGAACTAGGTCAGCTAAAAAAGGTAAACAAGTGAAGATAACTGAGGAAGAGGATCATGGGTGGAATGAATAAGAAGAATAAGAAGATTCAGAACATGAACAAGATATGTATGCCATGTTTGGCAAGAGGAAAATCTTGAAGGGAAGACTGCTCAAAGACCTGGAGGATCCAGGTATGATGAGACTTGTGACTGCACTAGAAGCATAGGGGTGGAAGGACATGGTCCTTCAGATGATGGTAAATTGGCCAGGAAAGAACTTGTTGAGTTCATGGAAAATGGGACAGTGAAAAATGGACTGGTGACTAGCACATTGAAAGGAGTGAAGGTGAAGTTTGATGCTGCCAAGATGGGCAAAATTCTAGACATCCCTAGTAAGGGATATGATGACTATACAAGGAAAAGATGGCTTTGTCTGGATGGATTGCCTACTGATCTTCAAATCACCAGGAACTTCTGTGACACCAAATTTTATGAGGAGGTGCTTGAGGCAAGGGCTGTTCAGAAAAGTGAAATGAGGCCAGAGAATAAAGTGCTCTTTGAGTTTGTAAACAAATGTATTTTCCCAAGACAGGAGAGGAGGCATACAACTAACTACATGGACCTTGTCCTCATGCAGTGCCCGAATGAAGAAAAGCAGATTAACTAGCCTGCCTTCATTGTGAAGTTTCTGGAAAGAGTGCTCAATGGATCAAAGGCTCAAAGGCTCATGCCATTACCTATGAGTTTATTCAGACAACTATGCTTGAAACACTTAATGTTCCCTTGAAAAAGTGGGAAATGGCGTCCAGCAAAGAGCACTTTGGCATCAAAACCCTCCAAGCTTGTGATTATTTGCTCAGTACTGGCCTAGTTGAACCTGGTTCATCAGTGAAGACTCCTGTGAACTGTAAGGTCAGAGCCTTGGTACAGGAGGTTGGGACAAGAGATGGTGAGATAGCAAGGCATCAAGCCAGAATTGTTGAATTGGAGTAAGAAAGAAATGGGTTGAGAGATGAACTTGCAAAAGAGAAGAAGAAAAATGAAGGAATGCTTCAGCAAATGCTTAATCTTCTACAAACCCAACCCTCCAGCTCTTCTAAGCCTTAGGTGTCCTATCCTCTTGTGAACCAGTCTAGAACCCTCCAGTGACCAAGATTATGACTTTATCTATTTTTTTGCTTTTTGTTTTTGCTCATGGTTGGTAGTTCTGTTTTTCTTTTTGTGGACTGCAATGTAGAAGCATCACTTATCAATGAATGCAACTTCCTTTATTTTTGTTAATTATGCTCTTAATAGTTTTTTTTGATAAGCTGATTTTTGATTAACTAAAGAATGCTTTCACTTGCAGTTGCCCCAGTGGCCAAGAGTACTAATTAACTTTATGAGATTCACATTATTTATGCAACTTTTCGATGATGCCAAAAGAGGGGCAGATATTATGCTTAAATCTAATTATCTGAACATGTGATGTTTATGGCCTAATAAAATCTGGCCCTTAATGACAAGTTAAAAATTTTATGTGTTGATATTTCAGCTGAGTTCCGCAGGTTCTCTGATAGAAAAAGAACAGAGATTGTCATCATAAAAAAAGGGGAATTTGTTGGCCCAAGTTCAGTTAAAGTTTTGAAGATTGACAAATGAACTCTGGGATGGACCTGGTCCATCTTGGGAGACACAATTTGTTAGAACCATTGAATATGGGAGGCACGTGAGGAAGATATACATTGAAAATCACGCAGCAAATATCTTCTGAACTGATCGAAAAGATTGCATTGAGTTCTAAAGAGGACAATCTCCTTATGAGAAGAGAATACAATCCTAAGCTAGGATAAAGGTTGGAGTTTGCATTGGTTAAGGACACAAATTGATTAAGGATAAGCATTGGAGTCTCGACAAACTCTAACTGCTAATGTACTAAATAACCAAGTTGTTCTTTTTTACAGGTAATGCACATACGCAGTAGCAAAGCATAATTTAGAGCAAAAGAGCAAGTCTATTTTGCAAGCAATATATGTGAGATATAAGTGTGCACGCCTGAAGCTACTTGAATGAGATAGAAGAACCAGTTCCATCGTGTTTATTCTTATTCAAGTTCAATTGTAGTAGGTGTTTCATATTATATCTTTCAGCTTTTTTAGAAGCAATTGTATTAGGTACTTTAATTATTCAAGTAAGAGTTCACTTGAAAGTGTCTCAATAGTTGAGGCTGTGAGACACACTGGGATTAGAGATAATCCTTAGGTTTACAAAGAGTTTTTGTAAATGTTTTTTGGCTTAGTGATTTTAGTGGGTTTCGGAAAATTCTACCGAGTAGTAGGTTGTGGTTTTTTTCACATTTTGAACCGGGTGCTTTCCACGTAAAAATCTCTGTGCACTTTACTTTCAGTATTTATTATTCTGCAATAGTTAGAACACATAGAAGAACCTGGTTCCTTTAAAGCAAATATTAGGTACCACACAAATCACCCCCTCTTGTGTGGTATTAACGTCTATAACATCAGAAGTTTTGATGGTTCCTTTAGGAATGGATGGTGATTTTGGACTTGGACGTATGCCCGACTATGCATCCGGATGTTTCTAGAAGGTTTCAGCACTAGTTGGCAAAAGTTGGCAATTTGAAGGTTCATAAGTTTGATAGGGAGGTAACTTTGATAATATCAGGTTTTTAGATTATTGTTCCAGGAGTTGAAATAGGTTCATTATTGTCATTTAAAATTTGTGTGCAAAATTTGAGGTTATTCCAGGTTGATTTGTTATAAATCGGTACGAGTTGTGGAAGTTAAAAGCTCAAACGTTCATTAAGTTTTATTTAAAGTGTGGTTTTGATGTTGTTTTGGCAATATGAGGCCTCGAGTAGGTTCATGTTATATTTTGGAAATTATTGTTTTATTTAGATGGGGTCCCGAGGTCTTGGGTGTGTTTCATATTGGTTTCAAATCATGTGGGGCTATGTTGGCTTGGCTGGAGGTTCTGGTTCTGGTGTGCCTGCATTTGAGGAGGCTGGTCGCAGATGCGGGCTCGCAGATGTGATATTAGCTGGATAGAAAGGAACTGCAAAAGTAAAAGAGCGGGAAAACATCTGCTGAATCGGGTCGTAGATGCGGGTGTGCATGTGTATTTCCAAGAACGCAAATGCGGAAGGTCGGCTATGGTGATAGTATCTCAGAAGAAGAGCTTTCCTCGCACCTGCAACATCGCATAAGTGGATTATGTTTCGCAGGTGCAAGAGGTCGGGTTTCAGTGATTCTCCGTAAAAGCGGAACTTGTGTCACAGAAGCAATGTCGCAGAAGAAGTTATTTGTTTGCAAATGTGAAAGAGCTTGGCAGAAGCTATATATCGAGGTTTTGGTTCATTTTTATTACAACTTAAGATTTGGAGCTCGGTTTTGGGAGCTTTTGGAAGGGGTTTCACCACATGGATTGCGATATGTATTTTCTACTCAGATTTAATTATATTCCATGTTTCCATCTTCAATTTTGGCATTTGATTGATGATTTCAAAAGAGAAATTCGAGGTTTGTCTAAACTTTCCTACAGTGAATTATTGAGTTTTGAACATCAATTTAGAGTCGAACTTGTGTGAAATTACTATGATTAGACTCGTAATTGAATGAGTTATCGGAATTTATGAGTTTTATCAAATTTCGATGTGCGGGTCCATGATTGACTTTTTGGTTAACTTTGAGTAATTGATTAAACATTTGACCTTTACTGTTCGGGTTTGTTTTCTTTAGGGTTATTTCATATATTTTAGTTACTTTTGGCTAGTTACGAGTCGTTCGGAGGATGATTTGCGCAATATGGAACTTTTAGAGTATTATTTGGCTTACTCAGTTTTGGATTTGACTTGTTTGAGGCAAGTGACATATCTTGGATTTGAGTGTATTTAACCCTGAG
The DNA here is from genome assembly GCA_034376525.1 of Nicotiana benthamiana. NCBI lineage: Eukaryota > Viridiplantae > Streptophyta > Magnoliopsida > Solanales > Solanaceae > Nicotiana > Nicotiana benthamiana. The sequence continues at coordinate 43,777,716 of CM067333.1, read as the reverse complement.
AACTATGTTATATGAGATGTATTGGGGTGACACACATGCTAGGTGACGGGCGTATGAGCGTGCACCGGTATAATTAAGATCCGAGTTGACTTCTAGACTAGCTATTACTCCATCTGTTGTAGTTTATGTGAACCTCCTTTGTGGTCTGTTCCAAAAAGAATGATCTCGTTCTAGTTTTAACTTCAACTTACAATTCTACCCTTAATGAGAAACTTTTATAACCACACAAATACTCTAGGTCCCTTTTGACTTGTTTAGGACCACAAAGTCTAAAGGTCTTTATTTTTTCTTAAGCTCCATGCCCAGTCAAACAGGTTCACATAAATTGGAACGGAGGGAGTACCAGATTTATTTTAGTTCTTATATCTTGTTAAATATGTGTTCTCCCTACTTGTTTGATTATATGAGATGTGATTCATGTTAGAAATTATGTTTAGGCTATGTGATTTTTGGTTGAGACCTAAGAGACTATTTATGTTATTTTGGACTATCTGATTTAATTGTAATTATACATTCAGTCATGATTCTTTATTTTCATATAATATTTCAGTCCCTGTCATTACTCATTGTTGCATCTATGTTGTTGTTACTTTTCATGCGTGGTACTATTTGGGCTGAGTAATATGGGATTGTGAGCCCTTGAAACTTGAGAGGATAATGACTAAGGTGGGCCTAAGAGCCTTGTTAAGGGAGATTTATCTGGATCGGGCTGCACGATGTAGCAAGCCTTATTGGCTTATTATTATCTTTATTATTATATGGATCGGGTTGTATGCCGTAGCAGGCCATATTGGCTTTACCATTATTTGGATCGAGTTGCACACTGCAACATGCCTTATTGGCTTTACTATTAAAGCTTGTATAGGATCCACCCCTCCAGAGTCTGACATACCAGTAGTGAGCGCAAACACAATGATATATACACATTCTTGGTGAGGGGCTTTTGAACCAGGCACCTATACAATGCTGAGAATGAGTGTACTTTAGAATATCATTGGGAGATCATTTACTTGGCATGCATATTTGACATGTAGGCGTAGATATTTTTCTTATTCTAGACGATAATATGACAGTTGATGATTTGACATGTATATTTGACATATATGCTTAGAGATGTGTATTCCTCATGCTAGGCGGTATATGATAATTGGAAATTATACATGCTTATTTGATACGTAGGCATAGGAATGTACTTTTCTCTTGCTATTTGGTAAACGAACAGTCTTAACTGATGTCGTAAATTGGAATATACGAACTTTTTTTTATAAACTCATATTTAATTGATTTCAGTGGCAAGATTTGGTATTTGACGTTATTCTTGAAAAGCATATCTACTTCTCCATAAATATGAACGAGTTGAGCATAATGCCTTTTAAGTTATTCATTTTTACTATCTTCATTACATTATCACGAGTACTCTGACCATATCATTGCTTTCAACCTGAGATTAGCAATGTTACTTACTGAGTATATGAGGTCGGTTGTACTCACGCTACACTTCTACACCTTGTGTGCATATTTTTGGAGCTGATATTGTTGTTTATGGCTAGAGCTAACATTCCTGCTTTCCGGATATAACTGTCACTTTTCATTGGTAGCTCTAGATATTTAAAATTTATTTATGTATATTTGAAATAGATAATGTAACTAATGCATACCAGCTCTGTAAATTCTAAGTCTTAGAAGCTCATAATTTGTTTAGATAATTTATGTAATGAGTTCATATTTGTCTTCTTTAGAAATTGTGAAATTGTTGTTTAATTTAACTAGCGGGTTGGGTTAGGTATCATCATGACTAGTGAATTTTGGATTGTGACATTAGATGAAAGGAAAGATAAGTCATATTACTAAAATATTGACGATGGAATTCTCAAGTAACCATGAGATGGAAAAACTATCCAGCTAAACTCTGCTAAGTTGTTAAGGTTGTTTGGCTCAAAAGTTATTTATGTAATTTACAAGCTTAAAAACAATCAAAAATGAACAAGGGTTAGTCGTAATCAAATATAACGATACCTAGAGATGATTCTGGTGATATGATTACTGTAGATCTGATAATGTAAAGTGATAACAAGAGCTTGAGAGCTTGAGAGGGAGTAAGAGAGTTGTACTCTTTAGAATAACACACACACACATACACACACACACACACACACACACACACACACACACACACATATATATATATATATATATATATATATATATATATATATATATATATATATATATATATATATATATATATATATATATATATATATTACAATGTGAAGGTCTCCTTTATATAGTAGGAGACCTTCCTCGAAATAATCAAAAAACAAAAAAAAATACAAAGGTAGGTGGCTTCTTCTTACTGAAGAAGTAAGACCCTAAATGACGTCGCCTTCATTTTATTGGCTGGGTCGTACCCTCACTCAGGTCGGCCTTACCATAATGGACGTACCCACTTGGTGTAGGGACGTTAGGAGCCAAATTTTACCCAATAAAATTAGTCCCTCCGTTCGTTGGAGACATGCTCGATAGCCATATTCAATGGACAGAAATGCATACTTTATTTTTACGGAAATTTGGATGCACCCATAGGCGCTTTTTCAAAGGATATGAACATGTGTGATATGGTTGAGCCGTTGACATACGGATCCTTTTTAGAATAACATCACCGGTCACATGCATTATCATTATACATGGTCCCAAGACGCTCTAGAGCATGACGTGACATTTTAGTTTCTCGTGTCAGTTTTCTAATCATATTTTGATTTCCACATATATTACCCCTATAAATAGAGGAGCGGTTCAATACGATTCATCTTTCAAACCTTTGGAGAGTGTTTCTCGATTTCTTTCGTCATCTCTTATTCTGGAGATTGCTGCTTCATTTGAGAACTACCATTTCTGGGGGTTGTACCTCCTGTCGTTAACACCTTTCTTCGTAAATCACACCATGGAAAAAAAATTTCAAGATGGCAAAAAGACTAAGGACATCGCCCTTTCTAGGGTTCATCCCCCTTCTGGTGGTGAACAGGAAGAGGCCGAAAGAGTTCTTGTTCCTTTGTCGGTGAACAACATACTTTCGAAAAACATGATCGCTTGAAACGACTTTGACAAGAAGAGCTCAACTACCCCTTGGGAGCGCAGTGAATTGATGTAGTCCCATTTGGATGTCGTTAGTACAACGCACAATATTTCGGACCAAGTTGAAATGGATCCGGCTGGGAGGGACTACGCCAATGTGCACATGCACGGATTCTGCACGTTCTATGAATATTCGCTTCGGATTGGATACAGATTCCCACTTAACCCTCTAGCGAAGGAGCTCTGCTACTTTTTCAAGGCCTGCCCAGCTCAACTTACGCCTTATACTTTGAAGGTGTGTAGAATTCTTACAACATATGCGGCCAAAGCCGGGAGTGTGGTTTCGGTTCACCATCTTTTGCAGATGTTAATTGCAAGCTATATGAGGGGTACCATGCTCTATTTGACATGCCGTGGTATGAAGAGCTTCGTAATGCAGTCCGATGATAAAGCCAATTGCGACTTTTGGAAAAGATACTTCTATATTAGGATGGAGCACTTGGTGGCTAATCCTGGAAGGTTCCTGGATATGTGGAACTCGGAATGTAAGTACCCTTGTGTATGATTTTATAATGATTCTTGTTCTAATGGCTCAACCTCTATGGATTCTGTGTCTTCTTCTTGTAGTGGCGGCTCGCTCGCCTCGACGATTGACGACATTAGGTCGTGGGTGGAGAGGTTGATACTCTGTGTGAAGGAGTGCCGTACTTGGGCCAAATTTCGTAGACTGTACGACCCAACATGTAACAGCCTTTCCTCTTCTTATATCTTTTCTTTTGCTTCGGCTTGACGTTCCCTTCATTTCTATTATTCAATGTACCCGCATTGGCAGGTCGGGGCATTTCTAAGAAGGCGAAGAAGAAAACCGTTGTTGGCCCATCCAGGGTGGAGTTTGATTCCGATGGGGAAGATATACTCCTTGGAGGCTCTCCTAGAGATAGTGCTATTTCGACTTCACAAAATGAGGCTGAGCCGGGGGTGGCGTGTGAGGGGGTGCCTGAGGAGTCGCTTGAAGCTGTGTTGCAAACAACACACGTAGAGGTGCCTAAGGCGGTACCTCAGGTCGCTCCCGAGACGACGCATGTGATTGCATCTATTACTGATACGATTACTTCAGAGCTGACCCTACAACCCGTAGAGAGGGTTTCTGATGATGAAGAACCACTGGCACGGAAGAGGCGGGGGTTGCTAACTGGTAAGGCAAAAGTGACTCAGGGTGAGAAGGTTAGTTTACCTCGTTGGGAGTCGAGGCTAGTTTTCATGGATGACGATATCTGTTTGGGGAGGTCTGTTCCTAGAAGGAGGGTATTTACCGATGCCAGCCAAGCCCGTATCCATGAGGGCGATTCGTTGGCCACTATTGAAAGGACGGCAGAGATGTAGAGAGGGCGAGCCCGTAGGCAGCCACTGGGGATGCGGGTGAAGTTGGAGGAATCTCAGATTGTGTGGAGATGATGGCTGGTAGGTATACCCGTCGTATCATAATTCCGAGTGGCTACAATCTATTGGAGAATTGCGAGCAGGCCGCTATGGAAATGACCTTTTTTGGGCTGGTGCCAAGAGTGAGGCATTGGCAGGAGTTAGTTATAGGGACTTATCCTGAAAGGTCGCTGGCGCGGCCATTCAGGTAGCCTTTTGACCCTCTTTTTATGTTGCGGGGGTGGCTTAAGCATGTACTTGCTTTTTCTTTTGTATTTTCCAGACTCTTGTTTTGGAGGTAGAGAGGGGGCGATGCTCGCAGAAGAAGGCGGCTACCTTCAATAAATTGCTGCAGAAGTACAAGAGAACTCATGAGCCGCATGGGACGTTGGCTGATGTGTACAAGCAGGACCTTAAGTTAAGGGTGTTCCGTGAGGGCCTCACATAATCTGAGGAGAAGTTAAAAAGGCGATTGGCCGAATTGAGAAGCTTGATAAGCAGATCGTGGCTGCTGTTGCACGGAACAATGAGTAAGAGATCCTACATTAGTCAAAGGATGAAGTTGGAAATCAGTCGTGTAGTAGCTGCAGAGGCTGCCGAATTGCGGATGCGGGTCACGGACCTGACTACTGAGCTTGATTCCAGGACGGCTGAGGTTGTAGTCCCCATGTGAACTTCCCCACAAGATGATGCGCATCGTGAAGCTCATGAAATGTGGGTTCATGAAGAGGCTCGATTGGTCGTACTTGAGGAGTACTTGGCTGGTCAAGCCTCTGAGGCGGAGGTTGAAGGATAGCAGAACTCAGCTCGTGTTGCCCGTGAAGTAGCCGGTTACAGTTCTGACTCACCAGATGGGGAGGGATACAATTCTGCGGACGTCGACCGCTTGGAATATAGCTCTTGGATTTCTAAGGCTTATTAGCATGGTGATGGCAACAGACCAGTCGGTGATCACGCAGGGCGAGATGGGCGAAGTGGTGAAGGCCCTTAGGACTTAGTGTGTATATGTATATATATCTCTTTTGGATGTAAATGGGACCTATTTTTAGGGTCAAACATATGTATAAATGTATTTTCGAAGATAATGAAATATGACCTTTTGCCGCTGCTATTCTTCTTTTGCTCCTTAGATTTTTATTATGTTTCAGATTGTCGCCTTTGTGTTTTCTACCGTAGTTGAGCTAGCTTGGCACTTTTTGATGATGGCCTTGATTGGATAGAATCGATGGCCTTAGCCATATAGGTGACTTCGACTGTCATTGAATCACTTGTTTGTTATAGACGAAACTAGGTCGACTATTTGGCATCGATGGCCTTGGCCATAATAGAATCGATGGCCTTATCCATGATGAAGTTGATGGCCTTATCCATGTAGGTGACTTTGACTGTTGTCGAATCACTTATTTGCCGTAGTCAGAACTAGGTCGACTATTTGCGGCGATGGCCTTAGCCATGATAAAATTGATGGGCTTAGCCATGTAGGTGACTTCGCTTGTCGTCGAATCACTTGTTTGCCATAATCGAAACTAGGTAGACTATTGGTGGGGATGGCCTTGGCCAAAATAGAGTTGATGGCCTTAGCCATGTAGGTGACTTCGACTGTCATCGAATCAGTTGTTTACCGTAGCCGAAACTAGGTCAACTATTGACGGTGATGGACTTGGCCAAAATAGAGTCGATGGCCTTAGCCATGATAAAGTTGATGGCCTTAACTATGTAGGTGACTTCGACTATCGTCGAATCACTTGTTTGCATAGTCGAAACTAGGTCGACTATTGGCGGCGATGGCCTTGGCCATAATAGAATAAATGGCCGTAGCCATGATAAAGTTGATGGCCTTAGCCTTTTATGCACTTGAGATATGGCCGTAGCCTTTTATATATTGGAGATGGACATAACCTTTTGTACAATTGGATATGGCCGTAGCCCTTTATACATTGGAGATGGCTGCAACCCTTTACACATTGGCGATGGTCGTAGCCCTTTATACATTGGTGATGGCCATAGCCCTTTATACATTGGAGATGGTCGTAGCCCTTTAAACATTGGCGATGGCCGTAGCCCTTTATACATTGGAGATCAAGCTAGTCCAGTCCATTATCATGTCGGCCTGGAGAGCGTATGTAGAGGCTGATATGGTAAACTTGTTCCACAAATAATTCCAGGTGTCCCCTCTGCCGCCTCATTAAAAGCCTCCTCGAGAAAACCCAATTTGGACAAAACTTAGGTAAGGAAAAAATAGTACGACTTGGGAGACGCCTTTCAGAAGTGGAAATGCTTGAGCTGGGTGATTTTCCAATTATTTTGGAGTGTTTTTCCTTCCATTGTTTCCAACCGAAATGCTCTTTTACTCGGTGCTGCTGTGATTTTGTAGGGTCCTTCCCAGTTGGTGCCCAATTTTCCTTCACTTGGGACTTTGGATGCTAATGTCTTGGCTTTGAGGAAGTAGTCTCCCACTTTGAGTTGTCTTATCCTCTCCCTCTTGTTATAGTATCTTTCGACTTGCTGTTTTTGGGCCACTATTTTTATCCCTGTGCTGGATTAAGGTGTGGTCTTGTGCGCCCACAACACTTTGGGTAGCAGCTTGGGCCATAGCCCTTTAGCGTTTTCGAGCTTCTTCTTTAGTATGTTTAATATTATTTTGTTGGAGGATTCTTCCTAGCCGTTAGCGGCGGGGTGATTTGGCGTGGAGAGTATCCTCTTGATGCGCCATTTCTCAAAGAATTCAGTCATTTTTTGACCGACTAACCGTCGTCCATTGTCACAACTGATTTCTTTGGGGATGCCAAAGCGGCATATAATATTTTACCATATGAAGGAGATGACCTCCTGTTCGCGTATTTGTGCGTACACACCTACTTCCACCCACTTAGAGAAATAAACGGATAAAACTTGCAAAAATCGTACATTCCCCGTCCTGCGGGTAGGGGGCCGACTATGTCCATTCCCCATTTGATGAAAGGCCATCGGGAGGTGACTTAATGGAGGGGTTCTCCTAGTTGGTGTATCATGGGGCATACGTTTGACATTGTTCGCATTGGCGAACATATTTTGTCGCCTCTTTCTTTATGGTGGGCTAGTAATAGACGGCCCGTATGATGCATCGTACAAGGGCGTGGTTGCCTGTATGGGCGCCGTAGTGACCTTCGTGCACTTCTTCGAGTACAGGCCTTGTTTGATACGGCCCTACTAACTTGGCCAAGGGTCCGCCAAACGTGTTTTTGTAGAGGTTATTATTTATCAGGTAATACCGGGCGGCTTGCACGCGGAGTTTTTTCGCCCCCTTTTTCTCGAGTGGTAGCCTTCCGCCCTGCAGATAGAATACAAATTGGTTGCGCCAGTCCCAAGTCATGTTTAAAGAGAATACCTCAGCGTGATTAATGGTACTATGGAGGAGGGTGACTATGCTTTCTTTATTGAAATTTTTAGTGGTCGCGGCTGGCTTTGCTAGACTGTCGGCTTCAATTTCGTGCCCTCCGAATTTGCTCAAAGCGGCATTCGTCGAACTCAGCCGTTATTCTGTGGATTTTTTATTTGTATTTTGCAATCTTTGTTCATTGACTTGGTAATTCCTAGTGACTTTTACCACGAGTTGAGAGTCGCAATGGAGGACGATTTGACAATCCCCATATTTGATGGCTAGTTTCGTACCTGCAATAACAGTCTCATACTAAGCCTCGTTGTTAGTCATTTCAAGGCATCGTATATACTGACAAATTGTTTCGCCCGTGGGGACCTTGAGGACGAGTCCCAGTCACGATCCCGATGCATTGGCGGCGCCATTGGTGTAGAGAACCCATAGGTTGTTTTTGGAGGTGGCACGTTGTGCCTCAAGTTCCGCCTCTGGTAGGATTTTTGCGCTGAAGACAGCTATAAAATTGGCTAGAACTTGCAACTTGATGGCTGTCCTTAGAAGGTACGAAATGTCATGCTCGCTGAGCTCAATGGCCCATCTGGCGAGCCGACCTGATAATTCAGGCTTGTGTAAGACGCTCCTTAATGGGGAGGTCGTTACCACTTTTATGGGGTGGCATTGTACATTTCGTGAAGCTACTACCAGAGCCAGCGCCAATCTCTCTAGGTGTGGGTACCGTGTTTCGGCGTCCACTAAGGTTTTGCTAATGTAATAGATAGGAGATTGTGTACCTTTGTTTTCATGGACTAGGACGGAGCTAATGGCGACCCCAGATACGGCCATACAAACCAATAGGGGTTCGCCTGGGCTCGGTTTGACCAGCAGGGCGGCGAGGATAGGTACGCTTTCAGCTTCCTCAAGGCTTCGACGCACACTTCGTTCCACTGTGGCCCTTGGTCTCTTTTCAACACATTAAAAAACTTAAGGCACCTGTTGGATGACCGTGAAATGAATCTGGATAGGGAGGCTATCCGCCCCGTCAGCTTGTGCACTTGTTTTTTGCTTCTTAACACTTCAGAGATTGCGTCTGCTGCCTTGATCTGGTCTGGGTTGACCTCAATGCCTTGTTGTGATACGAGGAATACCAAGAACTTTCCCGAGTCCACACTGAAGGCACATTTCTCGGGGTTTAACTTCATCTCGTACCTCCATAAAATTAGGCCTCCCTCAGGTGGTCGATGTGGTCTTCTTTCTTTGACTACTTTACTAGCATATCATCGATATAGACTTCCACATTCTTACCAAGTTGTTCTTTGAACATCTTGGTGACCAGCCTATGGTATGTGGCTCCCGCATTTTTAAGCCTGAAGAGCATTACCGTGTAGCAGTATGTTCCTTGGTGAGTGATGAAACTCGTAATCTCTTGGTCCTCCTCGGCCATCATGATCTGATTGTAGCTGGACAATGCGTCTAAGAAGCTTAGCGGCTCATGCCCTACGGTTTCATCTATTAGTTTGTCGATGTGGGGCAATGGTAACGAGTTCTTTGGGCATGCCTTGTTCAGGTCGGTAAAGTCTACACACATTCTCCACTTCCCATTTTTTGTTTTTTGACTGTGACGACATTGGCAACCCATTGAGGGTACTTTGATTCCCTGATGGAGCCGTTGGCCAGAAGTTTGTCTACCTCTTCACTGAGCGCTTCTTTGATAGCGGTATTAAATTTTCTTCTCATTCGCCGTACTGGCGGGTGTAATGGATCAACATTTAGCTTGTGACTGGCGATGTTTCGAAGGATTCCTTGCATATCTGAATGGGAAAAAGCAAAAAGATTTGCATGATTAGTTCGAAATTCACGGTACTTACTTGGATTAGTGAGGTCGTGTCCTATGTAGGCTTTCTTTGTATGATCGGCATTGTCTATTTGGACGGGGTCGAGGTCCTCAACCGTGGCCTTGCAAGCTTTTGCGATGTCGGGGTCTCTGACAGCGTCTGTTGTCGGGTCGACCTTAGTCCCCGACATAGCTGATTGCTATGCTTCTGCGCTAGCCCCTTTGAGGTGTTTGGTGTGGGCATAGTCCTTAGCTATCTTATAGCATTCTTGAGCGTTGCGAGGCTTGCCTCGAATGCTAAATACTCCTCATAGGGTAGGAAATTTGATTATTTGATAGAAGCTTGATGGGACCGCTCTTATGGCATGCATCCACAGGCATCCGATGATGGCGTTATATGTCTTATCCTGGTTCATCACGTGGAAAGTCGTTTCCAGTGTGACCCCTCCTGCTAGGACGGGCAGTGATATCTCCCCGGAGGTTCGTTCCACTGGATTATTGAAACCAATTAGTGTTACGCAGCGCGGTATTATCTTATCCTCAAGTCACATTAGTAAGAGGACCCTTAGGTGGATAATACATGCACCGCTACTGTCATCAACTATGATTCTTTTAACATCCATATCTGCGATACACAAAGTAATAACTAAGGCATCGTAATGATGGAAAGACAAACCGTCTGCATCGAACTTATCGAAGGTGATATTATCTTCGAAGTCGTCATACCGTTCGCGGGTGATGGTTCGCTTCAATTTGTGCGTAGTGGTGAATTGGACGTAATTGATCACCGAGTCGTCACCATCACCGATGATCATATTGATTGTGCGTATTGGTGAAGGTGGCTTTGGTGGCCCGTAGGGTTGTTCTCGTCCTCGTGCAAAGTTGATTTTTCCTTTGTCGTTGAGTAGTTCCCTCAGGAACCCTTGGTTTAGCATCCTGATCACCTCTTGCCGTAGGCCTATGCAGTCTTCGGTTTTGTGCCCTCATTCCAGATGAAACTCGCACAAGGCATATGATTTTTTGGTGGCGGGATCTGATTCCATCTTTGTGGGCCAATGTACTTTAGTCCCCAGTTTCTCCGGTGCGTACACTATCCCTGAAGGGAACATACAGAGGTTATGTGCAGATAATAAAGGAGGCATATCTTTGTCATTTCGTAGCGGGGCGACATGTCGCTTAGTGCTTCCGCGTGCCTTGGTGGCAGTGGATGAGAAGATCTGACATAGGGTTGGTGCCTCTCCCTATTGGGCATGTGACTTTTTCCTGTCATCCTTCGTTGCGTCGGTCCCTCCAGATTTCTGGGTGTATTGTTGTTAAATATTGGGTCAGCTCGTTGAGGTCGTCCTCATCTGCAAGTACCTCAACGCAATAGGCATTGTGGATTTCTTCCCATGTGGTGGGAGGATACTTCATGAGACGACTTAGTAGTTTTTTTGTTGCCCTTGAGCCGTCCCTGCTTAGCCCGTTCTAAAAAGCGGTAACCGTCATGCCTTCCGACACGTTTGGTAGGCTCATCCTTACTTTGTTAAATCCGGTCAGGAAGGCCCTGAGTCCTTCTCCTGTGGTATGCCAAACAGCGAAGTTGTCGTTGGCTCTTGCTTCTGCTTTCTTTGCTCCAGCATGGATGGTGACAAACTTGTTCGCCATTTCCTCGAACGTAGAAATGATCTTGATCGGTAGCTGGGAGTACCAGGTTAGCGCGTCTCCTGTCAGTGTTTCGCCGAATTTCTTCAGCAACACGGATGGTACCTGTTCTTTTGATAGGCCGTTACCATTTATAGACATGACATAGTGGATCAGGTGGTCCTCGGGATCTGTAGTTCCGTCGTACACTCTTAAATATGGAGTCATCTTGAATGATTTTGGGATGGAGTACGGTGCATCCTCTTCCGTGTAAGGTTTTTCAATAAACCTCCCCACGTCACGCTTTGGCAGCAGCTTGGGAGCACAAGGGATCTTGTCTACCCTCTCCTGGTGTTCCTTCCTCTGGTCACGAAGTGACTTGTTTTTGTTTTCCATTCCTCCATCTTCTTGAGGATGGCTGTAAGCGTGCCACCGTTGGCCTGAGTATCGATGAGCATATTGTTTGCTCGTATGATCTCGGGTTGGCCTTCAGCTGCAGCAAGGTTCACTGTTGGCATGCATCTGACGTTGTTTTGGGGTGACTTTTCAACCAAGCCACTTAGAGTACTCATTAACCATTCTTCCAGTAGCTTCTTGACCTCTGGGGGTGCTTCTTTAGTTGCAGATGTAGAAGCTTCCTTTTCACGTGAGATCGGCAGATCTTTAGGTGGGAGAAGTGGGATATCCCTATTTTATATGGTTTTAGGGGTCGCATTCAATACATCCTCTACATCGGCTTCGTTGAGAGGTCCATGAGGTCGCTTATGGCATTTGCTATCGCTTTCATTCTTGCGTTGTTGTCAGCCAGCTTTTGTTTGTGTGTTGTAGAGAAAGGTTTTTGATGGTTGTCTAGGTGCAAACTACAGTTTTGATTCTCTAAATCCTCACAGACGGCGCCAAATTGTTTGGCTCAAAAGTTATTTATGTACTTTACAAGGTTAAAAACAATCAAAAATGAATAAGGGTAAATCGTAATCAAATATAATGAGACCTAGATATGACTGTGGTGATATGATAACTGTAGATCTTATAATGTAAAGAGATAACAAGAGCTTGAGAGCTTGAGAGAGAGAGAGAGAGAGTAAGAGAGTTGTATTCTTTATAATAATACACATATATCTATTTCAATGTGAAAGTCTCCTTTATATAGTAAGAGAACTTACTCGAAATAATCAAAAAAAAAAAGTACAAAGGTAAGTGGCTTCTTCTTACTGAAGAAGTAAGGCCCTAAACGATGTCGTATTCGTTTTACTGGCTGGGTCGTACCCTGACTCAGGTCGGCCTTACCGTAATAGACGTACCCACTTAGCGTAGGGACGTTAGGAGTCAAATTTTACCCAGTACAAAGGTTTTAAGGTAAAAAATACTGTCAGAAATCCACGTATGAACCGAGAGAAAAGAGATTGATACAATATGACTTAACATCTGCAATTTGACGTCCTTTTAAAAGTATTCCTTAAATCTCTTAGATGTATATAACAAAGAAATGAATGATATAATCAAACGCGGAATAGGATACATATATACAAAATAGCATTTAAATTTTATTAAAACCAAAGACCCATTTCAAGTGAACTTATGACCTAACTAGTTAAAGAAGAAAAAATTGGCTGAAAAAGTTTGTAAGAACAAGACTGATACTTCTACTATACTTTCCTTCAACTTTCTACATCATCCTGGAACACTTTTGGAACAATATAACCTATTTGGCCAAGATATATATATATATATATATATATATCTTTTTTTTCCCCAAAATTAAACTGTTTGACCAAGATTTTAGAAGAAAAAAATGCTTTAGAGTAAAAGTAGAAATAGTATTTGAGAAGCATGAAAAATTAACTTCTTCTAAAAAGCACTTAAAAAAAATATTTTTTAGAAAAATACACTTAAAAATAATTTTCAAAAGCTTAGTGAAAGAACGCGCCGGTTAAAATGTGCTTTTTTTCTCAAAATAAATCAATTTAAGAAGCTTGGCCAAATTGGTTATTGAATCGAAGACCTTATTCTAAGGCCTCGTTTGTCCATGAAAATTTTCATGTTTTTTGGAAATTTTTGGAAAGCTGATGGATAATGGAAATGAAAGCTTTTGACAGTTGAAAGCTGTTAAAATCCAAGAATCTGTGTGATTATTACTAGATCTTTGTCCCAAAATGAAGCAACCAAATCTAAAATACACGGGAAGGGTCATTGAACCTACTCAGAAAATGAACCAACATATTACGGCTAATCATTACTATTGTTCGTCCATGCAACTCCCAACACGATATTGAGTTGTCCCACATCGGACGGATTTGAGGTCCTTGGTCTCCTTATATGACTTGTGTAATTCTCATTTCATAAGCTAGCTTTTGGGATTGAGTTAGACCCAAGGTCCATTCTTATCACACGATACCAACAGTAAAAGAAAAGTTCAATTTTCTCAATTTTGTTTTTATTTATTGTAGAGTAGGATGAACTGACCTCAGCTTCGTTGGAGAGACCAAGCTTTCTAACCAGGTAGGTTTTAACCATGAAGACTGTCACGTTGTCGTCTCTATCAGATGAAATGAAAGGTCAATTTTTCTTTCAACAACAGCATCATTAATAGGTTGAAGAAACGCTATGAGATGACAGACGTTTGACAAATGACATGATCATGTATATATGGATCCATGACCTATAAATATAGTGATACTTTTATAGAGGAAACAATTCTTACCCAAACCAGTTTATAACCACAGCCACATCTAAACTTTGAACATTTTGTTGTTTGAGTTCCGAAATAGGCGGTCAGAAAATTTTATTATTTGTACTTATTTAGTAAATTTCAAGCTCAAACTATTGAGTTCAAACGAATCTATAAGTTGTATGCTAAATCTGTCTCAAATTATAAAATTCTTGTATTCTTTATTTTGTATTCTACCTTGCATATAATAATGTACATAAATTTTCGTATAAGTTATACAAAAATTAGTAGTAATATAATTTTGCATAGTTATTGAAAACATAAATAATTAAAAGGCATGATTACACTAAAACAACTTAAACTCTTGAATGAGATAATTACACAATCAATAATATAATGTTTCAAGTAGTAGACAAAGGTTCTGGATTTGAATCTCTCAACAATACCAATAACAATTTTCACATACCTAACTTTGGAATAAGAGGCCGTGGACGCGTTGAAGCTAATATTAATTAAGTAAATAAATGTGTCTATTTTTCTGGCAAATTAAACATAATTGAGATGATCAAAGTTCTTACAGAAGCTTAATTTTAAAAATCAAATATTGTAGTACATAATAGTTTTACGAAAGATATATATTGTTACGTAGATTTTATGTCTGAACCAAAGAAGTTTATACCGTAAATGGCGCATCCTATATTTCAAATCCATCGCTAAAGGTTGAAGGGAAAAGATTTGGATAATTTTAAACCAATAATATTGTAGAGAAAAAGAAATTAACGCTGCAAGCATGAAGCATCGGAGCTTAATGCTTCTATATATCTCAATTGGTGAATTTATTTAATACTTTTCGCCTTTCCAAATTTAAACATTTTTAATTTTGTATTTACAATTAGATATAGAATCTTTAAGCGGGCGTTTGGACATAAGAATTATAAAATTCCAAAAAAGTGATTTTTTTCAAAGTGAAAATAACATTTAAAAATTAGAGTTGTGTTTAGACATGAATATAATTTTAGTCTGTTTTTTTAATTTTGGTGAATGATCTGAGTGAAAGTTTTGAAAAAAAGTTTTTTTGAAGTTTTTAAATTTTTCAAAAAAATTCAAAATTCAACTTCAAGTAAAAAGTTAAAATTTTATGATCAAACACTGATTTCAGAAAAGTAAAAAAATTCCCATGGCCAAACAGGCTTTAAGTTTCATGAAATAGAATTTACGTATTTCGAAACTGTATAATAAGTACTATAAATTATAATAATTGATAATTCCAAATATTTAAAAATAATATGATAAATTTCGATCAATAAATAATTCGTTCGAATCTAAAAATTTAAACACCATCACAAAAATTGGGATGGAGGGGTTTGAACTATTGAAGTGGAGAACTTACTTCACTCTTATAAACGCTTTTGGAACCTGTGGTAGAACGTCCCCCTTCCTGCCAATACCAAACAATAATTTAAAAATGTCACCACAAAAGGCATTATATTTGAATAGAGTAAGAGGAAATAAAGTTATTGGTGATGCAGCATACGAAAAATATATAGTTTGTAAATGAAGTAAAAACAATATTGTAGCACACCTGTCTGTGATGCACACAAATTTACCAATACATTATAAACATTGATCTTGTTAAAAGTATTGCGATTTGTTTTTCTCATTGTGAAAGAAACGAATACGTATATAAATTCAGACAATACAACAACAACCCAGTATAATCTCACTTAGTGGGGTCTGGGGAGGGTAGTATGTACGCAAATCTTACCCCTACTCTTGGGTAGATAGGCTGTTCCAAATAGACCCACAGTATCCTTCCCTCCAAAAACTTCTCACATTTCTCTTGGAAACACTCGAGCTCACAACCTCTCGATTGAAAGTGGAGGTTTCTTACCATAAGAGCAACTCCTCTTGTCTAATCGTATATAAATTCATAACTGTAATAAAAAGAAAGTGATAGTCATATTAGGAAGGTGGGTACCGATTAATTGAAGGACGTAAAGAGAACCAGAGTCCTGGCTGAGGTGGAATTGAGGATGATGAGGTTTTAGAGCTTAAAACAACGGAAGAAGAAGAATGACTTCCCCACCAAAATCCCTGGCAATTTCTAGCTGCTGCCTCCATTTCCATATTGTCATCATCAACCGACAATCCTAACCCTAACCCTAACCCTAATTCCTGATGATGTCGCTCTTTTAATAGCAAATCATGAGAAGGAGATGATTTTGATCCACATTCCGAACCTAAAGCTAGCTCAAGTCCTTTCTTCGAAGATTTAGAAGAAGAAGCCATTATTATATTGACTTTTCTTTGCTTTCTTTCTTTCTTTATTTCTTTCTTCTGCCTAATTAGCTAGCTTTCGTAGAAAGGTATTCCCCGCAGTTCATTTGCAATCAGCAGCAGCAATTCTATGTAAAACAGGAAAACTAGTTCTCTCTTTTACCTTTTCTATCTTTTCCTTTCAAAGAACCAATAAAAATAGTTTAAACTTTAAACTAGTACGTAATAGTATTTCTTTTTATTTAGTACGTTTAGGGTTGTTGGGATTGACACTGAATCATGAAAGGGGTATTGTACTGATATGATATTGCTCTTTACCCAGGCATAATGGTCTGCATCACTGTCTGTTCCTTTTTTTTTCTTTCCATTCTCATCCTGTTCTTGGCTTGACTTTTTTCTTGTCGTTGCATCTGAACAGTAAGAAAGCTAGCGATTATGATGAAGTTACGTTGTTCTTTGTTTGTTGTTTTTACTTCTTTTACTTCCAGTAACTCACGCAAATGCACTGTGAAGCCTACTGTATCATCCACAAAGCCTACTTCCTTCACGAATTATTACGCGTGTGCATCGATTTACTAAAAAGCAAAAAAAGGACCACTCATCATTGCTTATCGGAGGTGGGTTAAATTACCATATTATCCCTCATCCTTTTCACTACCATATATAAACTTGACATTTCACATATTTTAATAATAAATACTACTATGTTTTTCTGAAATCACAAAACAGTCTTTCGGAAATTCCATAGCCTTGAACTTCCACCGGTAGACAACATGACTCGCCTGCAAGGCTCTAGAGATAATTGAACTGTACCATAGTCGGGACATGACCTCGACCTATCCATCAAATCTGTATATACAGAATGAATATCAAGGTCTAGACCTGATAACTCTAAGGAAATGAAGCTTACCAACCAAGCTGATATTTAACTCTGTCTGCTGGGAGGGTTTGTCGAATTGTCAATCAGGACCTGCAGACATAAATGCTGCATCTACGGCAAAAGGAACGTCATTACGAAATAATGTACTGAGTATGCAAGTTAACAGAATAACTGAAACTCAAAATTGAACTGATAATATAATAACACAAAGTACTTGGGAGTCAAATACAATTTGAAAATATACTTAGCCGTGAACTGATAATATAATAACTCAAAGTACTTGGGAGTCAAATACAATTTGAAAATATACTTAGTTGTTGATATTGACTCATCTCTCTCACTATAATAAGTAAAATAGTTCTCTGGCTCTATAAGGCTCGGTATGTGTAACTGTTTTGTCGTAGTAGGCTTGCTCATAGGCGTTCGGCCATACTAGGCTCTGTATCTCGTCCATCCTGGGTTCTCTCATGAGCTCTCGGCCACAACCTGGTATATAACTTACCATTTTATCAAAGGTTGCTCAATAGGGGCCTGCCTACGATTATATCCTATGCTCTCTTGACTGGAAGAAGATAATACTTAACTGAATATAAAGTCCCGATAAGAGAAAATATTATAATTTATGAGACTAGGATAATGTACATAAGTTTAGGAATGCGAACTTCTCTTTATGCCCGTTATCAAACTGATGTAGTTACGGGATCATGCCAAAATAAAGAAAAGGTTTAGCTTTAACATACCTTAGCACAATCTTTCCAATCACCAAGTTGAACTTCACTTATCACCTTAATCTACAACAACGATAATAATACTATCATTAAGTTAAGAAAGGTACAATTATCACATAACGAACGACAAACTTATTTTGTATTAAAACAGACAACATCTCTCCTATAATCCTTACTTCCTCCAAATTCAAGATAACACCAACAACACAAGAATGCAACAATAAAAATATATATATATATATATATATATATATTATTTTTCAACCTTATATACACCATAATATACTACAAAATAGTCCAACACGCCTCAATCTCTTCACACACAAAATGACCACTGTAATAGTGTCACACGACCCAAAAAATGTTAAAATGTATGATCATCCCACCAACATGAATTTATGTGGTATTTTTCCGCACCTTTATTCCTTCAAAACTCCATTAAACATCGGTATATCACTCAATCCAACATCAACACAAAATAGTCCACTACAAGTGAATATCTCGAACTCACGACTTTCGATCACCATCGACGTGAGCTCTTACAATTATAGGACGACTTGCCACACATATCCAGCTGAAAAAATCGATGAAAGAGAGCAGTAAACATACCTTATTTTTTGACTAACTCAACTCCTATCTTGGATCTTCAAACTCAAGGTTTTTCCTCCAACTAGAACTTGAAAAGGAGAGAAATTAGGGTTTGTGTTTAATTTTTGGGAGGATGTTCGCCGGGGTTTAGGTCTGGTTATTATGCCACATAAATGTTTTATATTAACGAAATAGGCCTTTAAAAGGTCTATTTGGATGACCCGAACTGTCCCATTTTCGGACTGTCATTTAAGCAAGTAGGCGATGCACCTACTTGTCACCTAGCATTCTGTGTAGTCTCGCAAAAATACATGTATCTCTATATTACGATGTTATATTGAAAAACGGTTTATGCGTCACAAACTAGACTCATATATCTTCAATTTGGTGGGTAGTACTCCCCCAAACTCTAAGTATATTAGGATAAAATCGATGTTACATTTGACCCAAATTTCAGTAAAACTTATCAACATAACTTGCGATTACTTTCATCGACTTTTGCTCGACAACTCGCCTGACTTCAAAACGTAACACACAACTATCATATGACTAACATAACCCATAACATAACTTCCTTATCATGCTATGCACACTAGTCTTGATGTCACCCAAACTCACACCCTTAATTGACATTGTGAGGAGGTCGATGTAATTATAAATACCCAATGCGAGTCGGGGTCGATTCCATAGAGAGATTTATATTGGATTAGGTATACACCTAGTCTAGTGTATGATGTGCCCTAGATTGCACTTCCACATAATTAGTTGTTTCTTTCTACTTCAAATGATTAGGCTAATGCTTGCAATTGAAAAGCTAAGAAATAATGTTTTTGGTATTGTTATTTTTTAAGTTTATTTAAAATCCAGGGTCGTGACCTCCACCTAATTGGTTACCTAACAGATTCTAGGCTTTAGGGAAAGTTTATTTGGCCGGGGGTCGTAATTTAACAACCAAATGCAATACTCATTCAATATCTCTCGGTAGTTAGAGTGATTTTGCCCAATTTGGCTTTCTCAATTCCAAATGGGTATTGCAGAAAACAAGTGATAAATGCTCATGTTGTGTCTTACTATATCTAGATTCTACCCTTTAATTGGGGCTATCAATTTCTTTAGTTCATCCCAATTCCTTGTTTGCCAAGTTTTCCTAGACTTAGTCTCTCTTTCTCAAGTACAACCTAATTCAATTAGGCATGAATCAATGTTTGCAACCATCAATTCTAAAATTCAAGCAAGAACTAGGCTAAATATTACTAACCCAATCACAAATAATCCCTAAATCAAATACCCATTAAGTACCCGCACTAGGGTTGGGTCACAAAATTAGCTGTAAATTTAGCTACTCATGAAAATGAAGAAATTAAAAAAGAAACTATGATAAAATTCATAATAGATGATTAAGGGAAGAAAATATAATATTAAACTAATACAATGTTACCCAATACATTAAAGAAAAATGCCAATTTATTATCAAGTGCACAAAACATAACCTAAAAATGAAAAAAAGATTTATTTATACTCAGCTAAAATTGTCGGATAAAATTGCCCCTGATAAGGTTATGCAGTCGCACAAATCTGTATGTGGTCTGCACTTTGAAACTTGGCTTGACAAGTTGGACTTCTGCGGCCGTACAATTCTGGGTTGCGGCCGCACTTTATCAACTTCTACGATTCGCACATTTGTGAGTGCGACCGCACAATAATATTCATGGAGGACTTCTGCGGACAGCATATTTCTGAGTGCGGTTGTGCTGTTGATTTTGCGGCCGAAGAATAATGGTGCGGTCCGCATTTATTCATGACCCTAAAATCCTATCTCTCTGAACTTTATCTTCCACCGCCGCACAAGAATTATACGGTCTGCACTTTGCAAGGAATTACTGTAAGAGGATTTCTCCATGTTTTGCGGCCACACTTAATATTATGAAGATTCGCATTTTGGCTTTTTAGTCTTGTTTTGGTCTTTGTACAAAATTACTCCTTCTTGAGGTTATTTTCATTTCTCTGTCTCATATTCAAACGCTCATGCAAGAAAGCACATTTAATTAGTTTTTGGGAATACCTTTGAGCAATTTTGAGCTAAAATGAAAGTAAAAGAGTGCAAATAAGTAGTCAAAATTTCTAGTTATCAATTCCCGCAAACTTAAGCTTTTGCTTGCCCTCAAGCAAATTAGGTAATTCCTACCTCCACAAGACAAGAACTGTTTTAGCTGGCCTAAGGTGAATCAATCACACATCAATTGGGACCAACAATTACCCACAATATGTATTAATTTTCAAGAATGCAATGATTTGACATTTTGAATATAATGTTCTAATGTGACACTAGAGCATCAAGAGTTGACTTTATTCATCAAGGAAGATCGATCCTTCATGTAGGTCATTGTGGATCCCAAACTCCTCCTCCTCTAGTCTTCGTTAGCATATCTCACTTTAAAATATAACACACAATTCAAGGATTGTGAAAAGTTCACTCATTTCTCTCAAAAGAACGTCACAATTACGGCTTTAAGTACCATATGCTTTCCCCTCATGTAAATCACCACTAAAGTAAGTCAGTAGCTCAACTTGAAATTATGTATTTTTTTTGGATGTAACGAGGCTTTTGGATCAAGATAGAACTTGTTGGAATAGAATGGGTTCATCTTTCCTTAAGCACTCAATTTTCTATTTTTGACTCATACTTTGCCGACTTTTTGAATCATTTTCTTTTTCCTCAGTGGAACTAAAGAGAATTAGAGTCACTCTTTCTTGTTCATCATACTCATTTTCTCCTTCTTTGTTTACTCCATGCTTTTCATCTTTGTTTTTATTTGAATCCTTTCGACTCTTTACTTTATTCACTTTCTTTTTGGCATTTTTCTTTTTGTTCTTTCTTTCTTTTCTTTGCCTTCTCTTTTCTTCATTTCTTTTCTCTTTTTTGTACCTTTATATCACTTTCACACTCCTCGTCTCTCCCCCAAACTTATATGTTAGCATATTATTTTTCAAACATACTAAGGAAAGATTGAGTTCCAAGAGGGGATCATTACAACACATATAAAGGCTTGTAACGTGGTTAATGAAAGAAAAAGGGTGTAGCCATATCACATTGGTAGGTTGTTGAAGATTTCAATTTTCAAATTGGATCAAGAGAGCCTAAAATTTTCTCAAGACAAGCTACACTTAGAATTTCTCCTAGAAAAATATTTGGGGCAAGTTCTAGACTATTAGCACGGGTATTTGGACTTGCAACTAATATATCACCTCTCACGCAACTGGATTGCTAAAAAGAACAGATTCGAAGGCCCATAACAACCCTGGTTAAGATTGAAAATCACAAATGGCTCGACTGAAGCACTTGATGACTGTTTACGTCAACACAAGAGTCAAAAGGTCATAACTAGAGTTTTTTTTGACAACAATTTATTTTTAACCAGAGGTACGTCGGTAAATGTGTTGGTACCAAGAGAAACATTCTTGAGACCCTTTTAATTCGTTACTACTATCTTTTATAGCAAACATAAAAGAAAAAAATAGACTCAACCCCTTAAGAAGGTTGTCACGCAATCCATCATTGGGAAAAGACACCCCTGTTCACACAAAATTCACCTTTAGAAAACCAAAGACTTATTGCTCACTTACTCATAACAAGAAACTACCAAAACAAAAGGAAGCTACTAAAGTAAAAAAGCTATGGAATAAACTACGGAAAGTAAGACAAATAAATATACAAACCGAAGGGAGACGAATATATACATTAAATGAAAGGGAATAATATATGCATAACCAAAAAAAATAAAGATAAAAAAAAAAGAGTATTAGAGGTATTAGTGGCCAAATGTCAATGTCATAATGAATCATCTAAAATAAACCACCCCATAAATAAAATAAGAAGAGTCCCCAATGCTTAACAAGAAAAAGAAAAGGAAGGGAAGAGAGTTAAGAGAACTCCCTATGTGGTCTCAGTGGGTATGGAGTACACAGCACCCTCGGTCTCCTCAAACTACATCTCATCATCACTTCGCTCGGGACAAAAGGGTTGGAAAGAATTTGGAGCATCTCCTCATCGGTGCATATTGCAAGGTACAACTCCTCAGACTGGTCGGCTGCTGTTTGTGATGCCTCGAGTACTGCTAGTGTTGTCTCCATAAGAAGGTCAAGTGGAAAATCTCCTGCAGATGCTATCTTGGCAACTTCTTTTCTCAACATATCCACTAACTTCTTCGAAGCCTGAGATTTCCGCATCTTTTTCACATGTTTGCTCAGCTACTCAAACTCCCATGTGCCACCAGAGTCTCCATAATGATCTTTTAATTTTCTAGGATCTTGGACATTGTTTCCTCCACTAACAGAGGTACTTGCGGTGCTGCTAGGGTAGAGGAATGTGCTACAACAACACTGATATGTCAGACAGCTCTGAAGTAGCTACCTGCATCCAGTTGTTGAGACTCGCCAATGTTTGGAAGACTTGCAGTGCAGTCAGTGGATATGTGAAGAAGCAGACACTAGCACTGATGAGCTGGTCTAGCAGGGGGAGTTGGTGGCATTTCACCTGTCTTGGTGGAAGGGCAACCTATTGTGGGAGGTATGGCATCTGTAGAAGGCTCAGCAGTTAAATCAATAACCACTATCATCGGCTCCTCAAACTGGCCAACAGAGGTAGTTTCCTTACCCTTGAACTTGGGGCAATCAGCATCCTATACGAGGGGGGTAACATGAAAAGGGCTTATCTACCTTTACATATTTGAAATACTCTGTGAGGGTGTTTGGGTCAGGGTAAGATCTTTCATCCTTTTCACCAACTAATGTGATATTGGTTGACATGATGGCACCCACATTGATCGAGTACCTAGCCATAATAGAAGCCGCTAGAACTGCTCGGGGAAGTGGGAGGTTGTTCTAATTCAGACACAGGTCAATACAGCTGCACACAAAGGTCTGCCACCCTGTAGCTTCAAAATTTAGGGTGGCCCAGACGATAGGAACCCCTACTGTGATCCATGGTAGTGGTGGTCCTCGAGCAGCCAATATCTTAGTGAGCCACGAGCAAGCTACATCACCCATATCAATTTTTTCCAAATACTAGGTTGCCTCTACTTCTTCAAAGCCCACATAAGTGTTTAAAGAGCATGAGTCAAATTTGACTTTCAGATTTCTCACATGTGTTATCTTGGTACCCTTCATAATGTGAACCACATTGGCATACAATTCTATCAACAATTGCTCATTTGCATAGAGGACACTTTTGGTGAACCATTTCCACCCATTCACTCCCGGAACTGTCTAAGGACAATTGGATTGTGAATTTCCAAATCTTTAATGAAGAATTGTCTCTCAAGTGTGAGCAATCTCTGAGGCCACCACTCTATGAACCTCATGCAGACTGATTCTCCCATATTTCCTTATTCTTCGACCTCTCAAGGCTGCTAACTTGAGTGTCAGATCCTCTACTATCATCTGGGACATCATCATCATTATCTAAATCAATTGGTGGAGTAGGAGTGTGTGTAGAGGAGCGCTCTAAACCCGGGCTACCAGTATCTGAACCCTCAAAAGAACTTGTTGAGGTAGAGGATTCATCATAGAACCTTGAACTTACTGTGATTGGGCTTCCGGTAGTTCTTGGATAGAATTTCCCTCTGAAACTTCCCTAGACGGGGCATATTCACTAGTATCTGAAGATTATAGGACTCTATTGGCAGTAGTCTTCTTGCTTAATGCTCTTAGTATGACGAGTGGTAGGTTACTCTTGCCTCGTCCTCGGGAGGGTTCAGCCCTCCCTTTGGATGTATCACCTCTCCCACGTGATATAACAATTATCTCAAAACATAGCAATAGGAATCAGTTAGAGTTGAAGGTCAATTATGTACACATATGCTTGCATAAAAGTTGTCGGAAAACAGACTTAGAATAGGAAGTGTGGATCACACAATAGTGAGTGCGGTTGCAGACTGCCAAATGCGGACCGCACAATTTTAAAGTGTGGTTGCACATCCAAAAGTGCGGACCACACAATTTTGAGTGCGGCTGCAGAACCCCGGGTTCAGACTAACTTCTAATAGTGTGGTCGCCTACATTCTTCTATGAATCGCACACTCTTCTGCGGATCGCAATATTTTGAGTGTGCTCCGCATTTCTCATGCACAATTTTACCATAAACATTAAGATCTGTGGACCGCACAAAAGTGTGTGCGGTCAAACAATTCAAAATTACGTAGCACTAATTTTGATTTTTGCAATTTTCACACAATGTAGACATGGTATTTGTAATTAAACACGATTAAAGATCTACCCAGGACCTAATTTGCATACATGAGAATACCTACTTGATTCTAAGCACATATGACTAATCAAATTTGGGCCTAAAAAATAACCCTAACATAAAAGAACAATATTAAGAGAAATTGAAAAATCCAAGAATGTAATGAACATACCAGTGATGAAGGATGAAAGGAATGATCAAGATTGATACAATGAGTGTAAAGTGGGAGACAATTTGATGTGTACCGTGATTTCTTAGGCCTCAAAACTTCAGAGTTGTAAAGTTGTGAACAGTGCACTAAAGTTCTATTTATAGGCTAACCCAGTCGTATAAGAATTAAGCTGAGTGCGGCCGCGTAGTTTTAAGTGCAGTTTGCACTCTTTATCTGGACCTTTAAAGAAGCTATGCGGTCCACTAAAAGTGAGTACGACTGCAGAATTTCTGCGGACCATACAATTTTGTATGCGGCTGTAAATTGCTAATGAAATTTGACAGGATAATCTTTATAGAGCTTGCACTTTTGGTCTTCCAGTTGTGCAACCGCACTTAGAATTGTGCGGTCGCAGAGTGATTGTGTGGTCCTCACTTTTACAATAGTTTGCCAAATTTTTCACGCACAGTCCCTGCTATGCAAACCAAATCCTGCACACACTTCAAAACTTGTTAGTACAAGACCAAGCTTATCTAGTGAAGAAGAAAAATAAAAAGATACATGAGTTGTCTCCCAAGAAGCGCCTGATTTAATATCGCGGCATGATGTAGATTACCAATTATTTGAAATAAAGAACTGCCACGATGTGGCTATCATCAACCTTGCCAAGATAGTGTTTTAACCGGTGCCCATTGGCTCTAAATACCTCATAATTTTTATTTTTCAAGTCCAAAGCACCAAAGGGGGTTATATTCACCACTTTAAATGTGCCACTCCATTTAGATTTTTACTTTCCCATAGACATCCGTAACTGGGAATTGAACAATAACAAAATATCATCTTATATAAACTCCTTGTTATGGATGTACTTGTCATGGAGGTAATTCATCTTCTCCTTGTATAGGGACGAGCTTGTTTAGGCATGATAGTGGAATTCATCTTGCTCATTCAGTTATTCCACCCTTAAGTTTGCAGCGACATCCCACTCATGGTTTAACTTCTTCAAAGCCCACATGGCCTTATGCTCAAGTTCAACCGCCTTCCCAAATACCCACTGGTATGGGGATATCCTGATCGTTGTTTTGTGGGCCGTCCTATAAGCCCAAAGAGCATTATCAAGTTTTCTTAACCAATCAGCCCGCTTGGCATTCACAGTCTTTGATAAAATACTCTTGATCTCCCGGTTGGAGACTTCAACTTGTCTGTGTTCTTGAGGATGGTAGAGGGTCGACACTTTGTGAGTAACACCATACTTTATGGGCAAAGTATCAAAATCATTGTTGCAAAAATGTGATCCCCCATCACTAATAATGACCCTTGGAGTACCAAATCTTGTAATGATGTTCTTATTAAAAAATGCCACCATACTTCGAGCTTCGTTGTTGGGTAAAGCCACGGATTCAATATATTTTTATGCATAATCCAAAACTACCAAAATGTAAGTGTTCCCAAAAGAGCTCACAAACGGTCCCATGAATACAATACCCTACACATCAAATATGTCAATTTCCAAGATGGTGGTGAGGGGATCTCATTCTTCTTAGAAATCCCACCGGCCCTTTGACATTCAAATAACACTTGACTAGATCACTAGTTTCTCTTATAGAGAGTAGGCCAATAGAATCCACAGCTCAACACTTTTGTTGTTCCATATGGTGAAGAGTGGAAAGCCTCAAGAATTTTCACTTGTTCTTCCTCCGGCACACATCTTCGAAATACACCATCGGTGCAAATCTGAAAAAGGTATGGCTCATCCTAATAACAGTCATGGCAATCCCGTTTGAGCTTCTTTTTTGGTTTGAAGAGAACTAATTCAGTAAAAATGCCCCTCACAAGATAGTTTTCCAAATTGGAGAACCATGGCATCTCAGTCATTGAGATGGCTAGCAGCTATTCTTTCGAGAAGGAATCATTGATCTCAAGGCCGTCATATGGCCTCCCCTACTCCTCCAATCGGGACAAGTGGCCTGCTACTTGATTTTCACTACCCTTGCGGTCTTGAATCTCTAGATCAAACTCTTGCAATAGAAACACACACCGCATTAACATTTCCTTATAATCTTTATTGCTCATCAAGTACCGAAGTGCCGCATGGTCAGTGTGAACAATCACCATTGTACCCATCAAATACGGGCGAAACTTCTCCATAGCAAAGACAGTAGTAAGTAGCTCTTTTTCGGTCACTGTGCAATTGACTTGGGCATAATTCATAGTCTTACTAACGTAGTAGACCGGATGGAGGATTTTGTTGATTCTTTGCCCCAAATCTTCTCCAAACGCCACATCACTAGCGTCACACATGAGCTCAAAAGGCAAGCTCCAATCAGGTGTGGTGATAATAGAACTAGTAGTCAACTTAAACTTAAGCAATTCGAATGCCTTCATACAATCTTCGTTTAAATGGAGTCATTCTCCAAATGTTTAAACTAAGGGTTTACCACCTTGGAAAAATCTCTGATGAATCGACGATAAAACCCCGCATGACCCAAGAAGCTCCTCACTCCCTTCAAAGATGTAGCGGAGGGAGTTTGGAGATCACCTCAATTTTGGCATTGTCAACCTTAATACCATGCTTTAAAATTTTGTGGTCGAGGACTGTGCCTTCTTTGACCATGAAGTGACATTTCTCCCAATTCAAATCCAAGTTCGTTTCTTCACACCTTGCCAATACCTTATCCAAAATTTCCAAACATTCATCAAATGAATTCCCGACCATGGAAAAATCATCCATGAAGACCTCGAGAATATCCTCCACCATGTCGGTGAAGATAGCCATCATACATCATTGAAAAGTCGCTGATGCATTACACAACACAAATGGCATCCGCGAGAATATGAAAGTACCATAGGGACAAGTGAAAATAGTGTTTTGTTGATCCTTCGGAGCAATGAGAATTTGATTTAGTTGGAATATCCATCAAGGAAATAATAGAAAGCCCGGCCGGCCAACCTATCAAGCATTTGATCAAGGAAGGGAAGTGGAAAATAATCTTTTCTTGTTACTTTGTTGAGCTTGCAATAGTCCATACAGACCCTCCATCCGGTCATTGTTCTTGCATGAATCAACTCATTTGTGTCATTGGTAACCACAGTCATGACCCCTTTCTTTGGGACACATTGCACTAGAGAAGTCCATGAACTATCGAAAATGGGGTAGACAACCCCGGCATCCAAATACTTTATGATCTCCTTATTGACCACCTCTTGCATTGCTTCATTTATCCTCCTTTGATGTTCAATAGATAGTTTGGATTCCTCCTCCAAAATAATCTTGTGCATGAAAAAGGTGGGGCTTATGGCCCAAATATCCGCCAATGTCCATTTGTTTGATTTTTTCCTCCTTTGTAGCACCTCCAATATGGACTCTACATGCATGTTACTCTAATAAGAATAAATAATAACTAGTAAAGTAGAAGAAGGGCCAAGGAATTCATACCTGAGATGAGGAGGCAATGGTTTTAACTCCAAAGTGGGAGGCTCCTCGATTGAGGGCTTTGTTGGATGAGTCTTTCGATTTTTAATATCTGCATTTATGTGATGTTTCTCCCACCAAACTGCATTTATATGATGTTTCTCCATGACCTTATTCCTCCAAAAACTTGATAAATTAGTACTAAGCATGCAGTCTAACAGCAACACAAAACAGTCTGCAACAATCTCGCTGCTTTCGATCACTGTCCGGTGAGTTCTTACAATTATAGAATGACTTTTCACACATATCCAACAGAAAAATAGATGAAAGAGAGCAGTAAACTTACCTTATTTGTTGAATAACTCAGTTATCTTGGTTCTTCAAACTCAAGGTTTTTTCCTCCAACTAGAACTTGAAAAGGAGAGAAGTTCAATTAGGGTTTATGTTTGATTTTTGGGAGGATATTTGCGGGTCTTAGGTATGGTTATTGTGCCCTCTTATCAGTATATCATATGAACAAAATAGGCCTTCAAAAGGTCTCTCTGTACGACCTGAACTGACCCATTTTTGGACTATCATTTAAGCAAGTAGGTGACACACCTACTTGTCACCTAGTAGTCTGTGTAGTCTCGGAGAAATACATATATCTCTCTACTCTGCTGTCATATTTATAAACGGTTTAACGCGTTAGAAAATAGGCTAATAGATATTAAATTTAATGGGTAGAACACCCCGTAAATCTAATTATATTGGGAGAAATCGCAATTACATTTGACCCAAATTTCTGTAAAAACTATGAATGTAACTTGTGATGACTTTCATCGATTTTTGCTCCACAACTTGCTTGACTTCGAAATGTTGATACCCAATTTTCCCTCATATTTTGAATATATATACTTATACTTTCAAAATAATGCATATGCATCATCATTTGATTTCTAAGCATACATTAATATTTTTCTAATTTTTCATAATTTTTAAAGACTTTAAACTAATTTATTCCTGTATTTTATTATATATAAATACCTAATAGTTATCCTCAAAAATATTTTATGATGATCTAATCGTCCAAACTTACCATTTATACTAATATGAGGTTTTAAATATTGTCAGTGCATTTCTTATGTTACATTTACATTTTTAAGGCTATATTGCATGTTTTTGCAATAATAGCCCATATGCATATATAACTTATGCAGAAAATAATTTTTTATATTTTTATAATATTAAATAATTATTTTTATGTATAAGTAATATTTTTATTATTTATTAATTACTTATATAAATTATTTATTTATTAAATATTGGGTATTTAAAATTTGGCCCCAAATTCACCTTAATTTCGGACCTAATCTACCCAGCCCCAGCCCAATAACTCTTGAGCCCAAAGAAAATAACCCCCAGCCCGACCGATTAAACTAACCCGATCGAGAACCCCCCAACTGATCATGGTCGTTGATCTTTGAGACCAACAACCCATATTACTCCTACCGTTTTAATTAACCAAACCCTCATAACCCTAAACTATTCTTCACCATCTGCCGCCTTTGGATTCTCTCATCACCCTGCCCGAACTTAGCCATCTCCCCCTAATTTTTCTCCCTAAATCCCATCGGACATGGGATTACACAACTATTTCTTGACATATTCTACTTCCCCCTGGTACTGGAACCTTGTATATACTGCTTGCCTAAACATATCAAGCGGATCTCATCAACTTCGAACCAAAGTTGGTTCAATTCCTTGACCTTTTCTGTCTTTATTCTTTCTTGTTCTTTTATGGCATGAATCTTTGTGTATCTTTGTTATTAAGGTAACTGAAAGCATATGCGCTTTGGGGCTTGAAGGATTTTCTGTTCTGACCTTCCTGAGCACGAGAGGAGTAACGATCTGGGCACTATCTCGGAGAGAGTCTCGGTGAATCTCTCCTCTATGGAAAGAGGGGATGATACGTGGCGTGGTATACCTGATCGTTTAGTCAACAATACGTACGTTGCCTTTCATGCATCTTTCTTTCTATCCATAGGCCTGCTTCGCGCAGAAAGATCTTTGCTGATAGAGATTGGTGCCCCTTGAGGTATCCTTAGGGTTTCAGATCTCTTTTAGATCAAACCAAATCTGGTTTGATTCTTTGATTTTTAGTGTTATCTCATCCATATGCATCCTATTATGTGTAAATTTATTCTTTTCTGTCGATATTTTACTTACCCTGAAATTAAGGCTTCAGATTCTTTTAAATCGAAGTAAATCTAATTTGATTCTCTACTTTAAATGATATTATTGTCTATGTTTATCTTATTTTATACAACATTTGATTTTTACCTTTCATTTATTTTAGATTTCTACCAATTTGTGTGCTTGACCTAAAACTAGGGTTTTGAAATTTTCTCTTTTCCTTACTTATTTTGATTGCTTTCCTTTCTAGTGTTTGACTGATGATTTTCCATGGTTATGTGTTCGATTTTTACGCTATATAAACCCTTCCTTGTTTCTTTTTGAAACAGTTCTGGAATAATTAAGAAAAATTACTAAAATTTAAAGTTGTGTGCTCTTTGCTCTTTAATAGTCTTGTTCTGCACTTTGGTTCCTGGCCGGCCGAAAGCTAAGACCAGAAATTTTGGGTTCTTGCTCTTTTGTTGATATTCACAACATTGTGGGCTTCCTTTCTTTCTTTTTTCATTTAACTGGTGAGTTACCAAAACTTTATCATTTCATTATTATTTAACATGTGTTTTCACTTCTGAAGATTTTTGTTCAATGTGTTATTTCAATTTTAGGCTTTGCTAATCCAAATATCATTACGTTTGTAGTTTGATACATGTTTATACCAGAGTTGATTAATTTCTTTTAACTCTGCCTAGCTTATGTGTCATTGATAGCCATCTCTTGAACGTTTAAGTTGCTATTAGCCCCTGTTGTTTGAACATGCTCTCATATCCCTATTCTATGGATTAGTTGACTTAGTATGAGTGTATTCATTAAGTAAATAGCAAGTCTATTTCTAAATCTACTGTAATATATCCTGTTTTGATCCTGTTTTGATCATGTCTTGACTTCTCCAGTAAGTGCCCTAATTAGTTCTTAGCATGTTAAGTCATGTTGCTAATTTATGTAATCCTTTCTTGTGGCACTAACCTTCTACACTTAGCATAATCTAAACTCTCTTTTTCTTCTTACTATAAGACTATCTTGCAATTTGTCTTGTTATGCATTATGTGTTGAACTTTATTTTTCTGAATTTTATTAAGTCTTCTCTTAAATATAAGCATGTTCTATTGCCTATCCTATGTGATCAACTTGAATCTGTTTGTACCCCTCAGTGTTGTCCCTTAATTAGCCAGTTCCCTTACTGTTTGGTTCTTATTATTAGCCAACGGAAAGCCAAGGCTACTTAGGTTCTATCCTTTGACCTTCCTAGTGGGAGCACTGCTCAAGGTTCATTTGAGGCTATCGTGAACTCTCACACGCTACGACTTGGTCCCTAGTTATTCTCTAACCAGCCGGGTCGTTACATTCTCCCCCTCTTGAGAAAATGCTCATCTCGAATGGGTCTATAATCATACCTGGAATTTCCAAATAGGTGTGGATAATTACTGTGCATCTCCCGATCAGTCTCCCAAGTATCCTCCTCGGCTGGCTAACCTCTCAATTAGACCTTTATCAAAGCTATATTCTTTGACCTCAACTTCTGAACCTGCGGGCCCAAAATATCCACCGGCTCCACATCATAAGTCAAATTCTCATTTAACTAAACCGTGTTGAAGTCCAAGACATTTGACGGATTTCTACAATACTTCCGGAGCGTAAAAATATGAAACATTGGGTGAACACCTGATAGACTAGGTGATAATTCAAGCTTGTAGGCTACCTCTCCAACTCTCTCAAACACCTCAAAGGGACCAATATACCGATGGTTCAATTTTACCTTCTTCTCGAATCTCATCACACTCTTCATGGGATAAAATCTAAGAAAAACCCTCTCACCCACCATATATGTAACATTGCAAACCTTACGATAATAGTAACTCTTCTACCAAGACTGTGTTGTACGAAGCCGTTCCTGAATCAACTTGACTTTCTCCAAGGCATCTCGAACCGAATAAGCACCAAACAACCTAACTTCTTCTGGATCAAACCAACAAAATTGAGAATGATGCAGCCTCCTATATAAAACCTAATAAGGAGCTATCTGATCACTCGATTGGTAGTTGTTGTTGTATGCAAATTTTGCAAGCGGTAAGAACCAATCCCATGAACCCCCCCCCCCAAATCCATGGCAAAGGTGCGCATAATGTCCTCCAAGATTTGAGTGCTTGGACTGCCCGTTCATCTGGGGATGAAATATTGTACTCAATTAAACACGCGTGCCTAACTCTCGGTGTATTGGGTTTATTTGTACAAGGTCGCGGTTCATTTTTGAAGGGGAGGTCATGAACTTTAGACAACATGGACAATTTCAGATATTTAGAAGAATGTTGGCACTATCTAGTATCACATAGGAAGATTGTACATTTCAAAAAATGCCTTGTGTTTTGACTAGCAGATGCTTCGTTCATAGTGCGGTACTCACCTGGTCGATTGACTACTGATGTTCGAATTTTTCTATGTGTCATGGAAGAATTATGGAAATATTTCACGTGGAATGATTATATATGAAGGACATGTCATTTATTTGAATGGTGGAGATGGGATCGAATCTAGTTATTCTTTTGTATTCTTGTGGTTTTTGAGATTGGGATTCTCATTGGTATATTGTTACTTGATTCTGGACTGCAAAGATATGTCCAAGTTAGCCAGATGATGGTATGTGTTGCGGATAGGTTGTAGTGGATCTCTGGAAAGGTTATTTACTCATTCTGGAAGGGTCGGAATCGATTTAGAGGCCAACGGTAGGCCGAATAAGCATGTTTATTCTACACTATATCAGCTCTGTTGACTCATCATGGTTATTATAGAGCGGTGTGTCATTCAATTAGAGTTAAACTTAAGTTTTAATATTCTATGCTACGTTGGGCTGTGATCTATTGGTTATTCACAAATGATATGGTTTTGTTTGGGTCTTGTGGCAGAATTCGAGTGAGATGGCACTTAGGATGTCGAATGGTTTACTGCACCTTGCTTATGGCCTTTCCTAGAGGTGGTATGTTGTTTTAGCCGTTTCTCCGTGGTTATGGCCATGCACTTCATGTGCATAATGTTGATTTGCATGTGTTCGTTGATTTTTAGCATTTGGACTCGAGGTATTTCATATGAACCGGTATTTATATTGGGTCACGCATCGTTACAGAGCTTTGTAGGGTATGATCCTATGGTTGATTTTGTTAGCCTTGGTTCTCCTTGTGTAATGGGTACACATGTGTGCTTACGGTTTTATAACTTACGTGGTTGATTAGTTTCGTTCTGTGAAGATTTCGAGTTGATTGAGATCCTTTGGTTATTGACTTAAAAGATTAAGTTATAAATGTTGACCAAATATTGAATTTTGGGAAAACGATCCCGAAATAGTATTGTGATGGCTCTGACAACTTTATATCGTAATTTTGGACTAGCACGTGTGCCGAGAATCGAATTCGTAAGTCTGTAGGCTAATTTGTGTTGTTTTGCCAAAATTTGACAATATGAAGTTTAAAAGTTTGATCGTATGTTGATTTTTGGCTATCGGGTCATAATTTGATTTTTGGACTTGGAATAGGTCCGTTATTCTACTTAGAACTTGTATGCATATTTTTTATTATTTGGAGTTGAATCAATAGAATTCGGAAGCTCAGTTGCAACTCTAGAAGTTCTTGAAATTTACTTTGAAATTCATGCATTTTGGTATTCGATTCATAGTTCTAGATATTTTTTTTGTGTTTGGATTGTGTGAGCGAGTATGATATTTTTAGACTTGTGTAGATAATTAGTTTGGAGCCCCGAGAGCTCGGATGAGTTTCAGACATATTTTGAAATGTTTTGGATTGAAAATGGAATTGCTCGTGTGTTGGTGCTCAGTTATCGTAATTGCGAGCACCAGGCTCGCAATTCTGAAGCCTTTATCATAATTGTGACGTTTGTTGAGGCTGTTAGGGTTCGCAAATGATATCCCTCGTCCGCAAGTCACAAAGGCAACATCTACATCTGGACAAAAGGCTTGGGAGTCGGGATTTTTCAACATATTCTCTAATTTTAGAACCCTAGACTCGGTAGAAGGAGATTTGGAGAGAGGATTTTCATCTATAATATTTGATAAGTGATCCTAATCAATTTATAACTATATTTCGTCAATATATCTTAGATTTAACATCAAAATCATGTGAATCAAAGAGGAAAAATTTGAAAATTTTGTGATATTTTTGAAAAATGAGAAATTGTATTTTAAGAGTCGTATTGGACTCGAATTTTTAAACTAATCACATATATTGACTCGCGGGGTTATGTGTAGTTGGAATCTGCCTTTAGACCCAAGTTTTGATCGGACGGGTCCTGGGTTGACTTTTTGAAAAAAGTATAAAGATCATAAATTTATCTAATGTAGTTATTTCTCCTTGCACTGTTTGATGATATAATGTCAATTTTGGTTAGATTTAAGCCGCGAGGAGGCAAATTTTAGGGCAAAAGCTATTTTCAAAGGTTGAGTTGGACGAGTTGAGATATGTATCTTGTTTAACTTGGTGTGGGGGAATTACCCCTTAGAAATTGGTTTGTTTGTGCTAATTGTGTTATGTGAAAGCCTTGTACACAAGATGATAAGTGGGTACATGGGCTATATTTAATATTAGACCAGTTTAGGCTATTTAGAATCTTATCATGCATCCAATTAAATTGTCTTAACATGTTATATATTTCATTATTAACTCACCCTTTCACGTGATAATCTACCCTTACATGCTTTAGTGGACATTGTTAACACATTGTTTTACCTCCTACTTGCCAATCCTCCCTTATACGCTTCAGTTGAAGTTATTGGCTTCCTTATATTTTGTTATATCTTTAAATTATTGAATTAATTGTAACTAAAGTTTTTATTTCGTGAAATATCTTATTGCTGATTTATTAATGTTGAAGTTGAAAGATGTTATCCCTTGGAGGAGAAGTTGTTAATTGTTGAGATATTGTTCTTATTGAGCTATTCACTTTATTTATTAGTGTTAAGATTCTTGTACACATTAGGGTTGAGCCATGAGATTTTTGTTGTGAAAATATTGATATTGTTGATTCTGTCGCAAGTTGTGGCATATGGGCACTTGCGATGCGAGTTGTGATTAAGCTGTGAAATTGATACGTATGTGGTGGTAAGACTTGGGATTGACACAGATATGGTGAGATAAGTGGTCTTGATACACGTGTTGCTAGTACGGAAACTACTTAAAGACACATAGTGTGATAAGGTAGGCTAAAATGTGGGTAACTATTTCGGAAAAAAAGATTTCTAATACTAAATGTAAGCTCCTGCAGTGATATAAAGAAAGATTTTGATTAAAATTGAGAAATGTGAATACGATGGGATACTTAGGTTGTGATTCTTATTGTATATGAGGCAGTATCTCGTTTGTGATTCTTGTTGTATACGAGGCGGTACCTCGATTGTGATTCTTGTTGTATGCAAGGCAGTACCTCATTTGTAATTCTTGTTGGTTATCTCATGTTGTAAAGTGTTGTTGGTGAAACAGTTCTTATTACTTTCCTTCTTCATCGTCTTACTATTTTTGTCTGATTGTGGTTCCCTTTATTTATTCCCTTCTTGTTATCTCTAGGCTTACAATCTTGTCATTAGTCTATGTTGTCAATCTGCTTCGTTATTACTTGTTTATCCACTTTCCATTACTTCTCGTTATTATATTTCATTCCGTTTATTATGTCCTAGTAGATAATTTGACCTGGTCTCGTCACTATTCTACCGATGTTAGGCTTGATACTTATTGGGTACTATTGTGGTGTACTCATACTACGCTTCTACACATCTTTTTGTACAGATCCAGGTACGTCTGTCCATGCTGGATGTTAATGTTTTGGTTGTAGTTGTCCTCCGGAGAAGCCACCTTCCTTTATCTTTCATTTCTGTTGTATTTTTCATTCATACGGCGTTGTAATAAATATTCTAGATTATTCTGTAGAGCTTATGACTTAGTTCCACCTATTTTAGGAGAAATGTTGTTGAGATCTTATTTTGGAAGTATGTGTTTATCAGTTTTGCTTTAGTATTTCTGTCACATATTTCCATTGAGTTATTATTAAATATTAAGTTTACATAGTCTTAAAGACTAGATGTTATCACAACATCCTAAGATAGAAAATTGGACTCGTGACATCTACCGTCATATCTAATACACCTTAGACCGCCCTTCTTCCTACACATGACTTTATCTTAAGCACCCAACCCTTCTTTTAAAGCTCCATCTTATATATAAATATCCAAATTAATAACTCACCCCAAGACCCAATTCGGGAATAACTCCACCTTGACCATCATCATAGCCACTTTCTTCACCTCTTCCCTATTCCCCCTACCCATCTTCTATTCTTCGTTCTCCTCAACTCTTTTGTCAGAGAAACATCTCAAGCATAAAAATCCACCAGTCAGCATAGTTTCTCGGAAGATGAGCAGTGGCCGAAACTCTAAAGGAAAGCACAAATGCTGACTAAGCTACCACCAAAGCCGAAATCATGATAAAAAATATTCTTAAATAAAATATCTAGTCCGTCGATCTTCAAAATAATACTCTTTTTTATGTATGAGTATATTCTTTTTTGAGTTTTATAAAGGAAAATGCACTAACAGAAAAGACGTCTTGGGTGTATCCTAATTGTATTTATGATTTGTTTTAGTGATTTTTGTTGGTTATTATTTATTTTATTGAGAAAACATAAAAAATAAAATGCGACAAAATTTTGATTTTTTTATCAAGTTCTCCGACAATTATCCATATTGAAGGTGATGAGAGGTCTAAAATTTTATTGGGGAAGTATAAGGAGGTCGCCAAATGAAAGAGAATAGAGAGGGAAAGAGAGTATGAAGTAGTAGACGATGGAGGTGATGGTGGTTGTTAGACCTCTGCCAATTGAACTCGACTTGACACCAAAAGTGTTGTCATGAGGCAGCAAGAGTGTTGCAAAGCTTGGTGCACAAGAAACACCAATGTCAAAAATGGGAAACGGGCAAGTGATGGTCAAGACTTTAACGGAGGCGAGGTAGTTTGGCAAGGGCTTGACAATGAGTTGCGGGCTAAGGGTGGTACTTGATCATGATTATAGAATCAATGCATGAGGCATTGATGCCAAGGCATGGCAGAAATGATGAGGTAAAGGCAAGCAAATGTATTGCAAAGCTTGGTGCACGAGCAATACCAATGTCAAAAATGGGAAACGGGCAAGTGATAGCCAAGACTTTGACGAAGGCGAGGTAGTTTGGAAAGGGCTTGAAAATGAGTTGCGGGCTAAGGGTGGTACTTGATCATGATTATGAATCAAGGCATGAGGCATTGATGCCAAGGCATGGCAGAAATGATGAGGCAAAGGCAAGCAAATGTGCAACGGGAAGGCAGTGCGCGGGCAGGCTTGTCATGGCATTGAGTTGTGGCAAACCGGCCTAGTTCGTGGGTGATGGCAAGGAAATTGGGGCACAATGCAGCTGGATACAATGACATTAACTGGTCCAAGCCAAGGCACGAAATTGGGCAGCAAGTCTTGGATTGACAAAGTCAAAGGCGGTTACTGGCACATGCTAAGCACATGGGCAGCATTTGAGCCTTGTCCAAAAAAATTGTAGGAGTTAGCACGTTTTTGGGGGCCATGATCTCATTGTCTTTAGCATGATTTACATGATCCTAGTAATTGGGGGTGTCAACTATACTAAGATAAAGTAGTGGGCTGAGTGGGCAAGTGCCTAAGCCTGAAAATAGGCAACTATTGTGTAAATGGGACTGATTCATGTTCTATAAATGGACAACACCCATTTTCTTTATGGGATAGAGTAAAAACGTATAAGAGTGCATATTTGAGTTAGGAAGAGTCCTAAATCTGTTTTCAAGAGTGAAAACAACCTAAGGCTAAGAGTAGTCTTGTTTGTACGCGGGTGTACTTGGAGTTTGAGTTTTCTTTGTATTCTCTAGTTAAATACAAAGTTCGGAAAAGAGTTTCATATATATTGTGCCTTTGTGTTCATGTTTATTTTCTGTTCCTTCATCTATTTTCGATGCCTAAAATCAGTCTAAACTTACTACGTTGAAAGGCTGCCTAAATAATTCTAAGTCCAAAGTTACAGAATTTTGGCTAAGTATTGGAGCAGGCTGAAGTTAAGTCGAGACATGGCTGCCGTGTAGGCTATTTTTGTGTGACATAAAACAAGTCTGTGACAACTAGTATCAGAGCGGATCAGGTTAGTGATAGAGACACGACGGGCAGTGGCAGATTTCGTGGTCTTGTTCGAGAACATGGGTTGTGGTAGCAACGAACTGCGTGAATGGCTAACGAAACTGGAAGAATTTGTGGGAAATGTTCCTGAAAGTGAAGAAATTCAGACCCTCATAACAAGGCTTGCCTACCTTGAGGCAGAATTGGCAAGGATAAGTCGATAAAATGCGAATTTGAAGATCAAGACATGGATACTACGACATGTTGTGGGCGAGGATGGTCCTCAATGTGGTGTTGAACGTCTCAAGCTAAGAATTCCTAAACCTACGGCATTCGGAGGTGCAAGGAGTGCACGTGAATTGGAAAATTTTCTATGGGATATGGAGCAATACTTATATGATATTCGTGTGCAAGACGAGATGGACAAAGTAACATTGACAAGCATGTATTTGAGTGACGATGCTAAGTTATGGTGGTGCACTCGTGTGGCTGAAGATGAAATCTTGGGTAGACCAAAGATTGAATCGTGGGAACGGGTTAAAAAGGAATTGAATGATCACTCCCTTCCTAGTAATACATCTTGGATTGCTAGGGACAAACTGAAAAAGTTGAAACACACCGGAACAGTTTGAGCTTATGTGAAAGAGTTCACATCTTTGATGCTGAGCATCAACAACATGTCGGAAGAAGACAAGTTGCACAACTTCATAAGCGAGTTGCAACTTGAGTTGCGAAGGCAGAATATTCAAAACCTCGTAAGTGCTATGGATGCGGCTGATGCATTAGGCAATTTTCACTTGAGCGATGAGACTTATGCTTCAAAGTCAAACGAAGGGAAGAAGGACAAGGCAAAGTAGGGGAAGAAATGTGAAAGTGGCAATGCATATGAAAATAAGGGGAAGGGAAAGCATGAAGCTGGAATTTCAAAAGGCAAGGAGAAGGGCAGCAAATTCAGTGGTTGTTTCCTTTGTGATGGACCATATCAAGCAAGGGACTGTCCAAACAAGGCGGTGTTGAATGCTATAACTTCCGCGGATAAGAGGGTCTCATAGGAGGCACTGAACAGTGACAAAGAAACTGTTAGTGTCAATGCAATTGTAGCTGAAGAGAGAGGGGGTCGAGGGGTGTTGATTTTCAATCCCTTGGGACTCATCAATTGAGTTGACCTCGACAAGTACGTCGAGTTTCAAAGGGTGTGGGTGGCTTGTTAGACCTCCGTCAATTGAACTCGACTTGACAACAAGAGTGTGTTCATGAGGCAGCAATGGTGTTGTAAAGCTAGGCGCACGAGCAGCACCAATGTCAAAAATGGGAAACGGGCAAGTGATGGACAAGGCTTTGACGGAATTGAGGCAGCTTGGAAAGGACTTGACAATGAGTTGCGGGCTAAGGGTGGCACTTGATCATGATTATAGCATCAAGGCATGAGGCATTGATACCAAGGCATGGCAAAAATGATGACGCAAAGGCAAGCAAATGTGCAACGGGAAGACAGTGCGCGGGCAGACTTGTCATGGCATTGCGTTGCAGCAAATGGGCCAAGTTCGTGGGCGATGGCAAGGTAAATAGGGGCACAATGCAGGTGGATACAATGGTATTGGCACCTGGTCCAAGCCAAGTCACAAAATTGGGTGGCAAGTCTTGGATTGACAAAGTCAAAGGCGGTTGTTGGCACATGCTGTGCACATAGGCAGCAATTGAGCCTTGTCCAAAAAGCTTGCAGGATTTACCACGTTTTTGGGGGCCATGATCTCATTATCTTTAGCGTGATTTACATGATCCTAGTAGTTGGGGATATCAACTACACTAAGCTAAAGTAGTAGGCTGAGTGGGCAAGTTCCTAAGCTTGAAAATAGGCAACTATTGTGTAAATGGGGTTGATTCATGTTCTATAAACGGGCAACACCCATTCCCTTTGTGGGATAGAGTAAAAACGTGTAAGAGTGCATGTTTGAGTTAGGAATAGTCCTAAATCTATTTTCAAGAGTGAAAACAACCTAAGGCTAATACTAGTCTTATTTATACGTGGATGTACTTGGAATTTAAATTTTCTTTGTATCCTCGAGTTAAATACAAAGTTGAAAAAAGAGTTTCATGTATATTGTGCCTTTGTGTTCATGTTTATTTTCTGTTCCTTCATCTATTTTCGTTGCCTAAAATCAGTATAAACTTAATACGTTGAAAGGCTGCCTAAATAATTCTAAGTCCAAAGTTATAGAATTTTTTCTAAGTGTTAGAACAGGCTGAAGTCAAGTCGAGACTTAACTGCCACGTGAAATGGTTGTGTGACATAAAACATACATGTGACAGTGGTCAAGGTAGAAGCGGGCAACATGTGTTTAATAACTTCTCGGATTGGGTTTTGGGTGGATTATTAATTTGGGTGTTACTAATATTTAAAGTGATACATTAAAAAAATGAGTTCGGGGTTGAGGGGAGGGGTGGGTTTAAGATGAAGCCATATGTAGGAGGAAGGTTGTGGTGCACGTCTCTTAGACGGCAGGGTAGATGTGTATTACGGAGACAATATATATAATTATTCCATTTAAAAAAGATTAGCATTTTTTAATATTTTCTTAATATGAATCATTTATAGCTACAAATATATTATGAATGGGCCATAAGCTTCATAAGTTTTATATCTACACAAATGCTATGGCTTACTTAAGGCCATATATTTCAACAATCTTCCCTTGTTTATTAAAATTTGTGTAAGTTAAAGTAGGACAATCGTTTTTAAACGGATGGAGCATACCATAGTGCAAGGGCAAATATAACCTTTTTCCCTTTTCTTTTTGCACCTACATACTCAGATATACTTGGTAGATGTACTAAACATATATTTTTATTTTTATTTGTTCCTTTACACAAATCAAGAAAAGATAAAAAAAAAATCTTGTCACAGTATTTATTACTCCTTTCAAATCATTTTTTCAAATCCAATAAAATATGCATAGATTTATATGAGTATCATCGTAAATTATTCACTTCATTTATTATTTTTTAAGGGGCGTAAAAAGTTTAAACGTGCCAAAAAGTAAAAGTGAACGGAGAGAGTATAACACTATTTCTTTTAAATTGGACTCAAAAGCAAATCTTATGCCACAATGGTGGAGCAACCATTTAGGTGGAAGTGATCCTCCTTGTCAACAATCATATTGGCAACAATTTACAATAGACATGAGAAATTAAAGTTGTCAGCAAATTTTGAGATAAATGGATTGTATGCATTGCACATTGAGATTATCCTCCTTATGGTTCTGCCCTTCCGTCACGCTCATGCTTTTTAGGGATTGGTAAATCATGTTCATCTATCACATACCAATACTTCCGATCGAAGTACCAATCACCAAATGCCTTTGGTAGACTCTGCATATAAAACATATATTTCATAAGTCATTAACATATAGAAATGTTCTTCCATTTTTTTTTCTTTTTTCTTGTAATTTCTTATTATAACAACAACCCAGTATAATTCCACTTATTGAGGTCTGGGGAGGGTAGTGTGTACGCAGACCTTACCCCTACCCTTGGGTAGAGAGGCTGTTTCTAAATAGACCTCCGGCATCCTTCCCTCCAAGAACTTCCCACCTTGCTCTTGGGGAGACTCGAACTCACAACCTCTATACACGATAAACTAATAACCATAGCATGAATTTAAAAGTGAATGCAAACATAAATAATATCTTACCAGGTTATTTATCATAGTGGCGTTTTCAGGAGACCACCTTTGCAGTAGCGATGTATGATGATTTACTGAGTCAATGAAAACACCTCTCATTTTAGGATTGTTTGGTTTGGGCAGAGTACTTAAGAATTCCAACCTAAATTCTGAAATAAAAAATCCAAAAACGTTAGAAATATAATGTAACTATAATGCGTATGGATTTGTTGCGTTGGTAGTGATATGATAATTTATAATTAGCTTATTTAATAGTAAAAGAAATAAATCATT
This sequence comes from Nicotiana benthamiana, assembly GCA_034376525.1. Lineage (NCBI taxonomy): Eukaryota > Viridiplantae > Streptophyta > Magnoliopsida > Solanales > Solanaceae > Nicotiana > Nicotiana benthamiana. Next base: position 43,735,181 of record CM067333.1, on the reverse strand, counting down.
GTTTAGCTCATTTAATTTGTACTAATTACCTCTGAAGGCTTTGTTCTGACTTGTAGTGCATGTCCCATTTTCAATGACGCCGTATAAATTAGGTTCTACAGTAGTGTTAATCTGCAGCAGATTCATTTAGAAGATATACAGTAAGTAGCAAAAAAAAAAAATCTAAATATTACCACATAATAAACATCTAATTACCTGATATATGTCAAATGCTGACATCGTAATGAAAAGTGGTGTCTTGATATTTTGTTGCATGTTTTCAGGGAAAAAGCACTGCAGTCACGAATTGGAGTTTGTATGTTTATAATTAGTAGTTTAATGACAAAATATTCAAACAACAATTGAATTTAGGTAGTTGGTAATTCATGTACGTACCAATAGGGGTTTCATTTTTGAAGTGCATGATTTGGGTAATGTCTTGCCAGATCCCTGCAACTCGTCATAGGTTTAATTAGATAGCACTAACTCCATGTATATATACTATATAACAATAAAAGAATTGACATGAAATGTTTTTTTTAAATATATTTTATGCTTAGCAATATAATATCTTCTTATTGTTTTATAAATATTTTAAACTGCTATTTCTAAGGATGCTTTTGGAATAGGCCAAGAGTCTTTTCTTTCTTTCATTAAAACTATGTTCAGTGAAATAACACTATATTATATCATATCATTATACTATCGTTATAAGTGATCAAGACCTAAAAGGAAAAGTTCAACGATCAAAATGCCCATTAAAAGTTGAATGATCATTTTAACCTCCAGTCAGATATTAATTGTATATATAAATATAATTATATGTTTTGTTTCTTTCATCCTCCATGTTAATAGCTTTTCTATACTTCTTACATTTGTTACAATATTATGGTTTTTCTTAATTATCAATGATTGTTTGTATCTTTCATCTTCCACTATAATAATTTTCTTGCATAATAAGGTGTCTAATATTCAAATAAAGTAAAGTAAAATAGCATGCATCAAAGAAAGGTAGCCTTCTCTTCGAAAATAATATTTTTAGTGGTTTTAATTTTCATTACCAAGCTTCTTGTATTCTATCAACGACATGGGATTGTTTGCAATTTTCTCTTATGTCTACTCATTGTTTCAAGTAAGTTTCACTTTGTCTTTTTAATATAAATGAATTTTAAATTCTCCTCTAAGTCACTATCCCATCTATATCTATATCTATGTGGTTATAAAGTGCAGATTATTTTATATTTTATATTAATTTTTCTTTGTTACTTTTCTACGAGTATTCATGAAATTATATAATTATATTCTTTTTATGAGATATAGCATCATCCATGTTAGAACTAGTAGCTACAATATGTAAATGGTGATATTCAAATTAAAGTTAACTGTACAAGTACTTTCGTTTTCTTTAGATATAAAATCATCCTAGTTAGATTTGGTATGTATAATAAATGTTAGTATTCAAATTTATAGTCTACTCTAATTTGAGGTCATATTACTACGACAATATTTATTTATTTATCAAAGTATACTTTTTCTTTTTGTTAGTTATAGGAATATTTTAAAAGTAAAATATATTAATGCGGAAAAAAACATGTAAAAAGTCCCTAGCATGATATGCTAATATGAAAAATTACCAGGACTACCGCAGACCTTTAGACTATAATCTTTTATTCAAATAGGCTGAGTATACATCAAATTGAGCTTAAAGTGTTTTGCATACATTAATATATTATATATATGATATTAAAAAAAATATTTTCTAATTTACACGAGACGCACGTGTACAAAAATTAATAAAATAAAAATAGACGTATTATTTAGTAACTAATACTAAACTAACATAAATTAGGAGATGATGATAAGAAGGGAATAAGAATTTACATGTAAGGTAACAAGTCCGTTGTATGTTTCTTCGAAGCCTCTTGCTTGCTTTTGATTCTTCCTATTAAAAAGATATAATTCTAAAAGTTATATCGAAATTAAAAACTTGTACGATTTTGTGTATGAAAATCTTACGCGTGAATAAAATAACCAGCATCAACAAAGCATTTCACTCTAGGAGTATTTGGCAGTAAACTGCGAAAACGATCACAATATAACATTGCTGGATATCCTCCAGCTGAACTTCCAGCAAGAATAGCCTGCAATTAATCGTTAAAGAATTTTCTGCACGAAATCTAATTATCATACTTAATTAATTATTTCAACTACAATATAGAATTTACATACATTCTTGGCATCCTTTAATCCTTTTGCTAACACATCCTCCATTACTGCTTCAAAAATTCTAGCTCCTCTGAAATGAAGATTAGTAACCTAAAAACAAAATACAATATGATTAAATTCCACGTTCTCTTGTAAGGTTCTTGGATTTGAAAAATATAAAAGAAACTCTCAAAATTAAAGAGTGCTAATTTCTTTTCTAGTAGATATTCGATAGATAATTAATTAAACATATCAAAATTGTAATTTGAAATTATAACTTGAAAAGATCATTACAGGATCAACGTATTCGACATCTCCAGTGAACGCTCCACCATCACAGTATCTAACAAGCACTTTGTTCCAGTTGTAGAAATCTGCATATTTTACTTCATGAATTTGCAACAAGATATGTATAAACTAGAAATATTAAATACATTAAATCACCCCTAAACTTGGCTCAGATTATTAGTATCATCTCCGAACTATGTTCAGTCTTAATTACCCCTCTCAACTTGGTCTTTTGAGAGTCATTATCCCCTAGATGCTGATGTGAAAAAAAGTGTGGGTGTACTTACCACGTAGATTTTTCTATCTATGTAGCATTTTTGAAAAATAAAATATTTTTTTACCCTTTTAAGAATATCACTTTTTTAGATAATTTTTTTGAAATAAAATTTATAATAAAACTTGTATATAACTACATTATTTAGTCTAAATATTTTTTTTTTGGCCAAAAATAATAAAGTTTTAGTTAATATTTTTTTGAATTTGACTTAAAAATAAATATTTATACAATCGAAATAAATAGTCAAGGCATCTAAGAAGTTATAAAAAATATAGAGTTTGAGATTAATTATTTTGACTATATTTTTTTTATATAGATCTAAATTACGGTGCTCTAATTTTTTTATTTTTTATAGATTTTACCTAAACAGTAAAAATACACAATTGAAATAAATAATCATCGCATCAAAAGAAGAAATAAATACACGTGCAACTGTACACTCTTTTTGTTTCTTCTTTAGATGCAATGACTATTTATTGCAACTATGTATTTTTTATAATTTTTTAGATGTCTTGACTATTTATTTCAATTGTATAAAATCTTTATTTTCAAGTCAAATAAAATATTTAGTCTAACTAATGTATTTCTATCCAAGTTTTATTATAAATTATATTCGAAAATAATAATCTGAAAAGTAGTATTCTTAAAAAGGTCAAAAATATTTTATTTTTCAAAAAAAATGCCACATAGACAGAAAAATCCATGTGGCAGGTGAGTGCACCCACACTTTTTGCCACATCAACATCTCGAGACAATGGCTCTCAAAAGCTTAAGTTAAGGGGTAATTAAGACCGAATATAATTCGAGAATACTAATAATCTGAGCCAAAAGTTTAATATATTTTGCCATAAGTTTTTCTTTCTAAATTCAGAAGGAGATGTGGATAGTATAATCCAAGAAAACCTGGATTTGCACTATGATTCTTGCTATAAATTCCTTGAAATGTGTATGGCCCCATAATAGTTGTAGAACCCACGTTATTGTCCCGGATTCGTTCCTTGCATGTTTCGACGCTTGTGCACCATGCTCCTCCCTAAGAATATCATGAAAAGATTTAAGAAATTTCCAAAAGGGGAAAAATCAAAAAATATTACAAGGTAAAAAGTGTTCAAATATGTAAACAATATTCATGCATATATATTATACATGACTTACCGAAAGTTGTACAAACCAATTTCCAACTCCTTCCCCAAATCCAGGTTCAAAATGGTATACCGGAGGTGATCCATCCAGGCATACTGGCAATAAATAAGGCCAAAAATACTCTTTTAATTTTCGATTTCCCAATTTAATTTTTGATTTGTATATAAGTTAAGAAATTAACCTGCTCCTTTTGACACTGCGTTCTTAACAATTGTTTTCTTCACTTGATAGAAATCCAAGTCTGTTGCACTTCCAGTATTGATGATGGCCAAAGAACAAACAATTAAGCAAAAAAACTGAAGAGATTTTGTCGCCATCACCATCCTGTAAAACTTATAAGGATGTAATAATTTGTATGAAGAAAACAACTTTTACGAACATATATACGCTTTGTAAATATGTTGCAAAAGAGGTATTCACCCTAACTAATCGTTTTTTAAACCATCTATATATACTTTCATTAGGGAGCTAGAAAGTGGAGTACCTGAAAATTAGGCATTGTAAAAGGACTAACCACATGTTTTATTTTTTCACTTAGGACCTCAAGATATATTTTTGAGGCCTGTCATTTATCTATATTATTATTGTTATTAGTTTTAAAGTACTAGTGGTGTACGTGTTAATAAGCTAAAAATTTACATAAAAAGAATAAAATTATGTAAAATAAAAATGGGCATTAAAATTGATGTGATGTGAATTTAAATGACAACAATAATGTTGTTATATTCACTCGTTTGTTGAATTTAAAATAATTAAATATCTTTTAAACTTGCAACAATGAACAATTTAGTTAAGTTAATTATATTAACAATTATAGCTATTTTATTTTATGAGAATGTTGTGTTGATGCATCTGGCCTAATATCTTTTTTTATAGACGATGTTCTGAGTGTATATCTCTTTTTATCACTTCAATTGCTCTGTTATGATCAAAATTTTTGGTATTGATATTGGTATTTCAGTAGAAAGTACCACAAAATTGTCCCCCTGAGGAATATGGTGGGGAAAGTATAACCAAATGCTAGGGATAGTTCTATTATGTGCTTTAATAATTTCGTGGGAAAACACAAACACATTGGAAGGAGTATTCTTGTAATGGCCCAGCCGGTTATTTTGACAATTTACATTACGTTTAGCTATTTGAAGTCTTGATTAGCTTTATATGATATACTATGACTTGTGTAAATCCTCGATTGTAGTTTCTAAGTGATTGGGGATTGAATTAAAAGAATGATTCTCAACTAGAAAACTTTAAGTTGGAAGAGTTGACCAAATTTAACTTTTCAGTATTCGATCTCGGATCGGAGTTTTGATGATTCCATTAGGCCCGGATGGTGATTTTGGACCTGGGAGTATGTCCGAATTTGCATGTGGATATTCATGTTGATACTCAATTTTGCCCTAAATTTTTTAAAGTATTCTATATATTTCCAAAATATCATTTTGCATTTTACCCAACTTACAAGGGCCGTATAAGTAATTTTTATAATATTTTATAATTTTTAAAGCATTGAATTTAATTTTCTTGCATATTAATTTGCTTAAATATTTATTAATTATCTCTTTAGATTATTTTTAAGTTGATTTAATCATCCAATTTATCATTCTATACCTTTGTGCATTTTATAATATTATCTCTTTTTACAAAATTATATTTGCATTCTTTTATTTTATTTGTAGTATTTACAATAATAGCTTATATTTTTCAATTAATTACATTTATAATCTTATTTGGGGTCAACATAAATTTTATATGTTTACAACTTTCACTTATTATTTTAAAATATTTATTTTCTTATTAATATTTTTTTATTCTTATTTAGCTATTTTATTAATTTATCTTTCTATAATTTCTTTGTTTTTAGAATCTGGCCCAAAACTACTCAAAATTCGGACCAAAGCTATCCCGAACCATTGGCCGATTTCTCCACTACCGAGACCAAGTAACCCTCTCCCTAAACCTGGTCCAGACCCATTAAATGGACCGCCCCACCTATTTTTTAAATCATGGTTGTTGATCTCTCAAGATCAACGGCCCACGGTCACTCCACCCATTTAAACTGCCCAACCCCAAACCCTAATACCCATTTCTCCAAGACGGTCGCCCCTAAACAATCTCCCTCTTTCTTTCTTAGAACCCTAGCTGCCTCCTCCCCAATCTTTTCCGAATCTGATCAAATCATGAATTCCTTCCATGATTACTTACCTTATATGTACTGCCCTGTAGTTACATACACGACCATGGTGTTACTTAGTACTAACCCATCTTTGGCAAGTACTAGTCTCCGAATCAAGGAAAATTAACTACACTCTTTTAGAGTTGGCAATATTTATTTAGTATAAGTTCATTGCAAGGCTATGAGGGTCCGATTCATTGAGATTTCCGGCCAGTTTCTGACCCTTGACAAACTAGGGTTTATCTGGTTTTTTTCCTAATCCAATTCTAAATTGATATTTGCATGTTATTCTTTCCTTGTTTATGTTCGATTGACTATATTTCTTTATTTATGTGTTAATTTTTACTACTATATAAACCATATTCCTCGTTTCCCCTAAAAAAGACTCAACTGTTGTTACTGCTATTGATTTCTCAAACTCACCTCCTCGTTCAATTCAGATTTCGACTCCACAATCTACCTCGAGGGGTCGACAATTCTCTTATCCAAGTTTTTGCTAACCATGGTTTCCTTACTTTTTGACCTTGTGTTGCACAGATGAATCGCCAAAGTGCCACAAACTAACCACCCTCTATTATGGTAACAATGAAAGTAACAAAGGAGAGCTAAACAAAACCAACAGGTTAGCGTTAGAGCATTTAGCAGATAGAAATACCACATTGTGTGTCATGCCCTAACAACAATTACGGTTCTAGAATGGTTTCGAGGGTACGAAGGTCATATGGCATCATCCCAATTTCACTCTTTTATACTCATTTCCTTCCTCCTCTTGCTTTATAGCACCGAAATTGATTTGTCATTCCTATCACCCTATTTTCTTTCTGTTATCGCTTCTTCTTCTTTTCACATTTCTCATGCCCACAATTTAATCTCTTTTTTTTTCTTTTTTTAAAAAATAATTCGATCGAACCCTATGTAGGTTGCCTATCTATCATGTCCCTCATGAATCAGATCAAGCGTAGTTCTTGAAAAGTAATGGACAAAATAAACAAAGAAATAAAAATCATTTTGGATTTTTCTTCATTTTAATTTTTTTTTTGAATTTTTTAAAAATAATGGGAAAGTGTAAAATCTTTTTGAATTTTTCATGATCTACTTTTTGAATTTTTAAATAAGTGATGGAAAGTGCAAAATCTCTTTTGGATTTTTTTTCTGCTTTTTCTGAATTTTTGAAAAATAATAGAAAAGTGTATAATCTTTTGGATTTTTTTATTTCTACTTTTTTGAATTTTGGAAAATAATGGAAAAGTATAAAATCTTTTTTGGATTTTTCATTTTCATTTTTTTTGAATTTTTGAAAAATAATGGAAAAGTGTAAATTCTTTTTGGATTTTTCATTTTCTACTTTTTAAATTTTTAAAAAAATGATGGAAAGTGCAAATTCTTTTTTGGATTTTTCATTTTCTACTTTTTTTGAATTTTTGGAAAATAATAGAGAAGTGTAAAATCTTTTTGGATTTTTTCATTTTCTACTTTTTTGAAATTTTGGAAAATAATGAAAAAGTATAAAATCGTTTTTGGATTTTTCATTTTTCATTTTTTTTATTTTTGGAAAACCATGAAAGAAAAATGTGGGTGGGCCCTACTTTCTTTATTTTTCACCCTTCTTTCCCAAACATCGGTCCGCCAAATGACCTTTATACCCTCAAAGATGCAACATTTAGCACATAGGGATGATTGAATGTCCTTTTGGGCCACGAGCCCATTTTGATAAAATTTGGGCATGCTCCCTACAAAGGGACACGGTACCTTGGACCGAGCCCTACTAGGTGTAAATGACATGATGCAAATAAAAATGACCTAAAGGCTGACCTAAGGTTGGGGTTCACTAGACAAGGCAATTCGGGGCGGCACGTGGTCGATGGCGGCTTCTCTAGCTGTCCGCTCACTCCACGCTCCCACGCCACCCCCCTAAAGACACGGGTGACTGACAAAAAGACCATGTACGCTCAAAAACGTACTCCGGAAGACTTGTTGCAGAAGAAAGACCTCGATGCAAATGATGACAGTTATGAAGCAGTAAACACATAAAGTAAAACTATAAACACATAAGCAGCTAGTAAATAATAAAAGACATAAACAAAATAAAAATCAAATAAAAGAACCAAAACACATAAAACCTCAAACGAACATGCTAAAAAGCAAACAAAATCAAGTACTAGCTCGAACCCGCAACTCCCCAGCAAAGTCGCCAGAGATGTCATACCCCTTTTTTTAACAGAACTCTACTTAAACCTCTTAAAATTAATAAAAGTATTTTAGTAAAGCTCGAAAAAGGTATTTCAATTGAAAAGTGACAAATTTTTGTTTCAAAAGGAAATAACTCAGAGTCGCCATCTGACTTTCATTTCGGTGTTCCAGGTCACGGTTTTTTTTAAAATAAATATTTATTTTTCCCTTAAAACATTTCAGACTCTAAAACCAAGTCCGCACCAGAGATTCAAGTAAGGGGGTTCATTTGAATTGAGGAGAAGGTGTTAGGCATTCCCCAAGTCCCGTGAAGTTCACGGTTGCTTACATGATCAAGTTGGTATTAAAATATTCGTTTGAGATAGACAACATAGAAAAGGAAAATAAACACACAAGAGGCTCGAGGTCGTCCCCACCTAATGAAAGAAAAATAAAAATACTAAGAGTTCTACTTTTCGTCTCCAATTACAAATACTTCGGGGCATACCCCGGATAATAATGTATACAAACTTTACGGGGCATTCCCCGGATAAATTTAACTAAGGGACAACCTCTCACCTTCAAACTAACAAAATCCTAAGGATTGCCTACCCGAGTGTTGCCGGCCTAAACATGTTACTAGCGATTAAATGAGTATCTAGTAATAACAAAATAACAATAAAAACATGCCATCTTTTGTCTAACTCTCTTAAACCCAATTTTTCCAATTCTCTTCGAACCGTCATTGCCAAATCCCATTTAATCAATTAGCTCCCTACCCCTAGTCCCTTTTCAACTTACACGTCCATAATATTCACAAGATAAAATTCATAAATTGTCTTTAGTTTAAAGCTTAGTCAACGATTAAAGCCAAATGAGTCTAAAAAGAAATCAATAACTAATCACAAAGAAACAATTAAAACATAGTGTGCAAACAAATGTAAGCTAGCATATGACAGCAATTTGGATTAAGGAAAAACAGAGGGAAAATGAACCTTAGGCGGGACCGAACCTTGCAAGTTTAAACAGCAACAATGTTGTTCTTGAATGAAATAGGAATTAAAATTGGACAATAGCACTTCAAGTCCACAGTGGAAACGCGATTCTACCCGGAAACCTCGAACCCGACACCAACATCGGACTCAAATCGACAGGATCAACAATGAACCAAACAAAAGGAAAACTTTCGAACCAAAAGCCCAACCCACCGATCAGAGACATCGAATAGAACCTCCACGAGAAGCTCCACCAGATTTCGACGGAGCTTTTTTGCTCGGCTCGACTATCCAGGCTCGAAGAAAACAGCCTTTGACATTTTGGAAAGGAGAAGGAGCTGCTTTTTTTTAAAGTTAGAGTCTAGGAACGGGAGCTGCTATTTTTTTGTGTTAAGAGTCTAGGAACGGGAGCTTCGAACAGATAGCGACGACCTCAAACCAACCTTAGTGTAAAACAGTTTGCGCGTGTGACTGTCTCTGAGGGTGATGCTGAGCTGGTTCATGTGGAGGTCGACAAAAATGGAGGTTATGGAGGTGAGTAGCATGGGGGGAGGGTGGCGGTGGCTTGTTTAGGTGCTGAAGGGTTCTCTTCAGGTGGTAGGCGGCTAGAACTTGGTTAAAGGCTGGCGGCAGCAATAGTTTAATGGAGACTAGGGTTGGCAGAAATGGGGTGTGTGCCTGGAGAAGATGAAGATGGCTGCCTAGGGTTTGCTTTGTTCTTGTTTTTTTGGTTTTTGTTTTTGGAAATTAATATTGGCCATCGGATTAAATTCAAACGGAGGGCCAGGATTAAAAGGTTATGGGTTGGGTTAGTGGGTAAATTGGGTCAAGATGAATGGGCTTTATGAATTGGGTCTTTAAATTGTTAAAATTGGCCAAAAGAGAGCTGAAAAATTCAACTAAAAATACCTATAAAAATGAAAAAATTTCTAATTTATTTTTATAAACCATTATTAATATTTAAATAAAAACTAAAAATTAAAGTTGATACTATTTTTGTATTTTCAAGGATTATATAAAAATAAAATTAGTAAAAGAAAATAATATTTTTCTAAAAATACTTAAACCTTAATTAAATAGAGAAAAATGAAACTATTTTTTGTATTTTTAATTTTATGATAAAAATAATGTAAAAGAGTTAAAATTAGTACAAATAACTATATTAGACATAAACTAACTATTTAAGCTAAAATAGGTGGAATTTTGGGGTGAGTCAAAAATTACATGTCTACATCGGGCATAACACTCCACTAACAATTAACACCAGGGCGTCTGGTAAATAGTGCAACAAGTAGCATGGATGCCAATGGAATGAGAGTGCTAAATGTCATGGCATGTATTACAAACAGGAATCAATGCATGAATGCAATACAATGTATATGACCGGTGCAGCGTGCAGCCCCATCCATTTGGTACCCGCGCTCACTGTGGGAGTTCATACTCCGGAGGGGCTCCTACAACCCAAGCGCAATATCAATATCACACTGCTGTGGCGTGCAGTCGATCCATCCTCAGTCCAGAATATGCATGTGAGCCACTAGGGCGATGTCAAGTAATAGTTCTCAACTCCAACGTCAAAAAATGTAGTTTAACGTTAAAAACCTTAGAAGTACGACTGGACATTTCAAAACAGTGATTAACTCGGGACTTAAATTATTTAATATGCTAATATCATGAAAACAGTGATAATAATCCCTAAGGATTCAATTAATTGGAACGAAGCCCAAAACATGGAAATCAGCCCAAATCAAGATGATAACAAGTATTTCAATCAAATACATAGTAATTTCATCAATCGATGCGGACCAAGTCACAATTCCCAATGGTGCTCTCTATCCCGCATTCGTTATCCGGCGTGCAAGTCACCTCAATACAACATTATGATGTGTAAATCAGGGGTTTCAAACCCTCAGGATATCATTTACAAGTATTACTTGTTAGATAATACGCTTAACGCTAGAGGGGGGTGAATAGCGTTATAATAAAAATTAGCGTAAACTTGCGGAATTTAAAATTTGCAGGAAATAAATAAGTGCGATAAATAAGAAAGAACACACCGAAGTATTCTGGTTCACCACAACCCGTGGCTAGTCCAGTCCCCGAGAGACTCTCTCGAGATTTTCACTAACTTGTCAAGCTTCCGGGTGCTTAACAAACCTTTACAACTTGAGGACACAAGCCTAAACACCTTTGCTCGGAGATACAACACTCCAAGACTTCAACCAAAGGAAACACAAGTTCCTTCACAACTTGAGGACACAAGCCTCAACTACCTTTGCTCGGAGATATACAACACTCCAAGACTTCAACCAAGGAAACACAAGTTCCTTCTTACAACAAGAGAATTAACAATTCTCTTCAAGTGTACAAAACACTAAGCACTCAAACAAGACACTCCTTAATGAGTAGATATGAGTAAAAGAATACGCTCAAGATCGCAACAACTTTCGACAAGAGTTTGGCTCTCAAAAACTTATGTAATGAATATAAAATGATAAGCAATAGAGTATGCAAGCTTATGGCAATTATATGATCAGTTGTTGTGTGTTGTTGTTTTCAAAACACCGTGAAGCTGTATTTATAGTTGAAAAACTTGGCATTACCGTTGCCTAATTGCCAATTAAAAGTTGCTGATTTTACTGTGTGACAATCGATTGTCAAGAAGCCACAATCGATTGTTTGCCGATCGTTCCAAAAATCAATCCCAGATTTTACGCTTAACAATCGATTATCTAAGATCAACAATCGATTATTGGCAACATTCAAAAAATCATTTCCAGATTTTACGTAAAACAATCGATTATAAAAAATCAATAATCGATTATTCAGCAACGTTCAAAAAATCCTTTCCAGATTTTAATTTCAACAATCGATTATACAAAATCAATAATCGATTACCTGACGGTATTTGAAAACTTTACGACAACGGTCAGCTTCACAATCGATTGTGCAATGTTAACAATCGATTATTTATCAGTCTTGAAAAATCAATTTAGACACTGCCTCATGACAATCGATTGTTATATACTCACAATCGATTATTTAATAACTTTGAAAAAGTCTGGAAGACACTGCCTCAACACAATCGATTGTCATATGTTCACAATCGATTATTTTGTGACTTTGAAAAATCTGATGGACACTGTCTCTTCACAATCGATTGTCATTAACTTCACAATCGATTATTTTGAGCGTTGAAAAACTTTGATGGACACTGCCTCATCACAATCGATTGTCATTAACTTCACAATCGATTATTTTGAGCGTTGAAAAACTTTGATGGACACTGCCTCATCACAATAGATTGTCATAAGGTTCACAATCGATTGTCATGCAGATTTGAAAAATCTGATGCTCACTGCCTTAACACAATCGATTGTCATTAGTTCACAATCGATTGTCATGCAGTCTTGGCTTAACATAATCGATTATCATAAGTACATAATCGATTATCTTAGTCTAGATTTTAGAGGCATGTTTAAAAATCATTTTGACTAAAGTAAATATGCATGATTTAAAATCATTTAGCATTAAATTAAATATGCATGATTTTGTAAAAATAATTTTACGAGAGAAGCCATGTCATGAGTCAAGTTGTCGGATCAAGATCACAGTTAAGAACGACTCATGTAAAACTATAAAACTTATGTAAAACTATAAAACTTGGTCTTGTGCTTGAATCTCGTTATATATATCAATTGTGCGTTTGTACTTGAGCTTCGTCATATGTCAATTTGCGCTTGTTTGTCATTCATCAAAACCTACACATATGAACACACGTTTTAGTATAATGCTTTGAGAACGTGTTTCCAACAATTTCTCCCTTTTTGATAATGGCAAACTTTAAGCGGGATATGCATATTAAGTAATTCATAATGACGATTCAAGACATGAAAAGATATGCAACAAGTATATGGATATGCAATTTTTTCCCCTCAATTTATGCTGATAAGTATTGAGAGTGCATACCCGTTATCTTCCCCCTTTTGCCATTAGCAAAAAAAATTTAATAAGATGGCAAGGATTGAAAAAAAACTTGTTTATTTATTGAAAACAGTTACATAACGGGAACATAGAACAATAAAATAGAAAAACAAATAAAGAAATTATTCAACATCATTTCCCGCCTCATCATCCGGCACTGCTTCATAGGGAACAAGACCGGCATATGGATAATGAACATGGTCAAAATATCCATGGATCTCATGTGTCAATTGACCGACAGAGGTGGTCAATGAAGCAATTTGGTCGGAAATGGATTGAAGAGAAGGTCCTTGAGGCTGACACGACCGACGAGTTGGAAGAGGAGCAGGAGCTACATGATCGCCGTCATGGGGAAAGGGGGATTCTGAAATTTCCCACTTCTTGGTGCTCTTTTTGAGAGGACCGATGGAAATGCTGAATCCGAAAGCTTCAAGAAAATTCATAATAAGGAGGGCATAGGGAAGAGGTCTATCATCTCCGATGGCGTCATGCATGTGAATCTTGACGAACTTACACCAATTGATGTGAGCTCCGGTTATAATTGCATGCATGAGCTTAGCGTCTTCTTGGGAAAGAGTGGTGTGATTATGCTTCCGAGGTTTGAGGACTCGGGTGATGAAATAGAAAATCAAACGATACTCGGGGAGCATTCCAGTGATAGTAGGACGCCGAGTGGATAGATTAGGATCATAAGATGTAATACCTATTTGGTTTAGGAGAGCTTTCTCATCAAATAAGGCGCCGGCCTCTCTAATGTAGCGAGTAATGTTTTCGCCACTTCGAGGAAGACGGGCAATGGAATGAAGGTTTTCATCGGATAAAAGAATTTGAACACCATTAATATTTGTCACAAGCTCACCATCATTATCCTCATGAAGGTTTGAATAAAACGCTTGAATCAATGGAGGATTAATATAAGGGTAGGTAAGATATAAAAAGTCAAGAAGTTGACATTCTTTAAGCATGTTGGCAGCAGGGGCGTATGATTCAAGATACTTGCTTGTTGAAAAGCGGGGAGGAAGAATGTCGCGCTTTTCAAATTTTGTCAAAAACTGAGTAAGCTCGGTGTCAGAATTAAATTGTAAAATGGACCCATCTTGATAAGGGTAATTTGGAGGAGGTGGGGCAGCAGAGGAGGATGCACCATGCCTAGCTGAACGGGAACGTTTAGAGTGACGGCCCGACATTTTTAATAGGAGGTAATGAGCTTTGCAAGAAAACTTAAAAGAGTTTTGATAGTTTGAGAGCTAGAATTGATGCTTGAGTGAATAAAAATGAAGACATATGATGCCTATTTATAATGGGAAGAATGGCATTTCATTTATGATGAAAATCTGCAGAAATTTATGAGCCAAAACAGTCAGAAACGGTAAAAATAAATTGTACTAACCGTTAGACAATCGATTATTGGAATGAAATAATCGATTGTTATGAAGATTTGACTGAATCTCGGAACTGACACAAATCGATTGCAGGACCAAACGGTAACAAATTTTTGAATTACTAACATGAAATAATCGATTGTCAAATTATGGTAATCGATTGTTGTGACACAGTGTGCACGGTGATTTTCTGACTCGGAAAATAATCGATTATATATATGAAACAATCGATTGTTTTAGAAAAGCAGTACTGAATGGCTGAGACGGTAATTGATTAAACAGTTAAAAATCGATTATTAAACAAAACTGCATAATAAGCATAAACCATAAATAATCGATTAGTGATACTTGCTAATCGATTTTCTGCACAGTAAAATAATCGATTATTTGCTGTAACAATCGATTGTTCTGTGCCATATCTTTATAATTCCCCCTACCTTTAGGATGATACCTGCAAAGGAAATACGCGTCTCCGACGCTCAAGTCAGTACTATTCAATATATAAAAGCAACCTAAAAAGTATGCATTTAGATCAACGCTTACCCGCATTAGACACTTCATTTGGACATGATTTATATTTAGCACATCAATAAACGCTAAATATTATATCAAGTCTACTGGCAATAAGGTAAAGTAAGGAACGATCATACCTCTGTAGTTCTTGGTATTGCTCTTCTTACCTTTCACTTTTCTGGCACGATGGTCTTATAAATTCATTGAGGTGATCATTGCTTTGGTGTTGCTCTTTTCAATATTGATTCAGCAATTTCTTGCAATAGTTAGTTTGACAAGTGAAAGTTCCCACTTTCATTTGCTTAACTTGCAGCTCCGAGAGGAAATTTCGCTTGTCCATCATGGACATCTCAAATGAAATTTTAGAGACTCATTGCATAAAACTCATTAGTTGCTCAAAAAATAATACAATATCATTTTCAACATGTTTTGGAATGCAAAATATTAATAGCATAAAAGTTGTCAACATAATTTTGAAGAATGATATTACCAATATGGAAGGTTGTTTTGAAGTACAACAATAATGTCATCAAGATAAAATTCATGCAATCTATTCCTCCTTAATGAGAAGTTCCCCCTCAAATAAGGAAAACTAGAATGTAAGGACATTCCCCCTTACTTGAAGCATATCGCCTAAACACTCTCTCTTTTTCGACATTTCCAAAAAGTCAAAATGAGATAGGAAAGACAACGAGGAGTATGCACTATGAAGATTGCTGGAATTTTATCAAAACATACCAACAAACCATAGATATACCAATTGTTATAAAATAGTGATAAAATCATTTGTTGGCAAACATAACAAATGTATCAAATGTTATTTTATTAACAGTGATACAAAAGGTTATTTTTAGAAAAAACATATCAAACATTAATATATAACAAGGTCGAATATACCAACCATTATTCAGACCAAAAGATACATTCATCAAGTATCGATTTTTAATAGAAATACTTCTATCAGCATGAATCATTTCTTTCAGGAATATATCAATTATTTTTTCAAACCAAAAATAGCATTTATCAAAAACATGAGTGAAAATTTTTTTTGACAAAAATATGCTAACAGTTGATACACACCAAAGGAAATAATTTATTTCTCTGGTATATACTAACATTTATTTTAACCACAAATAACAGTTATCAAATCACAAATGAAATGTTTTTATTAGAAGCAGGCTAATATACCAATTGTTGTTTAACAACGAATTTTCAACATATGCATCAAGGATAATTGATATTAATTATTAACAAGGATGTCTCGACACATATCAACTATTATGATTAAGCACATCAAAAAAAAACTTTAACAATATAAGGCCAAATTAACAACACATATGTTAATATCGGTTGCTTGCATATATTATCAATTCGGTTTTTGTCAAAAAGGATAACTAACCGAAACTCCCCCTTGATGCGATAAGGTATTGTGCTTGGTGCATCTACTACAATATTGTAGCCTTCAAGCACACCTGCAAAAGAGATTAATGATCTTTTGGTACCCATGCCATTTTGGGTCCTTGGGGGTTAGGCATATCATAGTGATGCAATTGAGTGATATGTCTATGTCGTGTAAAACAAGCAGGAGCAATATGACCATTTCGTCTACAATAATGACAGGTCACGTTAGGATTATGCATCCTTCTAGGTTCATAGTAATTGGACGGACGAAAATTGTTTACTCTATTTTCGATACTATGACTATTGCGCATTTCATGAAAATCATTTCTCCTACTATTTGTTCTAGGATGTACAGCATTTCTAGAATAATTATTTCTAGGTTGAAAGTCATTTCTAGGTGTTCTAAAAGGTTCAAAATTCCTTCTAGTGTTTGGCCTAGAATATGCATCATTTCTAGGGTAGTTATTTCTAGGTGGAAAGTCGTTTCTAGGTCTCCTAAAATGTTCAACATTCCTTCTAGTATTTGGTCTAGCATGCATATTGGTTCTAGGATTGCTATTTCTAGGATGAGCATTTGTTTTATTAATCCTAGGTTGAGCCTTAGGTGGTTGTGGTTTGGCTTCAACCTTTTCTTTAGGCTCATTCTTAAAACCTATGTCATGCTTGGTTGACTTCAAATTAACGAGAACCTCATTCAAATTTTTGTGAGAAGAATTAAACTTATCTAAGGTGCCCTTAAGTCTATCTACCTCATTTTTTAGATGCATGCAAGAAGTACAATTTTTAATAGAACTTTCGGGCTTGTCGGCGCTTCTCTTTCCGAAAAAATTGTTTTCCTCTTTCAACTTCTCATTTTCTAAAATCAGTTTTTCCAAATCCTTTTCTTTCAATGAGAGTTGTTTTTGAAAATCTGTTTCTTGCAATGAAAGAGTTTTCTGCAAATCTTTAATGGTCTTGGAAGCATTAACAAACTCACTATATAATTTATTATAAGCATTTTGCATTTCTTCAAGTGAGTGAGAGTTAGACGTACTTACCTCTTCTTCTTCGTTTGCCATGAGACATCGGCCAGTCGATTCACCACATGAGCTGTCCGCTTTTTGAGGTGTGCTTTCATACATTTCCTCAAGCTTATCCCACATTTCTTTGGCAGATTTGTAGTGGAAAATTATCTGATAATCTTCCTGATTCAGCCGATATACAACATATTTATTGCCTTAGTGTTGTATTCACTTACCTTGGCTTTCCCAACTTTTGTCGTCATCTGTTCACCATGCTTGATGATTTTCCATAGATAAAAGTTGTTGGCTGTGATGAAAATTCTCATCCGATCTTTCCAATATGTGTAATTGCTTCCATCAAATATTGGCGGCAACAAGTTAAAGTGACCTTCACCTATTCCTGCAAAAGAATCACGAGTAAAAGCCATGGAAGTTTCTCTCAAACTGTTAAGTCTTCAGAGAGTTGGGCTCTGATACCAATTGTTAGATAATACGCTTAACGCTAGAGGGGGGGTGAATAGCGTTATAATAAAAATTAGCGTAAACTTGCGGAATTTAAAATTTGCAGGAAATAAATAAGTGCGATAAATAAGAAAGAACACACCGAAGTATTCTGGTTCACCACAACCCGTGGCTAGTCCAGTCCCCGAGAGACTCTCTCGAGATTTCTACTAACTTGTCAAGCTTCCGGGTGCTTAACAAACCTTTACAACTTGAGGACACAAGCCTCAACACCTTTGCTCGGAGATACAACACTCCAAAACTTCAACCAAAGGAAACACAAGTTCCTTCACAACTTGAGGACACAAGCCTCAACTACCTTTGCTCGGAGATACAACACTCCAAGACTTCAACCAAGGAAACACAAGTTCCTTCTTACAACAAGAGAATAACAATTCTCTTCAAGTGTACAAAACACTAAGCACTCAAACAAGACACTCCTTAATGAGTAGATATGAGTAAAAGAATACGCTCAAGATCACAACAACTTTCGCAAGAGTTTGGCTCTCAAAAACTTATGTAATGAATATAAAATGATAAGCAATAGAGTATGCAAGCTTATAGCAATTATATGATCAGTTGTTGTGTGTTGTTGTTTTCAAAACACTGAAATGAAGCTGTATTTATAGTTGAAAAACTTGGCATTACCGTTGCCTAATTGCCAATTAAGAGTTGCTGATTTTACTGTGTGACAATCGATTGTCAAGAAGCCACAATCGATTGTTTGCCAATCGTTCCAAAAATCAATCCCAGATTTTACGCTTAACAATCGATTATCCAAGATCAACAATCGATTATTGGCAACGTTCAAAAAATCATTTCCAGATTTTACGTAAAACAATCGATTATACAAAATCAATAATCGATTATTCAGCAACGTTAAGAAATCCTTTCCAGATTTTAATTTCAACAATCGATTATACAAAATCAATAATCGATTACCTGACGGTATTTGAAAACTATACGACAACGGTCAGCTTCACAATCGATTGTGCAATGTTAACAATCGATTATTTATCAGTCTTGAAAAATCAATTTAGACACTGCCTCGTGACAATCGATTGTTATATACTCACAATCGATTATTTAATAACTTTGAAAAAGTCTGGAAGACACTGCCTCAACACAATCGATTGTCATATGTTCACAATCGATTATTTTGTGACTTTGAAAAATCTGATGGACACTGTCTCTTCACAATCGATTGTCGTTAACTTCACAATCGATTATTTTGAGCGTTGAAAAGCTTTGATGGACACTGCCTCATCACAATCGATTGTCATTAACTTCACAATCGATTATTTTGAGCGTTGAAAAACTTTGATGGACAATGCCTCATCACAATCGATTGTCATAAGGTTCACAGTCGATTGTCATGCAGATTTGAAAAATCTGATGCTCACTGCCTTAACACAATCGATTGTCATTAGTTCACAATCGATTGTCATGCAGTCTTGGCTTAACATAATCGATTATCATAAGTACATAATCGATTATCTTAGTCCAGATTTTAGAGGCATGTTTAAAAATCATTTTGACTAAAGTAAATATGCATGATTTAAAATCATTTAGCATTAAATTAAATATGCATGATTTTGTAAAAATAATTTTACGAGAGAAGCCATGTCATGAGTCAAGTTGTCGGATCAAGATCACAGTTAAGAACGACTCATGTAAAACTATAAAACTTATGTAAAACTATAAAACTTGGTCTTGTGCTTGAATCTCGTTATATATATCAATTGTGCGCTTGTACTTGAGCTTCGTCATATGTCAATTTGCGCTTGTTTGTCATTCATCAAGACCTACACATATGAACACACGTTTTAGTATAATGCTTTGAGAACGTGTTTCCAACATTACTCACCATGATCCGGCAAAAATCTCTAGCTCGCGATGTCTTTGCTCTTCAAATGGGCCTCCACGCACGTCGTATCTAACCAAAATCAGAGCGAATACATCACAATATGATAAGGGAACTATACCCAATCAAAAAGAATCGAGAAATAGCAAAAATCTCAAAGCTAGCAAAACCCGAGCCCCGATCCCACTTATCAAAAAAGTACAAACTCACATTATCGGATTCCTCGTCTCGTCACGAGACAATACCATTCAAATTTACCAAAATCAGAGTCCATTTGACCCTCCAAATTCCATTTTCAACATACAATTCCTCAAGTCCTAACTTACCCCATTTTTGATGAATTTCCACCAATTTACATGTTAATTCGACCACAAACTTGAATAATTAGGCCAATGAATTTACCTCCAATCGATTCTCAGTCAAAACCCTCGAAAATTCTCGCCCAAAGCTCTCCAAGTCGCTCAGAAATGGTGGAAACTACCTCTTGCTCGTGGATGAAATATAACATTTAAAACCCTTCTGTCCACAGCGACTTTCACTTCTGCGGTCCCGCTTCTGCATATACAGGACCGCTTTTGCGGCAAAAAATCCTCTTATGCGGTTCTCGCTTAAAAACCAAATATTCACTTATGCAACTCAAACTCCGCTTTTACGGTTCTCTCAAAACAGCTTCTGCCGTAAAATGTCCGCTCCTGCGGATCCGCTGAAGCTACCATCTTCCGCTTATGCGGAATTACCCTAACCCATGCCTGACCGCTTCTGCGACCCCTTATCCGCTCTGTGGAGCCTCTTCCATGGTCCATTTCTGGAGAAGCGGAAATACAAGATGACAACAACAACAGACCTGAAGCAAACTTCAAAAACTCTTAATTAACCACTCGAATGCACCTCAAGGCCCCTGGAACCTCAACCAAAAATGTCGACACATCCCATAACCTCATTCAAACTTTTTCCAATCATAAAAATACATCAAATGAAGCTAAAACCATCAAATCACATCGGATTCAAGCCTAAGTTCTTCAAAAAATTCCGAGCAATATCGATCAAAAACCCGACCAAACTAAGTCTGAATGACCTGAAAATTTGAACACATATCCAAAATCACCTAAAATATCTACAGCACCTCTCGGAATTCCATTTCGACCGTCGGATCAGATTCACACCCCTCGACCGGAATTCGCCAAATTACTAGCTTTGGCAATTCAAGCATTCCTTAAAGAGACTAAGTATCTCATTTTTCCACAAATACCAAATCCAAATCAACTCTAGCCTACCACATACTGATAATGAAACATAAAGAAGCAATAAACGGGAAAATAAAGAAGTAACACATGAGACGACGGGTCATGTCGTCACATCTTCCCCAACTTAAACAAACGCTCGTCCTCGAGCATACCTAGAGTTGTACCAAAAGCAACCCCAATAGCTAAATGACCTTACCAAGCATATACCCTGGGTGATCCCTCGTCAACCTATCTCGCATAGGTTCGATAACACAATATAGCTGAAATTTCACAGTCCATCTAACCCATAAACCATATGATTGCATTACACTTTCTGAAATAATACACAAGATCAGAACCTCACATCTATACTCAGATTAAGCCCCAACCAGCTGTAATAACCCATACCTACAACCTCAAGTGCAATCATATGATATACTACATAACCCAGACAATCGAAACGATAATTTCTATTCACAGCATTTGCCCACAACACCCGAATATTGGTGGAAAAACCTCTTATCAACTAAGGTCTCATTCCAACACTTCTATATACTGCCAACGATAAATTAAACACGCAGTAAACTGTAATAATTTCCCAGATCAACCATACATGAAGCCACTTCCGTGTTGAATAATACCACAATAGATTTCCGGGCCAAACCTTGATAATAACCCTTTAACAAGCTGGAATCACATCTGTTCGTATTCATTAATGACACCCCAACATCACTGCAGGTCCAACACACCACTTTGGTGATATGGCACCTGAACACCGGCCTAAGCCACAACTTGCATAATACACGCACCAATAAGAGTCGGTCTGAACATACTCAAATCATGAATATAACTCAAACGAAAGAGTTGTACCTTAAGCTCATCAATACATTACAACACAAGGCTGAGATCCCGCTCACATCATATAAATAGACCACCTCAAGCTACCCTGACAGGTTATAACTAAATGTGGCCTTGCTACAACGCGCGATCCTATCCAAACATTGTTACACATAAAGCACCTTAATTACTCTTCCCTCTCGACTTCCTCTCTAAATCATCAATAGAACCGCATCACATGTGCCCATATCCAACAAATCATAACGCCTCACAAGATAGAAAAGCAACTCAAAGATCTGCTTAGATCACTAACAAGCTCAATAATAATTGAATATACCTATCCCTCAACAATACAACTCGGGGCCAACCAAGCTAACTCAAGCTAAATATGTAACTACCTCGGCCTGCTGTTGCGACCAAACCCCTCACGCAAGTGTACGCGAACGACAAGTAATATAGTAGTAAGTAAAGTATCGTTCCCATGAGGAATTGTGATCAACTTCTCGACTGATGTAGACTCAAACAATTATCAATTCAAGCTAAGTTATCATAAAATATATAAAGAACCAATTTACAATTTAGCTGGTAATTAAACAATAATTCAACACAAAATTACTACACCAATTACACAATATTTTTATAACAATTTGGATAAATATATTCCAGGGTCATGGACTTGCTAAAGATCATGTTATTTTTCTAACTTAAGATTGATTTATTGAATTATCTGGGTTATTGATTATAGGGTTAATAATATTCATAAGAATCTGTTGAGTTCTTATGCACCTATTCAAGTTAAATTAATATCTATATGTCTATGATATTAATATTAGCAAGAATGCATTTACAACTCTTATTCTTCAACCAAACAAGGCAATAAAGTATATGCTTATCTTAGTTGCGAATCCTTCATCTCAGCTGCTATGGGGATGCTATGGGCTAACTTCACTGCTAAGGAATGCACCAACCTCTTTTCCTCTAGTTGGAACATCTTTTCTTCATATTTTTGCACTCCAAATACCCTAAATTATCACATACAACTCCATCAGTCATAGAAAGAATAATTAAACCATGTTGGGCATTTTTAACACTAAATAGCAACAAAAAGCGGTTAAAACATGGTTAAAGTAATATCAAAACATGTAGAACTATGCCTAACATCAACACCCCACACTTAAACCATTGCTCATCCTCAAGAAATTAACATACACTTCACATAAGAACGGCCTTTTTACCAAACAATTTCTTGTAATAACACATGTTGACACTTAGTTACTAATTCATAATAATTCAACCTCAAGAAATGACTCACAAGTGCCACGCATATTCATAACTTGCTTACTTGCTCTAACACAAAGGTCAAAAATTCTCCTAGCCTTTTCAAATCATGTGCCCTCCCACAAATAATATAAACTAGTTCCTCTCAAAATAATAATCAAGAATATTTAGAAACTCAAAATAGGAAGAATTAACTCACTCTCAGAATTGAAATTCATGTGCAACAAATGACATGTCATATGCTTGCCCCTAGTGTAATACTCAACTAATTGAACTTATTATGTCAAGGATCAAGTAGGACTTTTATTGATTGTAATGTAGGCTAGAAAAAGGGTGTGAAAAATATAGAATGTAGTAACTACACCTCTTTGAACACTTCCATACATACAACATATTTCAAAATTTCAGCATTATTCCAATGTTAAACCATCTCCAACCTTTTGGAGATTTTACATACTAACAACAAATTCTATTCTCTTCAAGCACCTTAGGTTAGGGAATGTTACTACTAAAGATTCATCCCCTATATATACATATATACATATATGAATTATTCTTCACTATTTTTCTGATTTTTTTTCAATTAAACCAACCAATCTCTTCTCAACTTCTTCAACGTTAAAACAATATTAAGTGCTCATGAGAGATAGATGTACAAACAGCTGATATATTACATAAATTGGTAAGGTTTATAACGTGGGTGCTAAAGAAATAGGATTAACGGCTCAAAAGTTTTGACTAAGATACATGCAATTAGGTGGAAATAATTATCAAATTGGTTCAACAAAGAAATGTCTATATCATCTCCTAAACTGAATAATGATACTATTTTGCTTTGAAAAACACTTAGGGGCAAATCTAGACATCAACTAATATTCACAGAACATTTCAGCAATCCTTACTTACGCATTGGCACGCAATTCACTCAAGCTTGGATCTTTCTCGGCTCTCTAGTCAAAGCAGTTAAGCATAGTCATAATTATTCAATTTAAGGCACTTACTTTAGAATCAAGAATTATTTGAACATCACAAATAAGGCATATATCACTTTCCAAGCATGTGCATTTGAGGAGAATTAACTCTTTAATTTAGGAACTTTTTATTCAATGGTCATAAAGAAAGAAGAAACTAAAAATCTGTATACTATACCCGGTTCAAATACACCCTTGGAAAAGAACCATGACATAAAGAAAAACCAAGTGGAATTATTTAAATTAAACAAAACTAGCGTACATTAAATAAAAATAAAATAAATAAAAATATTTTTTTCTTCGAATTAATTCTGATTTTTTTTCCCGATTAAATCAACAAAATCTAGTAGCAATATTTCGAAATTAGGACTACTATCTATCAATAACTGTAATTTAACAAAATAAACTAAAAGCAACTTTAACACAATAAACAAATCAAACAAAATAATTCAACTCAATCAAACAAAGAGAAATTTGACAAAGTAAAATACAATATAATAGGGGCAAACCACCCCACACTTAAAACCTTGCATTGTCCCCAATGCAAAAGGAAAACAAAATAGATCAGAAAAAATACTCCCTAAAGCCATTGGACTAAGCATCTTCTTCAAATGTGCGTCGTAATTCCTTGTCATCTGATGGAACATTATTTACATCATTATCCTTGTCGGCTACTAGATGCAACCTCAGGTAGTCTAGTGTTTGATCTTTTGCTTGGGAGCCTAGACATTATATTTGCACAACATGATATATTAGCTAAAAAAATCATTTTAAGAGCATGGAGTAAATACCTCACACCTATGTTATTATCATGTTGACACTTAGTATGTATAACATGGATTCAGACTACCATGTTCTTCAATTAGAATGATATAATGTTTATCGGTCTACCAAATTATTAAAGAGAATTACTACAATTGTACATAAAATAAAAATTACAAACTAAGATGAAAATATAAACATTAAACATAAAAAGAAATTAGTCTATTTTACAAAATTCAAAATTATTATAAAAAAGAATATTAGACATGCATATATACAAATCCTGCATAGACAATATACAACGTGCACCACTTTTTACTTCCACCTTGAACTTATGAATTGTACCCCTAACAAGGCTTCAAGTATGTCTCTATGCTTCATTGGTGGGGCAACAAAGATAATCAGGCCAAGTAATAAATTTTTCACTCGGTAATTTTCGGTCTTTGGATGAGGAATGTAATTTTTGCTTTTTTGGCACAACAAATTCAAGAATATAGACACTTTCATCCTCACTCTTTGACTACCCCATAGGCTCAGATGACTCGATTACTATCTTACTATCTAAACACGATATTGAAAAATGATTAGAATGAGGTCCAATGCGCCCTAACTCATGAATTTGTACTACTATTTGCATCCTCATATTTACACACAATCAAGTATCCCAAAGAAATGTTATCTACTCCCTCATAGGACTTTAGATCACTCATCTCAATATTGGCATCCTCAAGAAAAATATGGTCTAGTGATTGATATTCTCATTTTAGCTCCACAATTTGGTCTAGAAGATTTTTTCAGCTTCATATATCTCATTATTAAATTGTTGGGCGTCACATACATCAACCTTTTGCGCTCAAATCTGCATCTAAGCTATGTAAAAACAAGCCAAAATTATTAATTTTATGTGCAATTTTATCTCTTTCCTTAGACCAATCATTCACCAACATTGTCAGAAGACAACGTCGTTCTGCATATTGGCTAATTGAGAATATACGTCCCAATATCAACCCTTACTCCCATATTCAAATTCAGACATCCCAGAGTCCAAATCATGACAAGCCCAAAATGACGGGCCATAAAAGACTTCAGTCAACCAAGTGTCTTCATCAATAACCTTACCTCTGGATATTTTATCCCCATATGTCATGTTGAGAGAACTAGAAACACAAGATAAAAGTCAGACATTTATAAAATTAAAAATATTTACAAAAAGAGAAAAAAATAACTTCTAAAGATAATAATAAAAGTCTAATCTAGAAAAATAGTTAATTTCTAATTTCCCGATAACGGAGCCAAAAACTTATTGCGACCAAACCACTCACGCAAATGTACACGATCGACTAGTAATATAGTAGTAAGTAAAGTATCGTTCCCACGAGGAACTGTGATCAACTTCTCGACTGATGTAGACTCAAACAATTATAAATTCAAGCTAAATTATCACAAAATATATAAAGAACCAATTTACAATTTACTTGGTAATTAAACAGTAATTCAGCACAAAATTACTACACCAATTACACAATATTTTTATAATATGTTGGATAAATATATTCCAGGGTCATGGACTTGCTAGAGATCATACAATTTTTCTAACTTAAGATTGATTTATTGAATTATCCGGGTTATTGATTATAGGGTTAATAATATTCATAAGAATCTGTCGAGTTCATATTCACCTATTCAAGTTAAATTAATACCTATATATCTATGGTATTAATATTAGCAAGAATGCATTTACAACTCCTATTCTTCAACCAAACAAGGCAAATTAAGTATATGTCTATCTTAATCATGAATCCTTCATCTCAGCTTTGCCAGGTGCGGATGCTATGGGGATGTTAAGGGCTGACTTCACTGCTAAGGGGTGCACCAAAAATCATTTTTTCCAAGGTTGGATGCTCGCATCCAACATCTTTTCCTCTAGTTGGAACATTTTTTCTTCATATTTTTGCACTCCAAACACCATAAATCATCACATACAACTCCACTAGTCATAGAACGAATAATTAAACCATGTTGGGTATTTTTAACACTAAATAGCAACAAAAAGCAGTTAAAACATGGTTAAAGTAATATCAAAACATATAGAACTATGCCCAACATCACCTGCCAATGAACTTGATACCAAGAAGCCTAAAGATGTTCCTCCCACTACTATAACTCCTACCGGAGCCGTACGATACGGTGCCCGGCACCAAATCAATACCAAAATCCACAATCTCACCCAACGACATTCCCGACCATAAGGAACGCATCCGAAAAAGTCCCTCAATACCGGAACTGGTTCATTGGTAGAAACCTCTACACTGACATCCGCCACGAAGGCTTAATTAAGAAAAACAATCCTTCCTAGCCGTCCGCTGGTCCTTGGAATGCAAACCACTCTACTAGAACATAATCCGATGCACCTCGCCACGCAACCTGTGGCATTTTCCGACATAGCCCATAACACAATGTCTATAATAACCCAGCACTGGGACAACCAGTCTATCCCGCAATGCAATATCCAAAATCTAATATACCAAGCAAGGAAAGATCCACTCGGGCCTCCAAATCCCAATAGACGCTAACGGTTCCAATGTATATAATCCACAACCACTGTACCTGAGAACTCCAGTCTCGAACTCCATATAGCACACGAATCACTGTACCTGATCCAAATTCCACATCATGAATACATTTTATACCGCAAGAACCCATTCATTCCACGAAAGATATTGTAAAACTCTCATGTGCCAGCAAACACACTCAAGTATCAGCAGTCGATCTAGCCAGAAGGCACCGCAATACTAACGAAGTACCATCAGTTTAATCACATTACCCTTTCCCTAGATGTATACTCTTGTCAAATCACTTCCAATTAACAGTATCATTTCCTTGGTCATCTGAGGCTACCCGTTGCCTAAGGGTTTTATGAATTTCCTTTCAGAACTGAACCGAAACCTCGCCCACACCAGTCTCGGTCCTCTATATCATACCGCATATACCATACCCTCCAAGGATAATATGAGAACTTTTATCTCCCTTCCGTATTGTAGACATCGACGCACTCAACTAGTCAAGAACTTTCATTGAACCCATTTAGAAGAAAAATCATTACACACTCCATGCTCCACATGTCCATAGAAAATATACATCTCTAAATCATGATGAGACCCAAGAAGAATTCTCTCTCAATTCCATTTGCACAGGCTCAACTGTCAGGACTGAATCCTTCTAACTAGACCAAGCTAAACAAGATGTCAGAACTCAAGAGCTTTGCTGCAAAATACATGTACGAACGCATTGCCTCGAACATACACAAAGAATTAATATTCGGTCCACTAACAAGCTACTTCATTTGTCTAGGTTTCCTTGTGATTCATTTTCAACTTGATATTCCCTCTTATCGTAGTACCACAGTTCCTCAACTTAGGCTCACTACATGAGACCCAAGCACAAGACCACACTGTCTAAGACCTGCAAGCCACTGAATACTCTCTCAAATATTTCTAGGAACACCATATTCCCAAAATAATCTACTAGTAAGAACATCCTGTGAATCCAACTCTGTTACCTTTATTTCCCTGATATTAATGCATATAATCCAATAATTAACATAAAAAACCACAAGTCTTGACATTTGAAAACACAGTCTCTAACCACGTACACTACCTTAAAACACCTGATCGTTACATGTAAAATTCTTTAAAACAATAAAACCATTCTCGAGAGTCATTCACTCTTATACAATTGTAAATTACCTGACTTAGAGAACAGAACCACTCGTGCCTTATTAGCACTCTGACACTACAGAACATGATCTGATAACAATAAAAACCACCATATTCCTTCTCTATACACTGAGCATTCTTTATTAACAACAGTTAATGACCTCCTAGTACTTCCTCACATCTACGATGCACCATGTAACCTTTGTTAAAATTTTGCTTCATTCGTGCTATCCTCGACTCAATTTTTGCATACAGAACTGATCTGCCAACATATCTCGAGACGGAACCAACATTGCAAATAACCGTACAATCAGCAAATTAATAGCAGCCTCCTCAACTTGGCTCGAAGCCATATATTATGACACACTCAATAATCCATAATACTTTTTCTCTAATGATGCCACAATATCATAGTGAGGTTAAACCCAAATCATTTATTAGGATATGAAAACACAGATCATCTTAGTACTGCATTCCTCTACAAATCGTGCATTCATCCCCACATCAGTTGAGTCCACTCTCTTAAGTGACCCCAGATTCTCAATTTCAACACGTACCCTTCAATTACGCATGAGACCTTCTAACATACGCATATGGATCATACCACCTAAGAATAACCTGCAGGAGATAATCCACCTACTTTGCCTCAATTTAGTACTTCGGCATACCTTCCACCATCATATAAGTTACACAGTCAATTTAGTCTTCCTGAGTCAGAACTCATACCGCAACATGCTATTTACTTAACCCCCAACTAGGAGACCTGAAAAGATTCTTCATGCACCCATAACACGGGGCAACACATCTAATCACAATAGAAATCAAATACTTAATGGTTCATCTATCACCCAGCAGACCTTCTTCGACACTTCCAAGTCATATAGACACATCACGGTACCAATATACTCATCACGTAGCTATCCAGCTGTCATTCCCACAATTGGGGATAATAGTGAACATATAAGTTCAAAACACTTGCTCACCTAATCAGCACCTTGGTGCTCAAGCCATAGGCAAGATCTGGCCTCACGTCCTCTAAATTGGCCCAACATCAAACTCCTGGAGATCACATCTTGCCCCTTGATCGGGGAATCACAAGCCATCAAGGCACCTACCATGCTGAGCGCTAATGTGCGCATACAAACGCGTGGAAGGAAATTTCAAGAATTAAATCTCAAGCTGAATTAAGTACACACTATAGGAATTCCAAGAAAATGAAGTTTTCCAAAAGGTTCTGCAACCTCCCGGGAATAAATACAGACATCTCCGTACCGATCCGCGAGACTTTACTAACCTGCTCATGACTTGTGAGACCTAGTAACCTAGGCTCTGATACCAATTTGTCATGACCCAATTTCCTAACCCGATCGTGATGGCGCCTTTAGTGAATACAAGTCCAGCCAACTAACCCAAATCGTCTCTTTAACAATTATTAAACATAAATAAATTGATAAATACAGCTTAACGACAATAATAGTCAGTATTTACAACCCAACACAACCCGAACAGGGTGTCACAAGTCACGAGTGTCTAAGAAACCTAAACACAACTACAGGGGTAATAACGTACCAAAAAATAAATTCTGGAATTCTAAAGACGACGTCCGGTGTCGCGAACGTTGGCGGTCACCTTGCCCAGCTATAATAATAATACCTTCAATAAGCAAATAACTCGCTATCGGATGAACGATACATGCGACTACACGCAAGGTGCAGTGATAAAGTGAGCACTCCAACTCAGTGAGTAATAAGAGTAAATAATAACTAAACGGTAAGAAAACACGTAAAGCACTTCATCATGCTGTATAGGGTAGTACAAATCTTTGAGAAAAATAATAAAATCGTGAAAATCCTTTAGAAAATATCAAGATCCTTTAGGGAATATCTGGGTTCAGATAAAATCCTCTTTGAAAATATCCTTTCCAACAGTTAAGAAAATGAATGCGAAATGAGATAGTGCAAGTCAGCACATAAGTTAGCCCCTCGGGCACATCACTCCACTAATAATTAACACTAGGGTGTCTGGTAAACAGTGCAAGAAATAGCATTTACGCCAATGTAATGAGAGTGCTAAATGTCATGACATGTATTACAAACAGGAACCAATGCATGAACGCAGTGCAATGCATATAACAGTTGCGGCATGCAGCCGGATCCATTTGGGTATCCGCGCTCACTGTGGGGGTTCAGACTCCGGAGAGGCTTCGACAGCCCAAGCGTAATATCAATATCACACTGCTGCCGCGTGAAGCCCTATCTATCCTCAGTCCAGAATATGCATGTGAGCCACTAGGGCGATGTTAAGTAATAGTTCTCAAAATCAAACGTAAAAAATGTAGTTTAAGTATTAGAACCTTAGAAGTATGATTGGACATTTCAAAACAGTGTTTAACTCAGGACTGAAATCATTTAACATGTTAAGTATCATGGAAATAGTGATAATAATCCCTAAGGATTCAATTAATCAGCACGAAGCCCGAAACATGGCAATCAGCCCAAATCAAGATGATAACAAGTAGTCTCAGTCAAATACGTAGTAATTTCATGAATCGGGACGGACCAAGTCACACTCCCCAATGGTGGTCTACACCACGCTCTCTATCTGGCATGCAAGTCACCCCAATACAACACTATGATGTGCAAATTCGGGATTTCAAACCCTCAAGATATTATTTACAAATATTACTCACCTCAAACCGGCAAAAATCTCTAGCTCGTGATGTATTTGCCCCTCAAATCAGCCTCCATGCACGTCGTATCTAACCAAAATCATAGCGAATACATCATAGTATGCTAAGGGAACTATACCCAATCAAAAATAATTGAGAAATAGCAAAAATCTCGAAACTAGCAAAATCTGAGTCTCGGCCCACGTCTCGAAAAATTATAAACTCACATTATCGGATTCCTCGTCTCGCCACGAGTCTATACCTATTAAATTTATCAAAATCGAAGTCCATTTGACCCTCCAAATTCCATTCTTAACTTATAATTCCTCAAGCCCTAACTTACCCCATTTTTGATGTATTCCCACCAATTTACATGTTAATTCTACCATAAACTTGAATAATTAGACCAAGGAACATACCTCCAATCGATTCTCAGTCAAAACCCTCAAAAATTCTCGCCCAAAGCTCTCCAAGTCGCTCAAAAATGGTGGAAACTACCTCTTACTCGAGGATGAAATATAACATTTAAAACCCTTCTGTCCACAGTGACTTTCGCTTCTGCGGTCCCGCATCCGCTTATGCGGCCAAAAATTTGCTTATGCAGTTCTCACTTAAAAACCAAATCTTTGCTTATGCGACTCAAACTCCGCTTCTGCGGTTCTCTCAAAACCGCTTCTGCGGTAAAATGTCCGCTCCTGCGGACCCGCTGAAGAGACCATCTTCCGCTTATGCGGAATTACCCTAGCCCATGCCTGACTGCTTCTGCGATGCCTTACCCGCTTCTACGAAGCCGCTTCCGCGGTCCATTTCCGCAGAAGCGAAAATACCATATGATAGCAATAACAGACCTGAAGCAAACTTCAGAAACTCTCTTTAACCACTCGAATTCACCCCGAGGCCCACGAGATCTCAACAAAAATACCAACATATCTCATAACCTCATTCAAACTTATTCCAATCATAAAAAAGCATCAAATAAGGCTAAAACCATCAAATCACATCGGATTCAACCCTAAGTTCTTCAAAAACTTCTAAAATGCAATATCGATCAAAAACGAGACCAAACGACATCCGTATGACCTAAAAATTTACACACATATCCAAAATTACCTCACGAACTACAGCACCTCTCTGAATTACATTCCGACCCTCAGATCAAATTTTTACTCCTCGACCGGAATTCGTCAAAATACTAACTTCGCCAATTCAAGCCTTCCTTAAAGAGACTAAGTGTCTCATTTTTTCATAATACCAAATCCAAATCAACTCTAACCCACTACATACTAATATTGAAACATAAATAAGCAATAAATAGGGAAAATGGAGCAGTAACACATGAGACGATGGGTCGGGTCGTCATATCACCACAGCTAATAGATTTGTTGTTATAAAAAAAGCAAATGTATGTATAACCAATATACTTGCATTCAATGTGAGTTCTAAGCAATTAAGCTATGACATAGGGTAATTTGAAACATACCAAATTCCACACCGGAAGCTGTTATGCAACGTCGACGAACGAAATCGTACTCAGTATTGACAGAGGAGGTAACGGTGCCTCCTTTTCATTATTTTTTGGGGTAGACTCCACAATAATAAATCTATCAACGATCCACTCAAATTGGCCTATATGTATTGAATAAGGCTGCGTATTTCTAACCTTGGCAGTTGAAATCAGATATGTCTTAAAAAGTTTGAACAAGTTATCACATCTTCTAGTATCGTCACCATAAAGTATCACACAAACTTGTTTCTCCTACAATGTTATTAAGAATGATAAGTAAGTAACTATTGGAAGATTATAAGTGAAAATAAGCTTTATTACAATTATAGTTGTAACTTGACTTACGTTTACATCTTGAACAATAATTGTCTGAAATGAACTCGCCGATCTCTATTGTCTCGAGGCCGAAATTTGTCTACAACCTGGACTTTGCAAGTCCATTCTGTAGTTAATGGTGTAATTTCACTAATACTAAGTCTTTACAACAACAACAACAACTACCCAGTTATTCCCACCAGGTGGGGTCTGGGGAGGGTAATATGTAGACGAGTCTTACCCCTGCCCGAAAGGGCAAAGAGGCTGTTTCCAGTCGACCCTCGGCATATATGATAAAAAAGGGGGAAGCTGCATTAAGAAACAAAGGTAAAATTAGAAACACAAGCACGACAAAACAAAATAATAAAGCACAAGTACTCCCGCAGAAATAACGTAAATAATTATGGAAACATAAGCAACATAAATACAGTCGCATGCAATAATAACAAGCAGTAACTACCATACTAACAACCCTCTGGGGACATAAGCTAAAACACTAATCACCTATGGGTAACCCTGCTATCCCACACCCAACCCCGGGAAAGGCGTACGGAGAACTCTATGAGCCCCTAGCCTACAATCCTGATTCTAGACCTCCAGACTCCCCTATCAAGGGTCATGTCCTCGGTAACCTGCATTCTGGTCATGTCCTGTCTAATCACCTCTCCCCAATGCTTCTTAGGCCTCCTTCTCCCTCGCCGACCACCAACAATCTCCAGCCGCTCGCAGCTCCTCACCGGGGCATCGGGGCCCCTCCTCCGAACATGCCGGAACCACCTCAGCCTCGCTTCCCGCATCTTCTCGTCCACCGGGGCCACCCCTACCTTCTGTCGAATAACTTCATTCTTGATCTTATCCAGCCTGGTGTGCCCACACATCCACCTAAGCATCCTCATCTCCGCAACCTTCATTTTCTGAACATGCGAGTTCTTCACGGGCCAGCACTCCGCCCCATACAACATCGCAGGTCTAACCACGGCTCTGAAGAATTTCCCCTTGAGTTTGTGTGGAATTTTCTTATCACACAGGACCCCTGAAGCGAGCCTCCACTTTGACCACCCCGCTCCTATCCGATGGGTGACGTCCCCATCAATCTCTCCGTCCCCCTGAATCACAGACCCCAGATATCTTACACTGTCCCTCTTGGCGATGGCCTGAGAACCAAGCATCACTTCCCTGCCTACCCCACTCGGCTCGTCGCCAAACTTGCACTCCAGATATTCTGTCTTAGATCTGCTTATTTTGAAACCCTTAGACTCGAGGGTCTGTCTCCATATCTCTAACCTTTCACTAACACCGGCCCTAGTCTCGTCTATCAATATTATATCATCAGCAAAGAGCATACACCAAGGCACATCCCTAGGATATGTCGGGTTAGAGCATCCATCACTAAGGCGAACAACAGGGGGCTCAGCGCCGATCCTTGGTGGAGCCCATTACCACAGGAAAATGGTCTGATTCGCCCCCCACCGTCCTAACCCTAGTCTTAGCTCCATTGTACATGTCCTTGATTACTCTGATGTAGGCTTCTGGCACACCCTTCGCCTCCAAGCACCTCCATAGCACCTCCCTCGGGACCTTATCATACGCATTTTCCAAGTCGATAAGCACCATATGAAGGTCCTTCTTCTTATCCCTGAATTGTTCCGCCGTCCGCCTGACTAATAATACTAAGTCTTTGTTCCATTTTATTAATATAACCTGCACATTGATAACTATAAAATTGCAAGAACAAACCATCCCACATTACAAATATGACGCAGCAAATATATGTAAAATACACTTGGAATTTTTTGCAACAGTTAGGAATTTCTTGTAAAAGTTGGATTTGGAATTTTTTAATCACTACATTTCTAAGTGTTGGAACACCCTGCGTCAAGAAAGAATTGATAACTTTGTTAAAAATATTCAAGAAATTTTGGTAATATAGAGAAAAGGCAGATGTTAATATGATTGACATGATAAGTGAAATTCATAGGCCAAAATCCTTTGAAGTTAAGCAAATATACAAAATTAAACTACGGTTCCTTTCACTTTACTTTCAGATTCAATTCAAACACACATGAAAAAAAGAATGTCCATCAAGTCCTTCACTATCGATTCATTTATTTTATTTATTTTTGTCAAAATGTAATAAAAATGGACCGGCTTAACTCAGGCCCAAAAGCTAGCTTATGAGGTGAGGATTGTCCAAGCCATATAAGAAGACCAAGGATCTCAAATCACTCCGATGTGAGACAACTCAACAAAATGGAATTTGAAAACGAACTCAAAGAACTTGAAGTGGAGAAGTTTCAGATTTTTCATGAACTTCCTTTCCACTGGACTATTATTTTTGGTTGCCTGAAAGGTTTATTCAAACTTATGTATTCCTGGAGCTTGTAAAAAACAGCATAGACTATGCTTTTATTGGGTTTAGAAAAGCAATGTGGAAGTTCCTCTAATGACTTCATACTAACTCTTCTTTTTCAAAATTGACTAAATATATCACTAACTGTGTGATTTCCTTTATCAAAAAAGCAGTCATTTTCTATTTTTCTTCTTTTGCATGTGTGCGTGTGTCCGCATCTTTATTTGTTTCTATTGTAATAGGTTCCATAATTGAAGCATGTATATTATTTTTACTTATGCAGTGTGTTAAAGACAATTAGATACAATCTCAAGCAGCCGTTTCAGCATTGTCATAAGGGCAATAGCACAAAATTTAAGTTCCAGTATAATCTCATTTAGTGGGGTCTGGGGAGGGTAGTGTGTACGCAGATCTTATCCCTACCCTTGGATAAAGAGGCTGTTTCCAAATAGACTCTCAGCATACTTCCCTCCAACAACTTTCCACATTGCTCTTGGGGAGACTCGAACTCACAACATCTTGGTTGAAAGTGGGGGATTGCTTACCATCATAGCAACCCCTCTTGTCCCTGAAGCTTTGAACAGGAGAAAACACAATAAAACTGAAAAAGAAATTTTATCAAATACTTACAGGACAAAGAGAGTAAACAACTGCAACACCACATATTTAGGTCAAACAAAAATCAACATGAACCCAACCCTACTATGCATAATATCCATTAAGAAAATGAAATTTTGATTAACTGAGCAAAATACAATATTCAACTAAAAATAATCATAAAGAATACAAATAAGGTGACAAAGAAGGTCTTACAGTGAGAATGAGTTAACTTTGGAGCTTAAGCTACAAGTAGCTTTTTTTGCTATAAACATCATTTCTTGACAATGATACAACCTATAAAAAATCCACAAACAAAGTATTGATATTCCATTTCAGTTCTTGGCCATAGAAAACTTTGAATTTTTAAAAGAATTCGAATTCAAAAACATCGAAAGCAATAGCACAATCAGCAAAAAAATAAAGAAATTGCACTTATGGATATGCAAAATAAGTTGTTATTAAAGATGAGAAAAGCTGAGTTCTTTCGTAAGGAAATTACACCGACAGAGACAGAAAATCAAAGATTTGAGAAGAGTTTCAGTCTGTGAGATGGAACAGAATTTCCTAATTTAAACACCTACCAATTTTAATCAAAACCATTGAGTAAAGAAGAACGGCGGAGAAATTCTTGTGTTGCTACTAAGAAATCCAACAAAAGCTCATGAGAAAATTCCATAGAAGATACAGAGGAAGAGAGATGCTGGGAGTAAAATCCAATGAAATTTCGTGGAAAACATCGACATGTATATGTAGATGTATTCTCATCTCATATGGAGCTTACTCAGCAAAGTTCATCGCACATGTAAGCGTGGGGAAAATAAAAGGTATGTGAAAATACATAAATACGGCGGCAGCGGCGCGAGGAGTTAACGACCGGACGTGCTGCAACCTAGGGATCACCAGGCAGCCCTTTCGCTCTATAGGGATCGGGGGGCATAGCACAATTCTTCTTGGAGGAGGGTTGTTTGCCCGGGTGACTGATCCTGCCATAATGTACTTCTACCTATTATAGCACCGGCAACCAAAGTCGAGCATACATACGACGATCTTCATGCGTGAATAGCCGGGAGGAAAGAAAAGGCGATAGATGATAATGAGAAAGGGCGCCGCGTCTGGACGGGCGGAATGGATGAGCGAAAGGTGTCATGCCATGGAGTGGGGAATAGCCCTAAATACCCTTTAGCAGCAAGCACACACGAGGACCTTTAGCTGCTTCTCCTGCTCTTCTATATATTAGTAAAAAGGATGAGTAAATATATTTTAATTTCAAATATAAAATTAAGAAATTTTATTGGGTATCCTTCCGCCTGATATCCACGTAAGTTTTGTCCTTATTTTTTAAATGTTTTACAAATATAGATACATTATCAGAACTTCTTCTTATTCCGGTCCTTCTCCTTCTCGTATTTCTTCTTCTTCAATAAATTATGAGAACATAGCTAAGATTAAAAAAAACATGAGGTATAAGCTACAGAAAATTGAAGGTCCATTGCTTATTTATGACTGGAACTAAGTAAATAATATCTCATTGAGATTATATCTATCCATAATAATTTGAATTTGTTTAATTGATATTTTAGGAACATCATTATTGCATTTTGTTGGCCTTTAAAAACTTATTGAATAAGACAAGGTAGGTCTACTAATTTTTGAAAGTTTGTGTTGAGTTTTACCGGTAGAAATTATTGGAATTGATATTAGAAGACTGAATATCATGTTTGGAGACATTTGAAAATGTGGATAAGATATTTTGAAGCCAAAACATGTTGGTGAAATTTTTACACAAGCAATAACAATCCGTCAAGATTTGTGAATAATTTGTACCAAACATTTGGCACAATTCGTGCCAAAGTTATGACAATTCATCAAGGCTTAACAAGGCAAGTTGTGCGCATCAATCAAAAATTGTAAAGCTCCATCAAGATTTTGTAAATAATTTTGTATATGGGTAAAATCTCGTCCCATTGAACATCTTGGTTTTCTGATAAACGGAGCAGGAATATGATCATAAAGAACCAGAATCTAGGCGAAGAGCCTCTCATATCGGGGTTTGAGCAAAATACTTGTCTTCGGAGGCATCAGAACCATGCCCTCCAGGTTTGGTTGGAGCCTCGAGACTGCGGAGAACATTTTCAAACGGTTGCATACAACTAACGAAGGGTCATGATATCCGTATCCAACCGGATATAACAGTGTGAGTCTCATCCCATATCGGTAGAAAATCAGTGATTAGTAAAACGAAAGATTTTTATCTTTCTTAAAATTATATTTAGGGTAAAATTCTCCTACTATATAAATGAAAAAACTTACCCTGATCACCGAATAACAATCACCGACACCGACACCGACCCCAATCGAATCGGAGAAGTAAGAGACAGGCGACGATGATGATTATAGAGTTTCTAGGTCGTTCATAGCCTTTAATGATTCCAATTCCACCAAGTCGACGGTCGAGGAGCTGGAGCAAGTCGTGCTGATCGAACACTTGCCTGATCAAAAGGTACACCTAGCCACGGGGTTAATTCCTGTGCTCAAAAAAACTCATTAAATTGCTTATAGCTAATGTGGATTGTTTGCCTTTGTCCTGTTTAGATATGACAGGGATCCCACTAGAAGTAACTACTCACAAGCTAAGCTTGGACCCAAAGTTCCACCTAGTTAAATAGAAAAGGAAGCCTCAATACGAAGTCAATCATGCGTTCATCAATGACGAGGTATCCAAAATCCTTAAAATAGGTTCTATTCGGGAAGTTAAATACCCGAATTGGTTGGCTAATAACCTAGGCTCTGATACCAACTTGTCACGATCCAATTTTCAAATCCTGTCGTGATGGTGCCTCTCGTGAAATCGAGGCTAGCCAACTAACCCAAATCATTCTTTTAACAATTATTAAACATAAATGAACAGTCTTATTATGATTTAAAAACAACAAGTAGAGGAAATACAACTCAAACAGGGGTGTCACAAGTCACGAGCATATAAAGAATCCTAACACTACTACAAGACCAGTAATATACATATTGGAATTCAATAACAACGGAAGAAATGTACCGCTAATGTTGACGGTCACCCGGTACAACTATGATAGCAAGATCTCCAATCGCCTCAAAACCCGCTACCGGATGAACAATTACATGCATCTGCACACGAGGTGCAAGAGTAAAGTGAGTACTCCAACTCAGTGAGTAATAAGGGTAAATAATAGCTGAGCAGCAATAAATCACGTAAAGCAAATCAACATGCTGTATAGTACAATGTAACCCTTTGAGGAAAAACAGGAAAAACGTGAAAAATCCTTTAGAAATATTTTGATTCAGTTCAAAGCCTCTTTTGAAAATACCTTTTTCCAACAACTAAGCAAATGAAGGCGGAACATGTAGTGTAAGTCAGCACAAAATTTAGCCCCTCGGGCACAAACAAGTGTGTAATTGAGCTCATAAAACTTGCCCTTCAGGAAGTATTCTTGTTCCTGGTCAGCCATTGTTACCTGACTCGTTTACATCATACAGTGTCACTGTTACCACTGTCTAAAATTTATCCTCTTTAAAAGTGATCAGACAATATCAGAATGGCAAATAAATATCTCAAGAAATAACACAAATAACGAATAGTGAACAAATGTATGAATGCAATGCAATGCATATGACGGTACACTCTAGTACCCACTGCGGCGTGCAGTCCGATTCATTTAACGTCGACTGCGCTCACTGGGGGTGTGTACAGACTCCGGAGTGACTCCTACAGCCCAAGCGCAATATCAGCCATATCGTGGCATAAAACAGGCTCTCGGCCTCAATATCAATGTAACATCGCTGCGACGTGCAGCCCGAGCCATCCAAATATTCAGAATTCACTATAAAACTGTTGCAATGCGCAACCCGATCCATGCTCAATCCAAAAATGCACATGAGCCACTTGGGCAATATTAACATGATAGTTCTCAGCTCGAAGCGTCAATAAAATATTGTTTAAATTTTTAAATCTTAGAAAAATGGCTGAGCGTTCAAAACAGTATTAAAACCTTGGACTGAGATCAAATAATATGCAAAGTATTGCGAAAATAGTGATATCAATCCCCGAGGGATTCACATAGTTGGCACGAAGCCCAACATGTCAATTAGCCTAAATTATGATGATAACAAGTAGTTCCAGTCAAATACGCGAAAAATTCAACAACTGGGACGGACCAAGTCACAATCCCCAATGGTGCTCTACCCCACGCTCATATCCGGTGTGTAAGTCACCTCAATACAACACTATGATGTGCAAATTCGGGGTTTCAAACCCTCAAGTTATCATTTACAAGTATTACTCACCTCGAACCGGTAAAATCCCTAGTCCGCAACGCCTTTGCCAACAAAACCGGCTTCCACGCGCATCGTATCTAACCAAAAATAGAGCGAATGTATCATATTATGCTAAGGGGACAATACTCAATCGAAAACAATCTAGAAATAGCAACAAATCTCGAAACTAGCAAAACTCGAGCCTCAGGCTCGCTTCTCGAAAAATTACGAAACTCACACTACCGGATTCCTCGTCTCGCCACGAGTCCATACATACCAAGAACTCCCAAATATGAGCTCAAATGACCTATCAAATCCCAATTTGTAATATAAAAAACTCAAGCCCTGGTTCATAAATTTTAGGCTTAATTTTCATGAATTTCTAGACCAATTTCAAAATATAATCATGTTTTAGCTCAAAAATCTTACCTTAAATAAACTCCAGCCAAAACCCTCTTCAATTGCTCCCAAAAAGCTCCCAAGATGCTCAACACTGGAGGAAAAATATCTTAACTCACAAAACAAAATGACACTTTAAAACCCTTTCTTGTCCAGCCCTTTTCGCGTATGTGATAACATAACCGCTTCTACGGATATCGCTTCTGCGGCCCTTTTCCGCTTCTGCGGACTTTCACTTGAGAGCCACGACTCCTTCAACGATCAAAAACCTCTTTTGTGGTGACAGCTTTTGTGGAACCTCGTCCGTTTCTGCGGAAATTCCAAGCCCTTCTCAAATCGCTCATGTGACCTTCCCACCGCATATGCGGAACGCTTCTGCCGTCCCTTTTCAGCAGATGCGGAAATACCAGAACCAGTAGACTTAAACATGCAACAAACTCCAAGACTCTCCGTTTAGCTACCCAAACTCACCTCGAGGCCCCCGGGACCTCAACCAAAAGCACATATATGATCTATTACCATATTCAGACTTGCTCGAACCATCAAAACATTACCATTAACACCAAAATCATCAAAATTTACCAAATCAAAGCCTAAGTTCTTCAAGAACTTTTGAAATGCACTTTCGATCAAAAACCCGACCAAACGATATCCGAATGACCTGAAAATTTGCACACATATCAAAAATCACCTAACAAAACTACAGCAACTCTCAGAATTCCATTCCGACCCTCATATCAAAATCTCACCTATCAATCGCAAACCGCCAAAATACTAGTTTCGCCAATTCAAGCTAAATTTCACACCGGACCTTCAAAATCAATTATGATCGCGCTCCTACTTCATAAATCACCTTACGGAGCTAGCCAAATTATAAAAATTCCGATCCGAGCTCGTATACACATAAGTCAACTCTTGGTTAAATCTTTCAAATTTAAAGTTTTCAACTGTGACTATTCTTTCAAATTCATTCTGATTATCCTGAAACTCGAAACCAACGATCCATATCAGTCATAATGTATACAACGGGGCAAGTCATGCCTGAGAACCGGTGATAAAATGCAAAAATTCAAAATGACCGGTCAGATCGTTACACCAAATCGATGCTGGCAGCCAGTTGGGAAGACGAAGAGGCAACTTGTTGGGCACGATTTTCATATTTTGGCCATTGTCATTTGGGGGAGTGTTTAAAAGTTTGAGGAATGAATTAAGAGTTTTAGAAGAATACGCTTGAATATGAATAACAGAGGGTGAATATGTAAAGA
The DNA here is from genome assembly GCA_034376525.1 of Nicotiana benthamiana. Lineage (NCBI taxonomy): Eukaryota > Viridiplantae > Streptophyta > Magnoliopsida > Solanales > Solanaceae > Nicotiana > Nicotiana benthamiana. The sequence goes on along the minus strand of CM067333.1, from coordinate 43,693,128 downwards.
AAAAACTTGGAAATTATTGAGAAATCTTGATGAAGGGAGGTGAAGATATGTAATTATGAAAAAGGTTAGTAATAGCTTTGGAAATCGAAGGTAGAAGCTAGGTCAAACGATGAAAAATGAACAAAGAATGGAAGATTTTATAGAGATTCCATGTCGCTTCGTATACAGAGGTGACATGCTGATGGCTAATACATGTTCAAAGTTAGAATAACATGACTGACTGGATGTTTCGGCTTCTCTGTCATTTCGGTTACGGTGTATTGAAGAAGGAATTGAAAAGCATCTGTCGTTTCGATAAATCTACTATTTAAGAAATGAGGGGACTATCTATTATGGGTAAAATCGAGTCGTTGAATATCATGCTTTTTTGATAAACAGAGAGGGAACATGATCATAAGGAACCGATATATGAGTGAAGAGTCTCTCGTATCGAGGTTCGAGCAAAATACCTACCTTTGGAGGCATCGAAACCACACTTTTGGGTCTGGTTAGAGCCTCGAGACTTCGGAGAGCATTATCAAATGGCTGCACACGACTAACAAATGACCATGTTATCCGTGCCTAACTAGATATCACAGTGAAAATATCGGCTTGTATCGGTAGAAAATCAATGATTAGTGAAGCGAAAGTTTTTTATTATTCATATTACACATTGTAGCACACATATCAAGGCAATTTATCAATATTTTCTCTATTATTCAAAGTCATATTACGTTCATCAATTCTTCATAAATATAAGCCTAGTTTCGAAGACAAACTCTTCATTAAGTCATTTACTGTGTCCGCGATCACTTTTATTATTGGTTTGGCAATTTACTGCATCTTTTATTTCTTTAATCTAACTACTAATCATTTGTATCGAATTAATTAGCATATTCTTAAAATCACATACAAATTCAATTGTTATCCGTTTTTTAAGGCAAACAATTTTGTATCAAAGTTACAGGACAACTTATAATTAAGTTATGGCGATCTGTTAGGACTTGACAAGATGAGTTCTGCTCATCTGCATTTATAAAATTTTTGGATTAAAATTGTGATAGAATGTGTACTACAGTTATGGCGATCAGTCATGACTTATAACAAGATAAGTTAATCTATCATAATCTGTGATGGTCAGTCAATACTTTTGCTAAGTCTTGACCCACAAGCTTTAAGTTCTAAATCTAATGTCATGACCCGCCACATCATCATGCTACTTAGCGCTACTTGGCATATATTTTTGCCACATGGAAGGGTTACATAAGTTTTAGACGAGATCTTGGTAGAATACTCTAGAACTAAGGAGAATTTCCTCAGGAAAGCTCTAGATATTTATGCATTTGTATAAAGGTTCTAGAAAAATATGGAGATTTCTCATGGAAGACCTTAGAATCCTATGGATTTTCTAGGAAAGTCCTTGGAATCTTCTAAGCTTGTAGAATATTCTAGAGAATGAACTTATTTATAAATATGGAAGGACTTGTAGAACAATTATTATTTACATACTAGCCCCTAGGTGATTAGTACAAATAGGGGACATTCATTTGTAATTCATCAACCAAGCAAACAATCCAAGTTTCCTCCAATACAAACCTTTCTTTAACAATTCTCTGGTGTTCTTTCTTCCATTCTCTTAGCGATCTTGAGTGTAGTAAGGTTGACTTGGCATAGAAAGAACGTGAGCAAATTGTGCTAGTTCGTGAGCGAGTTGTCAAGTGTCGCGCGTGAACTTAGATAACAACTAAGGACGCGACACTAAGATATTTTTGCAAAACTTAATAAAATGGGATCAAAACTTAAAATGGGGCACATAATCAACCAGTTGGTAGAATTTTTATGTGGAACTCACTTTTGCGCCACCGGTTGAATTTGCACCCATTAAAAAAAAGTTTAACTAATATCCAATAACTTCAAATACATATAGTTTTCTCAACTTCTTCAGTGATGCTTTCTTTTTCTTCTTTGCGTTAAGGGTTTCTTCTTCTTCTTCTTAGTTGCAAAATGGATTTGTTAATTTTTATAACAGTTTGATGATTGTGATTTGTTTTCTTATAATATCTGAAAGTCATGTTTCAAATTTGAGCATATTTGGAGTAGATTGGGTGTTGGATCATGTGTTAGATTGTTGCAATTTGAAGAACAAGCTTATATTTCAGAACTTCAGATTTTGAATATGAAGTTTTCTTGAAAAATTGAACTATTTAAGATTCAGATTTTGAATATGAAGTTGAATTGAAAAATTGAACTATTTAAATTTTGAATTTCTGATGTTGCAATTAAAAGATAAAAGAAGTTCAAATTCGAAATATATAGTTGCTTTGAAGAGCTTGAACTATTTAAAATTTGAATTTCTGAAGTTGCAGTTGAAGATATGAAAACTTTATATTTTATTTCTGAAGTTGTATTGAAGAGATTGAAATACTTCAGATCTAAACGGGTATACTTTATAAAATTTTGTATAATACGGGTATAAATTCAATGGTAGCCCTAAAAATGGGCATATATACAAATGGCCCAACCAATTTGCTCATATTAATTAGGAAATCTTACACAAATGTTCCAAATAAATCTCAGCGTACCAACCTCTAGCCATTAGTTATAGACTTACCAAAACTAGCCAACGAAAATTGAAAAACCAAATAATAGAGTTCTTTCTCTCAAATAATCACATGCAAAAATCACCTTCCATATTTTTAAGCATGATTAGCAATATTAGATACAAGAAGGAAAGGAAATTTAATGGACGGGGTAGCAAATAAGGTGATGAAATACCAAAATCTATACAATATTCCAAAAATCTAAACAAAAAAGGAACCTTTTCAAATGAGTATAGTTGAAATTCATTGAAAATGTATAGATAAATCAATATACAAATTTTGAGGTGATTTGGATTGTTTGTGTATCAAAATTCGTTATTAAATCGAGTTCAAAAGAATTCTTATGCGACACATGTATGAAACATGTACCACGCATGTATCTTACCCACCACAGGTATACATAGATGTACATGTGATACACAATTGATACAAATATGATACATATGTGTGATACACATCATTTTTTTTTCATGTTCAGCTTTTACTTCAAAATTTTAATTCAAACCACCTCAAAACTTCACCAAGTCATCCCAAAACTGAGATTCAAGCTCCTTAAGTTGTGTCCAATCTATTCTAATAACACCCACTCAAAACAAAGCAAAAATTTGACTTTTTTTCCTACAAATAGATAATTGGCTAATTTGGTTAATATTAGTAATATTTTATCAAGTGTAATGATCTACTTATAAATGAACATAGCTGGTAATTTACCTAAGAAAGCGAGCACATCAGTCATGTGAGATGCACATGATAAATGAAGGGATTTTTTCCTAACTATACCATATATGAAACCTTATTACCTTAAATGTGCATAGTTTGTTAATTATCCGCTTAGTCCACACTATAACTACAATTTATATACCATTCGACTATTAGGCATTAAAAGGGCAGAATATTCCCTAAAAGTGCGCTAAAATTAAGGAGAGAATTTTAGTGATTGATTCTACATTAAATTTAATTTTTAAGAAGGGAAAGAAGATTGCTCATCTGCGTATTTTTCTCCAGAACTACAATTCAAATTCTTGAAAAAAAATAAACGAACAATTCAAATTTTCGAGTTTCAACAACTCAAAGTTGAAAAAATCCGTTCTTCCATATATTTTCCATCATTGATAGCCATTAAAAAGTTTGAAAGCTTTAAATTCAAATTTGGGTTTTGAAAAATTATTATTTGTTTGGATTGGATGTTGTTGAAAATAGTTTGGAATATGTTTAGGAGTTTATATCTCAATTTTGAGGGGTTTTTGTGAAGATTAGACTTGGTTTTGGCTGAATTTCAGATTGAAATTGTAGATTGGAAAGACTAAAACTTCTACGAATTTTCTACTATTATGTCGAAAATGCCAAATATGCTATAATTGAAATGAGAATTGAGATATTAAAATTAAATGTATCCAGTTTGTAGACATATTGTAGATAAATTTTTTACAAATAAACTAAAAATCAATTTAAATATTATATAAATAATATTTTTAAGAGTATCTACAAAACTACTACATTTATATTGCATTTAAATTCCACGTCTAAGTGTTAGAAGAAAGATTTTGAATTGTTTTTGGATTGTTCGCCCATTTCATTTGGTAGAAAAGCTTGACTTTCGAAGTTGTTTTCAATTCCAGCTTTTTAAAAGGTGTTGCTCACTTTCGAATCTGTTTTACTTTCAAAAGAACTTCAAGAAATGGTTAGTGAAGATGATAATCATATAGCAGAAATAACTAAGTAGGTTTGCAATTATAAATTGATAAAGGAGATAGTAACTCTTCTAATTTTACCTACCGTTTTTTGCTTGCCTTAGATTCTAAAGTAATTCAAAGAGATAAAAAGAAAAGCATTCACTCAAATATTATCATAGTTTTATTCACATAGAAGCGACAACATACTTATGTAAAAGCGATAAAAGAAGGGATTTTTATCTTCCTATACATATATGAGATTTTATTATCCTTAATATTTAAGGTTTGTGTTAATTATATTTTAGTATAATAAATTACTATTTATATACCGTAACTCAAATTAGGAATATAATTAAAGGTCCATTTATTTTAGGCGCTAATTTAGGACCGTATCTTCCTATATTAACCTTTACCCGTCTCTCTCCCTCCACCAATAAGCTTTCAAATTTTGATACGATGTGGTCCGCACAAATCTACTACTACACAATATACAAATAATACAATAATACTAAACCAAAATTTCATTTTTGTTATGAAATAATATAAGAACAAGAACAATAGAGAGAAAAGTAGAGAGAGGAGTATTCTTATTGATACTTTGGGATGATTTACAATGGGGTAAGACCCCTCTATTTATAGGAAGAGAAAAGACTTAGCCTCAAAGTAGAACTCTTCTATAAGATAGACATTCACTCTAATTAGAGTTCTATTTATAACACTCCCCCTTGAATGTCTATTCAATAATGTGCCTCATTAAAACCTTAACTAAAACAAAACCCAATGGGAAAAAATTAAAGAAAAGGAAAAAGAGTACACATGTTTGAATATGCGCCTATTGGTTGCCTCGTTAAAAACCTTGCAAGGAAAACCCATTGGGACAAAACCTTGTAAGGGAAAAAGAGTGCAACGCGCATTAACTCCCCCTGGAAAGAGCATCAATTCACATCCTTGAGCATTTGCATTCCAATCTTGTGCACCATCTTCAAAACAATCTTTTGTAGAGATTTGATAAATAAATCAGCCATATTGATTTGAATAAATATTCCGCACCTTGAAATTATCATTCTTGATAGATATGAACATCTTCATATAATGTCGTGGAATGACTCTTCAATATCTCCATAGAGGTATTCTCGATGCTATCATGCTTATAGTTATAGCAAGATACATATGTACACAAGTTGCACTTAGGATGTGGTACTTCAGGACCAAGAATTGTATATGCTTCAAGCAACTTCAATCTTTCATGGATTGACATATAAGTTAAGTCATATAAGCCATATAATAGACTTTAGATGCATATCAAGTTTTCATGTCATGCTAAACAAATAAGATATCGAAAACTGATTACACATACCATTGACTCTATACTTTCAAGTATTTGAACTACATGTCCAAAACTACATGTCTTTCATATGGAATCAATTCTGCTTGAATTGTATCTCTTTCATTTAGCCAATATTTTGTTTGTATTCGACAAACATAAGATCCTCAAAGATATTTAGCGCTATCATAGATGTCGTCGACGAACATTTTATATCGGTTCCAGTAAATTTTCATAAAGACATAACATGGAGATCTCTTTATTCATATATTCAGGTACCTGAATCACATGAGATTTTATGAAGTGTTATGTCATATGATCTTCTAGATCACTTGCCTCCCCATTATGATCACTTTGATCATTTGCTCATCTTCTTTATTAAGAAGTTATTTTGAAACCGATTTGTCTATACGCTTTAAGCGTATCAAAGACTTTGTCTTTCTGGGACTTAATATGAGCATTTGCAGTGAGAATATAGTTACTTTCTTTGGGTCAGCAAATGCGTATAGCATGCTTTGCAATATGTTGCAATTGAATTATCCTTTTATGAACTTCAGGTTCATATTATGATATTCGAGGATCTATATATACAAATGATAATTCATCCCATGTAACCTTTTCTCAAGTGTTTATCATGTCTCCCCCTCATGTTAGAAAAGCTAACTTGTTTCCTCAACTTTGAGAGTCCATCTTCGTGCATTATGGTGTTAATGAAATATACACCACACATCAATAATAATAAGATGAAATTATTTGGTTCCTGACCCTGAACCACTTGTGAGGGGAGAATATAATATACTCTCGTATACAATGTATATCAAACTGATATATATAACTTTGTTCTCATAAGAAACAGTTTAGCTATTAAGTGGAGGCACTCAATAATTATCTTGCTAAACCAACTATGATATAAACCAACTTATCAAAATGAACTATCTTGAATAGAAATCTGGAAATTATGCTCGAAGTTATATTACTGAGCAATTTACCTCGCAAACACCGGCCAGGCTGCGGGTTAATAACAATCGCACATGTAACCATATCATAGATGCATCATATGTGGTATACATGGCAGGTGAATGGGCCCATATTCACCTTTTGATATTTCCAGAATTTATGGGATTCAACCCGAACTCTTTAGTTGGTCAATTAATTAATGAGAACAAGTAATACAAGAGAATTCGTAAAGAACTTTCTAGTTCTTTAATATTTACCCATGTGAAATCTCTATTACTGCACATCATACTTAAAATGATATGGCTAACCCGAATGCCAACTGAATAAATTATCAATATTGATAAACTTCAAATTTACACCATGACATGTGCAATTATCAAATTACTTCAAGTTTATTATGATATGGGTTTTTATATCAATAAACGTCCACTTTATTGTGGTATTCTTGTGTAGTACAAACTGGAGAATAAAGCGGGTAGTTTTTCACATACAGATTATCCCGCTACAAGTTGTAGTAATAGAAGATATCAAATCTTTCCTTTATTTATAGTCTCAATATAATCAATCGCTTTCGCATATACTTTGGAAACTGAATAAGTTTCTTTGAGACTTACTACAACACAATACCTTATTGGTAATCAATTGTGTTTCTCCAACATAGTAATAATTGGCTCTTCTAGAGCTCTCAATTAATTTTGTACTACCACAAATTCATCAACATTCATGTGGTGAATATCTCTTTTAAAGAGAAAGTTATACCATTATGGTCATGTCAAAATTATATGCAAGATATGTTTCTTGCATTATTATTGTCCTTTGATAATCACATTGACAAATTATTTTGGCGTACAATAGGTACGTGACCAATGACTATTCATGCCATAACAATGACATTATTTTCATATATCATCTCAAACCTCCTTCTAGGGGTGAGTGTGGTATATTCAATACAAATTTCATGTTCATATTCTTCCAATAATGAATATGTATTCGTGATATCAGATGTTGTCACATTCACTGCGGGGATATGTGATTTTGTTATCCTTTTCAAATCTGTAAATGCGTCTGGCATTCGATTTGCTATTCTTTGCAAATGGATAATATTTTGCACCTCTTTTTCACAAATAGATGTATGTGGATCAAGATGAGATAATGATGCATTTTTCCACAAAATTTCCCGTTTGGTTTCACCAACTTCTCCCCCTAATTTTGGGAAAAGTGTCTCATCGAATTGACAGTCTGCAAATCGTGCAGTGAACAAATCCTCTGTCAATGTTTCGAGGTAGCGAATAATGGAGGGCGATTCAAACTCAACATATATTCCTAACCTTCTTTGCAGACCCATTTTGGTGCAATATGGCGGTGCTACAGGCACATATACTGCACATCCAAAAATTCTTAAGTGGGATATATTAGGTTCATGACCCAAAACTCATTGCAACGGGGAATATTTGTGATAATTCGTCGTTCTAAGACGAACTAGCATTGCTGCATGCAAAATGGCGTGACCCCAAACCGAAGTGGGCAGCCTCGTTTTCATGAGTAAATGAGGAATTCAAGATTATTCTCATCTATTGTCTCAATATGATATCCATTTTGAATGATATCTTTAAAACTCAACAAGTTCCTTTTAGACTTGGAGGAGAACATTGCATTCTCTAAAATGTTGTTTCTTTAGGCAGAGTTATAGTTGCTCTTCCAGAGCCTTTAATCAATTTACTACTACCAGAAATTGTAGTAACATCTGCCTTACACATACTTAAATGAGAGTAATATTTCTTCTCCTTGAATATCGTATGTGTGGTACATGAATCAATTAATCAAAAGAGATATACGAACATGAGAATAAATAAATTTAATCCGTTGCTTCATAATTAAACAATATTTTCAAAATCTGCTGAGGTTAGTCGATTAACTTAGTTAATAGTCGACTAACTTGGGAAGCAGTCATTAGGTTAGTCGACTAACTAAATCAGATAGTCGACTATCTTGCCTTGCGGAAAAGTCCAGTTTTAATGCGAAATATTAGATAATCGACTAACTGTTAGGTTAGTCGATTAACTCTACTGGAAAATAAAAATATCTTTGAAATTTAAGCATATTGAAACATTCTAGAGAACTAATACTAACATTATATCATAAGCTAACTAATACGAGCTGATACTAATGACTATTAGTTTATTCACTAACTAATACAAATAAGTAAAATAAAATCAAACAATTCCATCTTCCTTCATCACTGATCCATCACCAATTAAGTGGTCTATTTTCCCCTCAGGGTGCTCAAAGAAGTCTGCCACATCCAAGTGGGTGATGTCAAAATTGTCGTCAAAGACAGAATTGGTTTCAGGGCATTTACCTTTTAGAGATGCTTGATAAAGCTCAACCAAATGTCTTGGTACACGGCAAATTTTCGCCCAGTGCCCTTTTCCACCGCAACGATAATATATAGTTTATGAACTATTTGCTTTTGGATTCTCATTGCATCGAGCTTGTGGTAGAGTGACCAACTTCAGGTTGTCATATCTCTCCTTTAAGCCATTCCACAAGATAGGTGGATCTTTGACTGTGATATATTCTATTTTCAAACCTTCATCAAGGTGATGGCGCAAGAAAATCAAGGCCTTAGCACAGTTTCATACCTTCATCAAGGTGATGGCGCAAGAAAATCAAAGCCTTAGCACAGTTTCAAACCTTCATCAAGGTGATGGCGCAAGAAAATCAAGGCCTTAGCATAGTCTTGGGTGGATGCATTATTTCTGTCTTTAATGGCGTCTCCAAGACCCATTGCATCCAAATGGATTTCAGTATCCAACACCCATGTCATATAGTTCTTGCCCGAAATTTCAAGGGCAACGAACTTTCTTTTCATAATGTCAGACATAAAACAAAATTACATCAAGAGCGTGTCCATACTTACGGGCTTTATTACAATTATCACATTCACTTCAGGGAATGGATCATAATCATCTGTATGTGCTATATACAATCTCATGTCAAATATTACTTTCATAAAGTGAAAGATTATTTTGAGAATAATTATCACAATGATGACGATTATAATTCCGCCTATTGCCAAGTCCACATCCATTGATACCCTCACGGTAATAATTTTGTCTTCTTTCAGACTTATCACATAATGCTATCACATTCTCTAAAGGGAATGAGAATGAAGCAAATTCAATGGGACGGATTTTCAATTCTTTGCCCACAATCATACATGAATTTAATCATGGCAAGACATAGAACTTTTACCACTTCACGTGGTTATAATTCCTTACAACTCCATTAGAGTTATAAACAAACTTTGTTGTCTATGTTTGTATATGAAATCAAATCGTAGAATTTCAAGAATTTGAAAGGGAAAAGTAAATTACTTACCTTTAAGGTATACCAATAAATGTTGTGATATCAAATATACCTCTTGAGTTTCCATCCCGTTGCATTACTTTATGATGATACCATCTCTTCTATTTTTCCGTATAGAAATTTTTGAAAGAAGGAAGAAATCAAATTCGATTGGTTAGAGACTCGTGCTGATAACGTGTTATGAAATAATATAAGAACAAGAACAATAGAGAGAAAAGTAGAGATATGAGTATTCTTATTGATACTTTGGGATGATTTACAATGGGGTAAGACCCCTCTATTTATAGGAAGAGAAAAGACTTAGCCTCAAAGTAGAACTCTTCTATAAGATAGACATTCACTCTAATTAGAGTTCTATTTATAACAATTTTCTTATTCTTCTTTTTTTGGTGGTTTATTGATTATTGAAAGGGACTAACGCGCAAGGGTAAACCCTGTGTTTACGCCATCATTTGGACGTTGACTAGAGCAGCCTTTCTTAATTTTCTGTCCACAAAAAAGCGTAGACTGAAGATAATAATAATATAGTTCTCATAATTATTTTGGTCTAAGTATACTAACGGAAATGTATCTATATCATAAAGTATAATTGTACATAAATTGTAAAAAAAATTAGAAAAAATATAGATAAATTGTAGATTATTTTTTGCTGAATATTTTGTAGAAACTTTAGTCATTTTAGATTTGTAAAAACAGAAAACAATGCACCTACAATCAGAATACAAATAATCTACAATTTATCTACAAGATATCTACAAACTGGATACATTGAATTTTAATATCCTAATTCCCATTTCGATTGAAGCATAATTGGCATTTTCGACATAATTGTAGAAGATTTGTAGAAGTTTTAGTCTTCCCAATCTACAACAACAACAACAACAACCCAGTATAATCCCACTTAGTGGGGTCTGGGGAGGGTAGTGTGTACGCAGACCTTGCCCCTACCCTTGGATAGAGAGGATGTTTCCAAATAGACCCCCGGCATCCTTCCCTCCAAGAACTTCTTTCCTTGCTCTTGGGGAGACTCGAACTCACAACCTCTCGGTTGGAAGTGGGGGTTGCTTACTATCATAGCAACCCCTCTTGTCTATAAATTGTAGTCTTCCCAATCTATAATTTATCTACAATTCCGAATTATTTACAACAACACCCAATTCAAACAAATAATGATTTTTGTATACCCAAATTTGAATTCAAGGCTTTCAAACTTTTTAATGGCTATCAACGGTAGAAAATATATGGAAGAACAGATTTTTCAACATTGAGTTGTTGAAACTCGAAAATTTGAATTGTTCATTCTTTTTTTCTCGAGATTTGAATTGTAGTTTTGGAGAAAAATATGCAGATGAGAAATCTCTTTCCCTTTTATAATTTGATTTTTTTTTTGAGGAAACACATTTTCTTTTATTCAATAAGTTTATAATGATCATGGCTCAAAATTTTCCGCACAGCTACAATATTGCAAGAAAATATTGCAAGTCTGTAGCACATGAAGGAACAATATGGTAATGGTAGTGCTTGTTCGATAGCAAAACATCAAGATAAATGCCAAAGGATCGATGCAATGTAGAACCAATTAACACCAAGATTTTCTCCTTAATTTTAGCGCGTTTTTAGGGAATATTCTGTTTTTAATGCCTAATAGTCGAATGGTATATACATTATAGTTAAAATATAGACTGGCGGGTAATTAACAAACTATGTACATTTAGGGTAATAAGGTTTCATATATGGTATAGTTAGGGAAAAATCACATAAAGGGAAGGGAATTGTAAGGTAATGTAAGTTAGGGTTAGCGCGGTTTTGTTATATGGGTAACAAGACCGGTGCTATTGTCCCCCTTATTTTACTTTTCCTAATTGTTGTATCTTCTTTTCTTTTATTAATATAAAACTAACCCTAGGCGCTTGCCTAGCGGATTGCCAAGAAAAAATAAAAAATTGGACTCACGTTTTTTGCCTGAAGAAAGTTAGGCCCAACGAACAACGGACAATGTCAACAATTTCCATGACTTCAGATTCTCATTTTGATATGCAGCAACAACAACAACAACAACAACAAGCCAGTAAAATTTTTCAAGTGGGGTCTGGGGAGGGTAATATGTACGCAAACCTTACCCCTACCCCGGGGGGCAGAGATGTTGTTTCCAGGAGACCTACAGCTCAAGATATCAACAAGAGACAATAAGTTAGTACTATCAATAAACTCATACTAAAAATAACATAAAATACACCATATAACATAAAATAACAAAATAATAGCACTATAAGAAATACGAAATAGAAATAGATTATATAGATGAAATAGATGAAAGGTATACTAATATCCAAAAGATAGCTCCCTGAATCGGTAGCTGATCAGTAACATCCTAAGATTACCTTACAGCTAGCTATTGTCACTCTAATGCGCCGTAGAAATATCCACAACTTCCCTCTAACTTAATCTAACCTACAACTTTAATGCTCGACCTCCACAATCCCCTATCAAGGGCCATGTCCTCAGTAATCCTAAGACGCGCTAAGTTCTGTCTTATCACCTCTCCCCAATACTTCTTAGGTCTCCCTCTACCTCTCATCATGTCCAACACAGCCAATCGCTCACACTTTCTCACCGGTGCATCAGTGCTCCTCCTCTGAATGTCCCCCAACCATCTGAGTCTTGCTTCCAGCATCTTGTCCTCTATGGTGGCCACACCCAACTTCTCTCGGATATCTTCATTCATAATCTTATCCATCCTTGTATGCCCGCACACCCACCTCAACATCCTCATCTCTGCTACTTTCATATTCTGGGTGTGTGAGTTCTTAATCGGCCAACACTCGGTACCATACAGCATTGCAGGCCTAAGCACTGCTCTTTAAAACTTACCTTTTAGTAACGCTGAAACTTTCTTGTCACACAAGACTCCCGTCACTAACCTCCACTTCATCCAACCCACCCCTATACGGTATGCGACATCCTCGTCGATTCCCCCGATCCCCTGAATAACTGACCCAAGGTATTTTAAACTACTCTTCCTAGGGATAATTTGAGAGTCATGCCTCACTTCCACTCCCGCTTCCGTCGGCTCAACCCAAATTTGCACTTGAGGTATTCCGTCTTTGTCCTGCTCAACCTAAAACCTTTAGACTCAAGGGCATGTCTCCAAACTAAGGGTGTTAAACGGGCTGGGTCAGCCTGGTTCCAGACCAGCCCATACCGGTAGAACCCGGAATCGGCCCGGACCTTTAAGGGGGGCTGGGCTGGGTAGGGGGGTTAAGAGGGGGGGGGTTGGACGGTTTAAATTTTTGAAACGGGTTACCCAACCAGGTAAAACTCGTTAGATGAATATTTCTATTAAACCGGTTAACCGGCCCAGCCCGGCTCGAACCGGACTGTGAATATACGATAAATATACAATAAATATACCATAGTATATTATAAATATACTGTAAATATACTATGAATATACAATAATTATACTATAAATATACTATGAATATACCAATTAGTATATACTAATTAACATAATTTAAAATTGTTGGAATTTAACATATAGTGTTTATATTTAGGGTATAAAACTATAAATTCTCAAATCATAGAATATGATGGTAACGTATTATTTTTAAAATATGCTATAAATTCTACTTGCATAAGCAAAAGGAGCCTTGAAATAAGTGCATTTTTTCCAATCTTACTTGTATTCATTTAATTATTACAAAGTATTAATATAACTTCATAGTTATACTATACATAATTCCAAAAAAAAAAAGTAAAAATATACTAAACCCGGCCCGATCCCCTCAACCCGTAATCCTTATGGGTCAATTTTAACCACAATTAACCCAGCCCGCTGCGAACCTGTTATTGTGCAACCCGGCCCGGAACCCGGACGGGTAAAAAAAATTTGGCCCGGACCGGACCAGCCCACCCGTTAAACAGCTTTACTCCAAACCTCTAGCCTTTCCTTGACGCCGCGTTGGTATGATGAAATGATAATTTGGTATGCTGAAATGTAATAAATATAAATTTTTAATATTAAGGATAATAAAGTTTTATATATGGTACAGAAAGGTAAAAATCCCATAAATGAATTGGGTTGGACCTGTCTCTATTGGAAGATTTGGCCCAAATAACTTCCGGCTGACAAAGCCCAAAATCAGTTTTCCTTGAATACATTCCTGAATACTGGAGGCTGCAAATTTTGGCTCTCTTTATTCAGGCGAACTCATCGGAGATTTCATTGTAAGTTCCCTTTTCTAGATTTCCTCATCTCTTTCTCTCATGTGCCAATGCTTAAACCCTAATTCCTCTTGTCCAGTGTTAGTGGTACTAAAATATCTCCCGTAACCATTAACTGTCTCGTCTACTAACTAGTTACTTCGTTTGCCCTAGACCATTTTGCTGTTTGCTTATTGATATAAATATTAAGTATTTATAAGAAAAGTACTACTGTATAAGATTACAACATAACTAAAGAATACTTTTAAAGAAGTGAAATGTGTAAAATTCATTAAGAATGATAAGCTTAGTGAAGCTGTAAAGGGGAGGGGTAGTTTTACAATTGTGATTTAGAATGTTTTAACTTTGTTAGAGCCCCAGGGCATTGGTAAACGAAAAGGTAGTGCAGTGCGGGATGTGTGGTATGTGCACATGAAAAGTTTGAAACCCTAGAGCTAACTGGTATGCAAGTGGAGAAGGTAGATGGATGGGCCTGTTGTCCACCAAGTTTTAGAGTTGGAAATGGTGGATTATCATTTTTTAAATTTTAAATATTAAATTTGCTATCGCTGTTTGTTTAATCTAAATCTTTTATAGATAGTTTGCTTAATTCTGAGTTACTTTCTCTTAAGAGCCTAAAAGAAAAAGGGTAGTGGCATGTGATGACTGATGAGGAAATTACAGAAACTAAATTTGGTAAAAGTGTATCCCGTGGACTTAAATTTGGGGAAGAAGAAGCTTCGGCAATGAAGAATTTGTTAATCTGTGTTTCTTCTTTTCTTTCTTCTTTTATCTTTTGGGCGCAAAATCAGTGGGATGTATATGGATGAGATTTTGCGGTTAGGATATTTAATGATAATGGATAAACTATGTGTGTTCATTTGTCTCTCATTAAGAGGAAAAAATGTATGTTCTTCTGATCCATATATTGATTGGTCGCACCTTGAGTAGAATTTTGGTGTACTGAAAGGTTGTGGCCCCTTCAAAGTGTTTGTTGGCCTCCAAAAAGACTATTTTGTCGATTTGTGTCGGTCAGACATTGCAATAAGTAGCTTTGTCAATTTTTTCATTGTGTTTGTGCTCTCACTCCCCTCTAGGCACCTTTTATCCCATTGATACATAATTTTCATTATCATACCCAAATGAATTCACTCCTTATCATGGGTTGGTTGCTAGTGAAAATAAACATTTTAATAGACAGCCAGTAAGATTTAGATTTTTAGAAATAAACAGAGTGGTATGGTTCAAATCCCATCAATCATACGATTTCATCTGATATATTGAAGAGGAAAAAATTGAAGTTTTTCACCCATTTATGCGTCTTTCCTCTTCAGCATGCAAAATATATTGAAGTGAAAAAAAATGCTTAAATGGGTGATAAACTGTTGGAAACGATCACACTGTTTCCAAATGAGTTTGATATTAGTAGCGACAATGATGCGTGATGCATTGTTAATAAAACACCTAGAGCTTTTGTTCATCTATTTAGCAATGTTGCCCTCTGGAAATATCTTGGTACGTGCTTGCTAGTATGTGTCTACTAGCATTTTGGTTCCTCGATTGCCCACTGTAAATGGTTCCATAGATGGGGGAAAGGAGGAAAACAGAAAATAAACTAGAGAAACTGAGTTAGCTGTAACTACTTGTGTTGCATAAGTACATATATAGTGGCCATTCTACTTCTGACATAGAGGTTACACCCAGAGCACCAGAGACCTAGGGTATGATAACATAGTTATCTTAGGGTACGATGACATAATTATCGTAGGGTATGATAACATTATATTCTTAGCTTATGAAAAATCATTTTAAATTTACCCAATATTTGTCTAAAATAGTCGTTAGATTGATGATTCCTTATTTCTTTACCGATGGAGTATGTGAAAACTAATTTAGTTTAGTAGCTTATCCAAATCATATATCCTTATAAGATGCTTCTTTTCTTAATCAGGTTTAATTCACATGCTTTTGGAATGTCTTTGAGCATTGTTGACACTAGTAACTAGTCATTTTATTCATAAACTATCAATAGAATCATGTACTCTACTGTTGGGCTATTTCTTTAGTCCTGTCCTATTTGACGAAAAGGAAATGCAAAGGCCGGTGGTCTTTGTTAAATATTTGATTTTATCTTTTTGTGCCCCGGAATCTCTCATTGACCAACGATAAATATGTAAGTGATTATTGTTGATTTCGACATGTAATTGGTTATTGGACTTTTTTTGTTTTGTATCCTATTTGATCAAAAGGAAAAATGTGTAGGCCTGTGATCTTTGTCCAACATGGATTACAGAACATTGATTTATTTTTTTGTTCCCCTTAATTCAAGTGTATTATAGGAATATCTCTCACATTGAGGCCTCTGGTTCTCCTTATAAGATGTTTTCTTAAAGTTTAGTTAACATGCTTTTGGAATGTCATTGACACTAGTCAATTTGTGAGGAAAGCAATCAACGGAATCATGCAATCCATTGTTGGGCTCTTTCTTTGGTCTCGTCCTATTTGATGAAAAGGAAATAAGCCTATGGTCTTTGTCCACCATCGACTTTGATTTATCTTTTTGTGCCCCTTAACCTAAGGGAAACATATAATTGGTTGTTGGAGCTTGCACCCAAAGGTGTGGCTTAGTGGTCAATAAAGTGGGTGGAAAATCATGATGTTTTAGGTTCAAATCCCAGTGGAGATAAACACACTAGGTGATTACATCCTATCTGTCCAAGCTTTGGTGGTAAAATTACCTAGTACTTGTGCTGGTGTGGAATTAATCGAGATGCGCGCAAGCTTGTGCGGACACCAAGATTATATAAAAAGTATGATTATTGAATCTTTTCTTTTGTCCTAACGTATTTGATCAAAGGGAAAAAACGTGTAGGCGTGAAGTCTTTGTCCAACATGGATTGCAAAACATTGATTTATCTTTTTGTTCCCGTTAGTCTCGAATGCATTATGGGAATATCTCTCATCTTGAAGCCTCTGATTTTGTTTCTACATAATATTGGAAGGTATTTTGGTTTCTCCAAATTACATGAAGGTAGTAGGCTAGCATTGTACTCACTTTTGGTTTCTCTGTACTACCTCTGCCAGCACATTAAATATTCGAATTTTTAGGGGCTTTTTGGTCTTTTCAAATTTCTCCAATTCCTTCTCTGTGATTCCCAGCCTGAATTTTATCTCCACAGTCCATTGTTTGGCTCTTAGACTCCTTCAAATTCTAATACAGAAGAAGGCTTGACTTCTTGAAAATGGAAGATCACATTTGAGAATCGAGGAATCGATCATCATTTGTTAACTCACATTTTTCATTTTCCAGTGTTATAGTAAATCAGGGTTAGAGTTTAAAATCAGATTGATCTTAATTAAACATTGTGATAATATGTAATTGAATAATTTTTCTTTCTGTTCATTATTGATAAAGACAGTGAAAAAGTAAAAATTACGGCTTTGAAATTTAGAAGCTGTGCATCTCTTTGTCTCGGGTCTGGACAAATTAAGCATTGTCTGCCAACATGCTCGGTCTTCGCTTCATTTTCAAGTACTCAAACTGGTTCTTTTATAGTTGAAACAAACCAATTCGTCCTAAAACATTTTCCATTTCTCAAATTCTTCGATTACTTCCCCAAAAACTACATTAGTGTATGGCCAAATGGGTTTTAGTCTTCTTTCCATAATCATGATCATTCATCAGGCCTTGAATCATTCGCTGTGTTGTTTTGTGTTTGGGTCAAATTTTCAACGGTTGTGATTGAATTTCAATATGAGTCTGAAAGGAGGGGAGACGGGGATGGATGGAAAGCAAACTGATGGAGAAGGAAGAAAAGTTAGGTTTAGTTCTTAAGATGGGAAGACAAAAATACCCATTTTACTAATGTGTTGGCAATGTCTTGTAAAAGGGTATTTAAGAGAGACAAAAATGGGTGCAATGCTGACCTACTACCTTCATATAGTAGCTTGAAAGTAGTAGGTTAGCATTGTACCCATTTTACTACTGCGTGGCTGTAGTAAGTTGGCTGACATCATGAGTTGCAATACAGGTACATTCCCAACCACTTACCTAGGCTTTCCATTGGGGGCCGGACATAGATTAACCGAGGTGTGGAATGGGGTTATAGAAAAATTTGAAAAAAGGTTGGCTTCCTGGCAGCAACAATATCTCTCCTTTGGTGGCAGACTAACTTTTACCAGCAGTGTTCTGGATAGCTTACCAACCTATGATGTCTCTATTTTCCCTCCCAGTAAAAGTTCGAAAACAGCTTGATAAACTTAGGTGCTCCTTTCTTTGGGAAGGCAATTCCAAAGACCACAAATTCCACCTTGTGAATGGGATAAGGTAATTCTTCCCAAATCCCTTGGGGGCCTAGGAGTTAAAGATTTGTCACTGCACAGTAAGAGCATGTTGATGAAATGGCTTTGGCGGTACAATCAAGAAGGTGCAAGTTTATGGAAGGATGTCGTACAAGCTAAGTATGGCAGCGATAGTCACTGGTGCTCCAATATGGTTAATACACCTTATGGTTGTGGTCTATGGAAGGGTATCAGGAAGGTGAGGAACACTTTCACTCTTAATATAACTCTCAAGGTTGGCAATGGGGAACACATCCTATTTTGGGAGGATCCATGGTATGGACAAACTACTTTGAAGGACGCTTACCCAACACTTTTTTCAGTTGCAACTAACCCAAATTCTACAGTTGCCCAAAACTGGGAGGAGAACACTTGGAACCCAAGATTAAGGAGAAACCTGAATGATTGGGAAATAGAGGATTTGCTAGCTTTTCTTGGCAGCCTGCAGAACATCTCCATCAACTACCAAGACAAAGACAAGCTTAATTGGGGCAACAGTAGAGGGGGTTCCTATTCAGTCAAAGGAAACTATTACAACTTGAGTTCTAACAAAACTTTGATTGACCAGTGGCCATGGAAAATAATCCGAAAGACGAAAATTCCACCAAAGGTCAGTGGTTTCTGTTGGATAAGCCTTCAGGGTGCTTGTCTCTAACTTAGGATAACCTACTCAGAAGGGGTTTCCAACTAGCCAACAGATGCCATATGTGCCTTAGCAATCTTGAAACAATCAATCACTTGTTCCTCCACTGTAGAGCTACAACAGACATTTGGTCAATGTTTATTTCACTATTTGGTCTACATTGGACTATGCCTAGGGATGTCAAGGATGCCTTTGTGAGCTGGAGCTCCTGGAAAGTTGAGAAGTCTATCAAGAGAATATGGTCTATGATTCTTGCTGTTATTTTGTGGTGCATATGGACGGAGAGGAACCAAAGATGTTTTGATGGGATCTCAACTGCCATTCACAAACTTAAGGCTAGATGTTTCGTTTTACTTTTTTGCTGGGTGAACCACTCCCGTGTGTATAACCGTGACCTTTTCTTGGACTTTATCAGCTCCATAGTATTATAATAGGTTATTATCTTCTCTAGGAGCTGGTATCTCCTTTTCTTTTGTAATCATTGCATCTTCTGGATGCCTTGTAATTAATAAACAACTTCATCAAAAAAAAAAAAAAGTAAGTTAGCATGCTAACCACATTTTCGATTCACTAAAGTAGGAACATTTAGGGGATTTTTTGTCTTTTGCCTATATTCCCGAATTTCTTTCTGCTCCATCTGCATTTTATCCCCAGATTAACTGCAGCAAACCCAACCCTTCAGGCCACCTCCTCAATTTGCTCATCATCCTCCACCTTCGGCAAACTTCAACAATCCCCGCTTGTTGGCTTCCTGTATTCATTAGGTCAGTCTGTTTTGATGGGGCAGCAAGGTTAATATGTAGACAAATTTGACGACTATCGAACACACTACCGCTTGTCACAATTTTAATTCTGCTTTTTGGGTGTAATTCATTTGAGAGTACAGAGTGTTATGAAGTAGTGAGGGCTGAATTTGAGGTCTCACTATACCGAGTTGCCTTTCTCTTATGCTCTTTTCCTGCGAAGAACAAAAAATACCCAAACACAGATTATTCATAAATTCTATTCAGCATGGGTTTGATTTAAATCTCATTCTTGAAGAATATCTTGGGGCGTTTAGTTTGCTTTCAAGCTGTGCAATGGAAAAAGGGCTGCAATTATACAGGCAAAAGAGAACAAATGTGAGGGAGATGATGAACTGCATTTTTCTGATTAGTATAAAAAGACAAAAAGCTCCAAGATTTATTTACGATTAAATAAGTGACAGAGGGTATTTTAATGATCAAAAAGTGAACAGCATTGTACTCAGATTTTAATTCTCCAAATACCCCTAACAATTCATGTCAGCACATTAAAGTTTAGGGCATTTTTTCTTTCATCCAAATCCTTAAATTTCCTCTCCTTCCGTAGTTCCGTTGTGTTTCTCTCCCATTCTGATTAAACTCCAGCGAGCCCAGTCCCAAATTTCTTCTCGGACAGCCTCCCCATTTGTTCTTTCTATTCTTGACAAAGGGAGTGTTGCTGGGTTTGGTTAAAAAAAAATGACAAATAAAGAACCATAAAGATCTGGATTTATTTTATTTGATACTGCATTTGTTCAATGATTGAAGAGAAATATTAAGCAAATGGAGAAGAAGAGATGTTTGAAATCTATGTAAATAATCAAACAGAGCAATTGCCGGGCATCATAATCAGAGAGCAAGAAGTATTATGTACACCATAATCTGAATAAAAAATAGAGGCACTAAAGACTTAGTAGAATTTGAGAAATGATGGACATTGGAGATTTTACTCCCTGTTGCTTGCCTGAAGTGTTGTAGAGAGAGGATGGAGATAAATGTTGCTGGAAGCAAAATGCAGGTGGAAAATTGGGAATTTGGGTTAAAGAAAAAAACACCCTCATCTTTAATGTGCTGGCATGTATTGTCTGGGGTATCTTGGAGAATTGAGATGTGACTACAATGCTAACCTACATCCTTCAGTGTATTGTTTGGGATATGTGTGTGTGTGTTTGTTTGTTTCGCTCGCACGGCTGTGTGTGCGAGCGCGCGTGCTCTCAAATAGATAATCAAATTGTCTGGGCAAGGTGCTCTATAATAACTTTGTACTTCTGTATCTGTAACTTATGTTTCTATTATGTTTCTTGCATTAGTTACCTGAATTTTCTAGAAACTTATCAGGCGCAAGCGAAGGCCAAAATGCAAACTGAAAGTGCTTTGTCAGTTATTGGACCAAGGCCGATGGAGTTGTCTGCTGTGCCTCCTAGCTTTCCTCAAGGGCTTGGACCAAATGGAAAACCACGGACATCAAGCTTGGAGTCACCAATTATGTTGCTTACCGGACATCAAAGTGCTGTGTATACCATGAAGTTCAATCCAACAGGAACAACCATTGCATCTGGTTCACATGATAAAGAAATCTTTCTTTGGGATGTACACGGCGATTGCAAGAATTTTATGGTCTTGAAAGGGCACAAAAATGCAGTTCTTGATGTTCAATGGACTACTGATGGATCAACAATAGTATCAGCCAGCCCCGATAAGACTGTTAGGGCGTGGGATGTAGAAACAGGCAAACAGATTAAAAAAATGGCTGAACATTCCTCATTTGTGAATTCATGCTGCCCAGCTCGGAGGGGCCCTCCACTTATTGTCAGTGGATCTGATGATGGCACTGCTAAACTATGGGATATGCGCCAAAGAGGAGCCATACAGACATTTCCAGACAAATTTCAAATTACTGCCGTCAGTTTCTCTGATGCCTCCGATAAAATCTACTCAGGTGGTATTGACAATGATGTGAAAGTGTGGGATTTGCGAAGGTGTGAAGTAACTATGACTCTTCAGGGCCATCAGGATACTATAACTGGTATGCAGCTGAGTCCTGATGGGTCTTATCTTCTTACTAATGCCATGGACTGCACACTTCGCATATGGGACATGCGTCCGTATGCCCCCCAAAATCGCTGTGTTAAGATCTTGGAAGGTCACCAACACAATTTTGAAAAGAACCTGCTGAAATGTAGCTGGTCACCTGATGGAAGTAAGGTAACAGCTGGGAGTTCTGATCGCATGGTTTATATTTGGGATACGACGTCTAGGCGCATTCTGTATAAGCTCCCTGGACACACCGGATCCGTTAATGAATGTGTTTTTCATCCTAATGAACCAATTGTGGGATCTTGCAGTAGTGATAAACAGATCTATCTTGGTGAGATTTGAATGGGAGGTACTACCTTTTCTGACCTTCAGCTATATATTCAGTATGAGGGAGCTCCCAGCAGATTCATGTACTAGGTGTGGATTCATGAAGTTGTAGTTAAAATTTGTAACCTTCTGTTGCCTATGGGTGGAACTTTGAAACTGCAAAACAGTGATATGCTTGCTTAATTTTGATTACCTGATAGAGATGTTATTGTAAAACTATGCTGGATGTTTTGCCTTGTAGACGAGAAGTTCTAGATGTGAGATTGTAAAAGTTTCGGGGATTCATGACACTTCTTTAGTTAGGTATCAAAAAAAATAAAATTACATATGTTTAGTTGCAGAAGATTGTGGCGATCAGTGAACAGTTGACATTTATTGGTTTTACTGTCGACTTTGAAAGAAGCAAAATGGAGAAGCTGAAGTTAACAGTTTGAATTCATACTTTTTGTTTATTCTTTTGTTGTTTACTTCGGTTTAAGAAGTTGCCCTTTTGTTTTTGTTATTTCTTTTCTCTCCTGAGCCGAGGGTTGATTGGAAACAAACTCGTTGCCCTTTCGGGTGGGGGCTAAGGCCTATCTACATATTACCTTCCCCAGACCCTACTTTGTGGGACTATACTGGGTAGTTGTTGTTGTTGTTGTTTGGTTTAAGTTGTCAAGGATGCGGTTGGAGAAAGGCTATTAGAGCAGGTAGAGAAACCATTCATCAGAAAAGTTTCTTTCAATTCTTTCAAGTTAGTAAATAAATCTATTTAGATAAGGAAATTTAATCTTCACTGCAATACAAGATCGTAGTCCTCTTTGATCATGAATAACTGTTTTTGACCAACATGGTAAATTGCTGTTCCTGCGCGATAGAAAACATTTATATGCATGCATTGCTCCAGAGTTATAATTGATGTTATCAAACGTTAATTTCCCTTTGCATTACTCTTGATTAATACTACAACTAGCGACTGAGTATGCATCATCATGAGAATCATTAGATTCTCCCTTTTGTTAGTTTTGTTGTTTTGACAAATTTAATGATTGAGATTTATTCTTTATGATATTAAAAAATTATGATATTAAATTTGAGCTCATTTGGAGTAGATTTGAGTCTTGAATCGTATGTTCGATCGTTGAAATTCGAAAAATTTTTCCGGGCAATTTGTACTTCATATTAAAAATTCTTAAAAGTATGCAAAAAATGGCTACACTTTAGACCAATTAAGTCCTAAGTGCAAGTTTTGCACTTCAAACTAATGAAGTCTTAAGTGCATGCAAAAATTAGTCGTACTTCAGACAAACAGTCTTAAATGCATCTTAAGTTTGCAACTTCATACTGTGATTTTTTCAACTCAAGACGTTTGAAGTTAATCTTAAGATGGGTAAACTTACAAATTTTTGTGCAATGCGGGTATAACTTGAATAGTAACCCCAAAACTAAGTATATATGCAAATTCCCCTATATTTTATATTGACTTCAAAAATAAATTCTCAAGCGAATAAATATATGTATATTCTTGATCTTGATATAATTATTATTAAACTAGTTTCTCGACACGTGTGTTGTACGTGTATGTCGAGTCATGTATTATACTTGAAAGAATAAAGTACACAAGGTTATGTAAATGATCAATGTGAATTTCTCTAAGTTGACTTGTTTGTCGAGTTCAAGATGATTGAATATATATATGAAACGATGCAAGAGATTTTTATAAATAAAGAAAAAAGACAAAATGATTGTGCACTAATTTTTCTAGGATAGTAATGTAACGATCCGACCGGTCGTTTCTAGCTCTAGCGCATCGTTCGGTGATTTGAGGCCATGAGTAGTGTTACACCCCATTTTTTTCGTAAGTGAGAGACGTCGTAAGTCAATTGATGTAAGCTCAAAAAAAGAATATATTTGGAAGCAAATAAAGTAAGTTAATCATGTTACCTTGGAGGATACAAATATTTAAGAACACGAATAACGAGTACCAAGAGGGTTGGAAAGCTTAGAAGCTAAACCAATTGAAGAAAATAAGTTTCGTCGAAAGTCGATAAGTTTGAAATATTATAACATGTGCTTTGGGAGTGAGACTGGTGTTATAACATTATAAGGAGGCTATTCTATGAGTTATATTAGTCGTATAATAGTCATTTGCTACGTTTTGAAGGCAAGCAAGTTGTGAACAAAAGTTCGCAAAGGTCATCACAAGTTACATTCATAAATGTGCAGAAAATCAGGTCAAATGTAGATGAGCTTTTCTCCAAATATACTTGGAATTATGGGGTGATCTACCTACCAAATTAAAATCTACGGATGTAGTTTCTAACTCATTAAATCATTCGTCGATATGATAACAGAGTAGAGATATATTCGCATTTTCGTGAAACCACGCAAGCAGCTCTCAATGGGACCTACTTAGGTGGTGGTCGACCTACTTCACTTTATAAACGACTTGGACGCCTATTTTTAACTCATTTTCAACTCAATTTGGTCTCTGAACTTCTCATAACCCTTCTAAATAGATACCACATGACCATATTTCAACATTAAAACTTAGTTCTTGTGAAGAACAACACCTCTTTGTCTTTGAGGTTGTGTTGTCATTGAGGATTGTTGTGGGCTGTGTTTTGCTAAAATTCCAAGTTGTTGCTACTGGTGAGTATAACAACCTACTGATTGTGCTTAAGCTTTGCTTATATGTTGGTTAAGTTGCTAGGATGATAAATTACAATTTAATACTTGGATTAGCTTAAGTCGCTGCTGAAATACTAGCCGAGGAAAAAGGAAGAAGGCTTCAACCTAAGCATAGTAATTGAGCAATTTTATTAGATCAATTTTATGAAATATATACTTCAACCTAAGCATAGTAACTGAGCAATTGACTGTTTTAAAGAAAACCTATCAGACAAAGACCAAAGACCCATAGGTCACTACGTTTTACCTCTAGGTACAAAATATTCATGATGAAGATCTGACGTAAACATGCATGCTCCGATTTGGAAGAACGAGTTGAGAAACTAGATGAAATGAAGTTTCATCATTTAGGTCTAGGGTATCAAATTGGGTTTTTGAATTCAATCGACGAGAATGGAAACTGGAGTCACTGTTTTCATCTCCTAGGGAAAAAAGAGGCGAATCTGTAAGTTTCATTTGAAAGAACGAAGAATAGGGTTTCAACCTTACTGTCCGTGTCTAATCTCTCATATTTGAAGAGCAAAGAGGGAGAATTAGCTGGATTCAGGGATGAAGAAGCATGGAATGACGATTTGCTGAAGGTCTTGTGACATTGCACTAATTCATGCAAGTTTTCCATAACCGATAGGTTGGGAGGGATGTGAAAAAAGAGAGAGGAAAAGGAAATGAGGGCGGCCATGTCAAAGAGAAATTATTAGGGTTTTGGGGTAATGGGATCCGTCTCTAAGAATAAAGACGAGCGGTAAAACGGGAGCCGTTGGATATGTTGAACGACAACTTCAGTTACGTTGGTAATTGGAAATTTAAAAATAATTTAAGTGAAAAAATTCGGTGGTTGATGGATTGCTTTGATCGAATGTTTGGGATGGTAAGGAGGGTGATGTTGTGTACCATGATTGGTGCAAAAAGAATGGCTTGGATCGCCAACGGGGAAGATATGGGGATGATTGGACTAAGTATATTTTGTTTTGGCCTCGGTAATTAGGTTGAAAATCATTTGAAGAATAGTCATTTTACACTTGATTGAGAGTTGCAATTATATCCCTTATGTCTTTTAATTTCTTTTTGAATTTAATTTAAATAAACTTAATAATTTTTAATAAATGTGGTAAATATTATAATTACTATATATACTACTGATTATTTTAATTAATTATTTAATAAATGTTTTATTTTCCAAATTGCAACACTAATTCTGGATTTCACATAATAGCCTAATTAACTAAAAATTAAAGACTAATTTATCAAATTAATTATAGAACCTATGTAATGTATATATAAGATTTTTTCAATAATTTTTAAAATAGTTAATTTATTTGGAATTGTCGACACCCCCCTTTTTCTTAATCGGCCGAAATCGGGTACACAATATTATGGAAGGACAACTCTTATTCCCTTGCGAGAATTGTGTTTTGGAATTTGGAGAGTCGCCACCTAATGATTATAGTGCATTATGACACTTTTAAAGAAAAGAATTTGAGAAGAAAAACCAGAGCTTGGGTAAGGGCTTGAGATTATCATGAGGGGAAGGTGTTAGGCACCCCTCAAGATCCACTAGTGTGGTTCCCGACCATACTACAATTGTGACTTTAGAAGATAGAAGAAACAAACAAGGTTTTCACATAATTATTGCAAACAAGTTCGAAAGTTTTAAAAGAGGCAAAGAAAAGAAATGGGAAGTTTTAGAAAGTTAGTTAAAAGAAATAAAATTAAAAGAACATTATAAGTAAAGGGAAAGGGGTCCTAAGTTTGTGCATAATATGAATCACATCAATAAAATAGCCAGCATACACTTCTTAGAAGAGGGGTCGCACGTGATATTAGTGCATCGGTCATAATATTCATATTCTACCCTCCTCACCCCGTTATGGTATTAAAGCGCGATTAGTCTCGTTTACTTATTGCATGCCAGTACCCGTCCCAATGCTATCCGTCCTGTGGTATTAGGACTTCTAATCCTAAATGGAGAAAAGGATGGGGGCTTTTATGAAGTTTAAAGGACAAAATACTAGTTCGACAGTCAAAACATATATCACATAAAGGGAAGAGCAAGCAAGCAAATAAGGCTCAGATAAACCCTGGAATCAGATAGTCATATAGTTTAGCATGTCCTTGCAAATACTGATTTGGTCTTAGAATTATATTAAGCAGCGAGCGGACTAGTTCAACGCATACAGTTAGACAGAAAGTCTACATTAGGCCACTGGGATACAATTGTCAAAGATTAAGGCACTAGATTAACGCTAATTGATTAAGAATACTGACTTTAGAAAATAACTTGTATAGAAGTTTTTGGGAAAAGGTATGCTGCAGACTTAGAAAATGGTTTTAGAGCAGACTACCTAGTTGTATTTAAACACAAAAAGAGTAGTTTTGAAAATTCCAGAAGAGGAAGATTGTTTACGAAAAATAAGCAACTACAGAACTGATTTAAAGACGACAAGTTCAAAATAATAGAACTGAATTGGAAAAACACATTTTTGTCAGATTATTCGAAACACAGTTTCAAAAAGTCATCATGCGAATTTGAAAGAATTAGATTTTAGGAAAAGAGTATACACTGATTTGAGAAAAGGTTTATCAAAAGATTAAGTTTTGGAAAATATATACTGATCTAGGCATGGAAGAAACCGTTAATTAATCGATTGCTAGTGCTTAAAGACAGGCGAGGCGAGTTGAATTTAAATCTCCTATACGCATGATATCTACAAGTCACTTATCTTAGGCCTTGTTAATAAATTCGTGAACAGATACTGATTCTATTAATCCTAAAGTTTGCCTAGTATCATGAGTATGTGTATTCCAATAGGCATGATATCTATATGCAGACAGTTCAAAATATTTACTCCCATAGGCAGAATTTCTATATGCATGATTGCAGAAAGTAATCGTTAGGTCCTATAGGCATGATTTCTATGTTATTGAATTAGTAGTCAACAACCATATAGGCAGGATTTCTACCCTTTAATGCAGGAAATTAAAGACCCCCAACCTTTTCACTATATTCCCCGAGTTTATGAAAGTTATTACAAACCAGAAAAATAGAGAAAATACATCAGAAGCTGATAGTTGTATCCAAGGTAACTAAATTAGACTTAATGTCTAATAATATGCGATTGAACCACTTCTAGGATCCAAATTCCAGAGCCTTCTCTTTATCTAGGGTGTTTCAAAGTTCCAAGGAATTTCAAGAGTTTCTGGCATTTCTTACACCCACGATACCATTAGAATTGAAACAGTGCAGGTGAAAAAGCCAGCTCTCAAGCATCCAAGTTCAAAGGGATCTCAAGGGTCCCAAGGCAAAGCTTGCAAGAAATGGGCAGAACTTTATAGCTAAGAATGAGTGTAAGTGTAGAAGGGATTGGGGGAGCCATAACAGGTGGTGGTCATGCCTAGCCATAAAATAGACTAGCACAACTCTGACCAACCTATTTGGTCAAACAAATACGATCAAACCCATTGAAGGTCAGACCAGGGCCTGGACGGTGATTAGGGAACTGCCAGACCAAGGTCTAAAGCTCAAGTACGCATAAGGGGAAAGGGAATGGGAATTGATTGAGTTTGGGATCCAAAGAACCCAGTCAGACACATGAACAACAATATTTAAGCATTGTTATGCTTTATGAACCATAACTCATATAAAAAGGGGGTAGGGATAAATGTATTCACATAAAAAAGAGATGAAAAACTTACAGAGAAGAAGTACGAAAGAAGCACAACAGAAATGACGTATAAAATACATAGGAGAGAGACAATATTTAAAATAGGATAGACATACCGGTGGCAAAATAAACAGAAAGAGAAAAGTAGAGCACTTGCAACAATATACGAACAAAGAAAGATCAACTTAGGACTTCAGCAGAACACTCGAAAGCTTTTGATAAAAACTTAAAAGGTATTTGAGAAAGAAAAGAGAAATAGTGTCTAGAACTTGTCTGTATGTTCATGTGTTTTAGAGAAAAGAGTATAGGTATTTGTAGTTTTTAAAACGGGTGAAAGAGAGGAAATAAGTTGCAAACATGGAAACAATCCCATAAAGAATCAATCATTCAATTGTACAAGTGATTGCCCTTAATTAGGGAGTCACTTGCTTAACGGGAAATGATAAATTCAAAAATAAGGAAAGTAATCAATTAAAAGCAGGCTGACAATTTCCATAAAAGAAGTGGTAAAATAACAAGTAAGCAATCGAGTCTAGGTGCAGAGGGGTTCTAATTCTGGAAAGGATTCAATAAAGTAAAAAAGGAAAAGAAATAAATTAACCCTTGACAGGCAAAGTAAAAATCGGATTACATGAAAGGAAAGGTTTTTGAAATCAACTTCGAGTCCGAAAATCAATCACAGAAGGGACTAGGTATATAAATGACTGCATAAGTACTGGATATGTGAGGCCAAGTTATGGATAAAAAGGAACAACATACTGTAGCATAAAAGAAAATATTCGAAGCATGATAGTCATGTAAGTCAGATTTCAGTGCTCAAGTGACAGAGAAAGGATCAAAAGCATGCAAAGAGTCGAGTGAAGATTATAGTCGAAAAGAAATCACATAAAGGAACAAAGATGCTGAAGCAAAAGAATCAAATTGAACAATTTCAAATGGACGAAAGATTTCAGGAACTCGACTAGACCCCCAAAGAACTAGGATTTTCCAAAATCAGTTAGGTTTAGATGAGATAAGGAAATAAACACACAACCATTCTCAGAATCTCAATTAAATCCTAATAATTAGGGTTTTCACCACTTAAGCAGTAAAACAAATGAAACTCAAACAAATCTCAAAAATTAGGGTTTTCAATTACCAATTAAACCTAGAGATGATAGGCAGATGAATCGAATAACCAATTAAAAGACAAACTCAGAAACCCTAATTTAAAATCAAAGTGTTTTGAAAAAGGAAATTTGGGGAAAATGCTTCAAACATCAGAGATAGCATAGATCTAGCACAAATCTAAATGAATAAAACAAAAAAGAATCTCGAATAGGTTAGGGCTTTGAGAACCCTAAAGGACGAGAAAGGCCTGGAAGTCACGAGATCGTATCTAAGTCGATAAGGTCGGAAGCAGGCTCAGGGGCTAAGATACGCCGGAGCAAGGCCGAAAACGGCTGAAAACCACGAATCGGCAAAAGTCTGGGTGAATACCCTTGAAGACTGGCCTCGAATATTCAGGTACCGGGCATGTGAGAGTAGTAAGAGGTGAGTATAGGTCGTCCATGGCTAGAGCAGCCATGGATTCCGATGGATTTGAGGTCGAAAAGGATACACGACGATTAGGGTTTGAGAGCATTTGAGAGAGAAGAGGGTTAGAGGGCGGCGTGTTTGATAGAATATGGATGGTTTAGGGGTCGTTCGCGATTAATTAAGGAAAGGAGAGATCTGGGCTGTTGATCAAAATGATGGACGACTCTTATTTTAAAAAGAAACCGGCGGGTTTGATTAAGGGGTCTGGACCGGGTTAAATAAAAAATTAGGTTGGGATAAGTTGGGTTTGATTTGGGGTAAGTTGGGGTGCAATTTGGGTGCCAATTTTGGTTAAAATTGAAATAAAATTGGGCTTGCATTTAAATGGCCAATATTTTCTATTTGATTTATAACAAATAGTAATAATAATCTTAAAAGCAAATTAAAAGTGTTGAGTAGATAAATATTATATAAAAATTATATTAAAAATACTGGGATTAATTTTATAATTTTAAAATGCTATAAATTACAAGATAGGATATAATTGCAATTATATGCAATTTAGCTTTGAAAATGCCAAATAAATTTGTAAAAATATGCGAAAATTATCTTAATTTATTTTGATATAAATATAAGGATAAAAATAAGTTATTCACCAGAGTGATAATTTTGGGAATAACTTTGGGATTTATTTGATACAAGATAGGAAATATACTGGTTCTAAAAATTATTAAAAATGCCAAAACTCATGGGTGTGCTTATATATGCACTTATATAATATTTTGGGTACAAAAATATAAAAATTAGGTATCAACAACAATTACATAGTGTTAATACTACTCGATTAATTTTAAAAACTAATACTTAATTAAGTTGTAAAAAAAAAGTATTTGTTGCTAGAAAATATTTTAAAATATTTATTGTAACTTATTAAGTATATATAAATTATTTTAAAAATGTAGGATCAAAATTGATCATCAACAATCGTTATTGCTTTACGTTGCTCAATATGATTGCACTATCATTTGATTTTTTTATTAGGTTGCATTTCAATTTAATGTTCTCGTTCATTATCTCCTTTAATATAACATAAATATTATAGAAATTTTTACTCATGAGAAAGTTAATTATTAATTTGTTACTCTTTTACTTAAAATTTAATCATTGTTCTATATCCTTTTATGTATGGTTTTAGTTATATTTTATTATTTGTATGAATTTTCTCATCATAATTAAAAGTTACTTTTTCATCTCAAATTCAAATAAATTTTATTTTTGCAATTTATGATAAATTTTTGTTTTTCATGTGAGTAAGTTTATTTATTTATTCATTATTTAAAATTATTTCATTGGTCAATGTTAATTGATTTTTTATTTTATTAAGATTTAAATGCAGTGGCGATATTGCAACCGTATGGGAAAAATATAGTGGCTTTATTTCAGGCATGCCGGGTGGAGACAATGCTTAGTCTCGTAAGGCAGATAAGTAGCCTTGTGCAAAAAATGCAAATGGAGGTAGAGCTTAACCTCGGAAGGCAGATAGGTAAGCCTATGCAGATGGAGACAAAGCTTAGTATCGAAAGGCAGATAAGTAGCCTTACGTAAGATGGAGATAGAGCTTAGTCTCGGAAGGCATATAAGTAGCCTTATGCAAAAATGCAGATGGAGGTAGAGCTTAACCTCGGAAGGCAGATAAGTAGCCTTATGCAATGCAAGAATGTAAAGGGCGGATAGTGGTGAGATTTTCTTAGCTGATAGACGATTACGATATCGTGACTGCTGGGGATTTTGTTGCCGATAGCGATTTATGAATAAGCAATTGTTCAGAAGGTTTCACTCCTGAAAAGTGTGAGTGTGTGAATGTATTCATGATTTTCGACTTGAGTGCCTGCATCCAAAGAAAAATCGTGAGTTCTGTAGAGGGGGAAATGTTAGTTCATCTATCCATCTCCTAAAGTCAAGCGATTCAGATGATAGTTATGCATGATTTAGTAAATATAACATAAGTATATAATCGAAAATGATAATTTCTTTTGAATGAACCAACGACTGCGACGTGGTCCAAAACATTACAACCTCTTTTACTCCAGAATTTTGAGTGTCCTCCTCAAAAATATGCCCCAGTTTACTGGGCTAACACTCCTGACGGCTTCGCTGAATGACTAAAAAAAATCATCCTCGGAATTTTAAGCCCCCCCCCCCCCCCCTCAAAATTCTTCCCCAGGTTACTTGGTTGACACTTTTGGCGATGAAACGCTGAAACTGACTTCAAAATTTTGAGGGTCCTCCTCAAAATTTTGCCCTAGTTCCAATAGTGGGAAAATGGAATTTTATTAAATTGTACCGAAACCATAGGGCTGCCTACGTATCCCTTCTTAAACGGGAATCAGGTCAGGTGTAGTTCAAATTACATCATGAAGGGAAAGCATATGATTACACATAGTATCGTTTCATTGTATCTGAATTGATTGGCTTAGACCAGACTTCTCCGTCAATTTTTGCATGAATAAGGGCTTCTCCAGTTAGAATCCGCTGAACCATGTACGGACCCTGCCAATTAGGAGAAAACTTCCCCTTGGCTTCATCTTGATGTGGGAATATTTTCTTCAACACCAGCTGCCCTAGTGTAATCTTTCTTAGCTTAACTCTTTTATTGAAGGCTCCAGACATTCTTTTCTAATACAACTGATCGTGGCAAAACTGCGTTCATCCTTTTACCATCTATAAGGGCTAACTGCTCGTAGCGACCTTTTTACCCATTCTATGTCGTCCAATTCTGCTTCTTGTACGATTCTGAAAGAGGGAATTTCTACCTCGGCGGGAATGACCGCCTCTATGCCATAAACCAGCATATAGGGTGTTTCCCCGGTTGATGTGCGGACTGTGGTTTGATATCCCAATAAAGCGAAAGATAATTTCTCATGCCATTGTCGGTGCCTTTCAATCATCTTCCTTAGTATCTTCTTGATATTATTGTTGGTTGTTTCTACAGATTCATTCATCTAATGTCTGTAGGCTGTAGAGTTCTTGTGTTTGATCTTGAATGTTTCACACATTGATTTCATCAAGTCTCTATTGATATTGAAACCATTGTCAGTGATGATTGATTCCAGAATTCTGAACCGACAAACAATTCGGTTGCTGGCGATGTCTGCCATAACTTTCTTGGTCAGTGCTTTGTATGATGCTGCTTCGACCCATTTGGTAAAGTAATCAATTGCCATTAAGATGAACCTGTGTATGTTTGATGCGGTAGGCTCGATTGGTACGATAACATCCATTTTCCAAGCGGCAAATGGCTATGGTGAGCTTGTTGCGATAAGCTCGTTTAGTGGCATCTTTATCATGTTAGCATGTATCTGACAGCGATGGCACTTTTGGACATACTGGATGCAGTCTGTTTCCATAGTCATCCAAAAATATCCTGCTCGGAATATCTTTTTTGCTAAGACAAAACCATTCATGTGCGGTCCGCAGGTTCCTGCATGCACTTCATCCAACAGTTTTGTTTCTTCTCTTACTTCAACACATTGCAATAATCCCAAATCCGGAGTCCTCATATACAAGATTCCTCCACTATGAAAGAAGTTGTTAGATAATCTCCGAAGTGTGCGCTTTTGAGTAGCATTGGCAAGCTCTGGGTATTCTCCTGTGGTCAAGTACTCTTTGATGTCATGGAACCATGGTTTCCCATCGGCTTATTCCTCAGTGTGAGTACAATAAGCTAGTTGGTCATAAATTTTCACTAGGATAGGATCAATGAAATTGGTGTCTTAATGTTGGATCATGGTTGTTGGAGTAGCTAATGCATCAGAAAACTCGTTCTGTACTCTGGGGACGTGCTAAAATTCTGTCTTTGTGAATATTTTCCTCAACTCTTGTATATGATGCAGATACGGGAGTATTTTGGAGTTTTTGGTTGCTCACTCTTCTCGAACCTGATGTATGAGTAGGTCTGAATCTCCGATCACTAGTAAGTCCTGAACATTCATGTCGATGGCCAAAGCCCCAAGATGCAGAGTTCATATTCTACCATGTTGTTGGTGCATGGGAACCTGAGCTTAGCAGATACCGGGCAATGTTGACCGATTTTTTATACCAGGGCTGCTCGTACGCCCACTCCTTTGAATTTACGGCTCCGTCGAAAAACATCCTCCAACCATCATAGGATTCTATTATATCATCTCCTATGAAAGATACTTCTTCATCAGGAAAATAAGTCTTAGATGTTCGTATTCTCCGTCCACGGGATTGTAGGCGAGATGATCTGCCAAAGCTTGCCGTTTGACTGCCTTCTAAGTGACGTAAACAATGTCGAATTCACTTAGCAGGATTTTCCACTTGGCGAGCTTGCTAGTAGGCATGGGCTTTTGAAAGATATACTTTTGCGGGTCCATTATGGATATAAGATAAGAAGTGCAGGCGCAAAAATAATGCCTCAATCTCTGAGCTACCCAATTCAAAGCACAGCAGGTATGTTCTAACAGAGAATACCGGGCCTCGTACGGGGTAAACTTCTTGCTGAGGTAATAAATGGCTTGCTTTTTTCTCCCCGTTTCATCATGTTATCCCAAAACACAACCTAATGCTCCATTCAATACTGCGAGGTAAAGCAATCGAGGTCAGGTGGAACGAAAACCGACAGTATTGACAAGTATTCCTTGATCCTGTCAAAAGCTTTCTGATAATCATCGGTCCATTTGGTGGCAGCATCCTTCTTCAGCATCTTGAAGATAGGTTCACAAATGACAGTGGACTGAGCTATGAACTGGATGATATAGTTGAGTCCTCCTAGAAAACTCGTCACGTCCTTCTTATTCTTCGGCAGTGGCAGTTCCTGAATAGCTTTAACCTTTGACGGATCCAATTCTATTCCTCGACGACTCACAACAAAACCAATAATTTTCCAGCATGAACCCCGAATGCACACTTGGTGGCATTCAACTTCAAGTTGTATCTCCTCAATATGTAAAAGAATTTCCTCAAGTCGTCCATATGATCTACGGACTTCTTGGATTTGATGATGATGTCATCCACATACACCTCTATTTCTTTATGTATCATGTCATGAAAGAAGTATTCATGGCCCTCATGTAGGTAACATAAGCATTCTTCAAACCAAATGACATCATTCTGTAGAAATACGTCCCCCATGGCGTGATAAATGCCATTTTCTCTGCATCCTCCTCATCCATCCATATCTGATGGTATCCAACAAAACAATCGATGAATGATTGTAACTCATGTTTTCTGCAGTTGTCAATTAGGATGTGTATATTTGGAAAGGGAAAGTCATTTTTGGGACTGGCTCGGTTGAGATATCGGTAATCGACGCAGACTGTAACCTTCCCATCTTTCTTCGGTACTGGCACGATGTTGGCTAACCATGTCGGATACTCTACTACTCTGAGAACCCTCGATTTGACTTGCTTGGTAACCTCTTCTTTGATTTTCAAACTCATGTTGGGTTTGAACTTTCTGAGCTTCTGTTTTACCAGTGAACATGTTGGTAACTTGTGAGCTACAATGGATGTACTAAGACCAGTCAAATCAGTATAAAACCAGGCAAAGATGTCCTCATACTCTTATAAGAACTCTGTGTACTTCTCCTTTTTTGGCGGCGACAAGTGCACACTAATGCACGTTTCCCTGACATTCTCGGTATCTCCCAAATTAACGACCTCAATCTCATCCAGGTTAGTCTTAGGCCTATTCTTAATATTCTCCATCTCTCTAACAACCTCTTCTGGTATATCATCCTCTTCTGAATCTATATCCGTTTGTTGCGTTGTCTCGTTGCAAGTCACAGTCGTTGGTTCATCATCAAGATAGGTAATAGTAATGTTGTGTAAATAAAGTAAATAATAGAGGAAAATAATAAGAGCTATATATATAATAAACTTAGAAATGCTTTGATTAAATTCATAAGAGTTTGGAACATCGGAGCTCTTTTCAAAATTAAAGACAATGCGGAAAGAAAATAAACTAGTAAAAGTAAAATGTTATGCATGGTGCAGTTTAGCCTTGCTACCCCAAAGCTTTTTGGGCCCTGGTGGTCCTGATCAACCAATTAGTGAGGCGTTCCCCTCGATTCACATCTTGTATAGAAGGTCCTTGCTCCCCATCCTCCTCGAAGATAACATAGTAGTCCATATCATCTTCCAAAAATAAGTTCTTCATTGCTGCTAATGCCTCATCTTCCTCTGATCCATATATGACATCTGCCGGTAGAAAGGACTGCTCTAGACGAGGTATAAGGTGCACCGGTGGATATTAGGGACCAGCGCCATGGTGGTGACCAATTGTTGAATTCCTCCCAAGTGTATTCATACCCGAACCAAAAGTTGTACCATGTTTCTTCACCTTAATGGGTTTGGCAATTACTTGGAGGTTCTTCCCAAGTCCATTTCCGGATTCATACCCACACCAGTTTCGGATGCTCTCAATATTTTTATCCCACCATTTATCCTTGTCCACAGCATTGACCCGATCGATGCGTTGGTATCTTTCTCCGCCTATTCTCCTTCTGCCTCCAATCATTGGGATGGTCTGGCGACTGTATATGGGGTTGCTACTGTCACCATGAATGATCACCTTTTGATTATTCCATTTGAACTTCACCGCCTGGTGCAAGGTTGATGCTACAGATGTAGCGGCATGGATCCAGGGTCGTCTAACAATAGGTTGTGGGATGCTGGGACATCTATCACTTGAAACTCAACATCGAACCAGGTTGGTCCCATTTGTAGGCATAGCCTGATTTCTCCAATAGTAGACCGTTGGGACCCATTGAAAGCTTTAACATTGATAGCCACATCTTTGATCTCGTGTGGGCCTTTCCCCAACGTCCTGAGAGTTATCAGTGGACGGATGTTGATGTGCAATGCCTTGTTGTGACTTAGTCCTTCTGGTGGCAGCTCATCATCGTGGAAAGTAATCTTATGACTCTCCAGCACTTGACCTACTATATTTTCCATCTCGCCTCTAGTTATGTTGCTGGGAATATAAGCTTCGCTCAGTATCTTCATCAGAGCATTTTTGTGTGCATCAAAGCTTTGCAGAAGAGCCAGGAAGGAGATCTGTGGTGGTGTTTTATTCAATTGCTCAATGATCGAGTATCCTTTAGCTTGTATTTTTCTCCAGAGATCATCGGGCCTTATTTCAACAGGCCGTCCATAGACCTGCTTGTTGGATTCATCTAAGTATTATGGAGTGTATACCTTGCCTGTTCTGGTCATACCTTGTGCAACAATTGCTTCTCTGATTTTGGTTTTCCCTTTTCTTAACTTAAGCAATGTAATCCCATGGTATGTCGTTTGAGTTGAACAGGGTCAGATATGTCATCGTAACTGGAATAGGCACCATTCGAGGCAACACATCAACTTCAAATGGCGCAGGTGCCTTTGGAATTCCAAACTTGACCTCACTTAGTCCCGGCGACTTTGAAGGAGGTGCTTCAAACTCGAGCGGTATGAACATATTCACCTCATTTCCCTCAGAGGTCTAGATATGGACGATAATATGGTTGAGTGCGACTGTCAGCTTCTTTGGTTCATCCCCTTCGGCAATCAATCCAATCGACCCTTTGGGGTCCTAAGCATCCTCGATCTCGATCATGTGAATGCTTCCACCCTTGTGATAAGGCAGAGGGTTTTTGAAGACATTGGGAGCGAGCTCCTTTGCTATAATGACCTTATTTTCAATTAAGGTCTGAATCTTGTCTTTCAATGAGTAAAACTCATAGATGGTATGGTTTTTCATTCAGGAATGGTATGCTTAGTTTTTGTTTGGATTGATCCATTGGGAGGGATTCTCTAGAGTTATGGCTGGGATAGGAGTAACGTAACACACTGCTTTGAGTCTTTCATATAGTTGGTCAATTGGTTCTGCGATGGTTGTATATTGTCTGGGAGGTCTTCGGTCAAAGTTTGGTCTGGGTTGAGGAAAGTTTTGGCGAGTGGGTGGTGATTGTTAATGACAAGGTTGGGCATTGTAAGCTTGGTACATGGGTGCGGGTTGAGAATATCTTAGTGAAGTGGGTTGATATGTGGCAGGTGGAGATGATTAGTAGGCGGGTGGTGGAATTTGATATGTGGGCGAGGGTGCTTGGTAATTCGGGGGAGGTTGATATGTGTTTATAGTTTAGGGGTATAATTGGTATTTCATTGGAGATTTGGTTCTCTATGCAGCCATTATGGAGTTCACATCCTTCTTCTTTTATGTGCAACCAAACTGTAAAGCCTTGTTGGTGGCCTGCAACGCCTCAAGATTAGTAACCATACCAGTTTTGATACTTTCTTCAATTCTTTCTCCCAGCTTGATGATGTCGGAGAACTTTTGGCCTTCTATTAGCATTAATCTTTTGTAATATTGCCGATCCTGAGTCCAGACAAAGAACCTATTCAACTGCTCTTCTTTTAGGGCCGACCTGACCTTAGCGGCTTCTGACCTCTAATGAGTAGAATACGTCCATTGCGTTCTCTGTGTTAAACCTAAATCAGTCCAAAATTGGATGCCATACCTACCTAGTTTGTCCATTTCTTTGAATCTTGGATGATGTACCAAGACAAGGCATATCCTTTCAGACTCCTCATGAACAGATTCATGCGGATTTTCTCATCTCTTCCAACTCCTATCAGCTTATCATAATATGTCCTCAAGTGGACCCTCGGATCACCTAGCCATCGAATATTTCGAACTTGGGAGGTTTGTACCCCTCAAGAAGTTCAACATCTGTCTGAATACAAAGATCTTCATAGTTCAGCCCCTCGATGCCTTTGCTACCTTCGACACCCTGGACCCGACTTCTTGAGTTCCGCGTCTAAGTTTCTCATGAAGGAGTCTTTATTTTCTGATTCAGAAGCACCTGAGATTGATTGATTGTAGTGGGTATAGTGTCCACAAAGATAGGAGTGTTGTGGATGTGATCGTTTGTAGTGTTTGGTAGTTCGGGATGAGTAATGGAGTGTTTTTGGATGTGTAGCAGGTCTGAGTATGAGTGGGTTGTATTTGTGGTTGTGGGGTGTTCTGTAGAGGTACAGGGTTTTGGGTATTGGCATCAGGAGCAGCAAGAGAGAATGATAGGTCTGCCAAGTTCCGAACTTGCTCCAATTCCTCCTGGAATTTCAGAAGTTCCTGTTCAAGCTTAGCAGCAGTTCCTTTAGTAATTACCCTGAGAAGTTTCCTCTCTTTCAATCTCCTTTCTAGCACTTGTGTCTCCTATTCTACCTTTGTTTTTATTCCGGATGGGACTCGGAGGAGGAGGAGGTGGAGGGCTCTTGGATCTTTTAGAGTATACTGATGGTGCCAGAATGCACGAACTAACCTTTGGGAAGGGGAATAAAAATAAAAGAAAAACAAAAGGTAAAATGTTAGTGCTGATTTTGAGAAAGAGAATATTGCAATATTTAAACACATTGTGAAAGGATATAAGTCATGTCCTAATTTGGGTGCCTCGTTGTGCCCGAGGTAGGCTTAGCGACAAATTAGCTTTGGAGAACTTATAATGCTAAATGCCTCATTGTATTAATAAAAATAAGACGAGTCTTAAAACAACTAAATAACGGGAAATGAAAATATCACTAATGGCCACTGGCCTTTTTACATTATGAAATAACAACAACAACCTAGTGTAATCCCACTTAATGGGGTCTGGGAGGGTAGTGTGTACGCAGACCTTACCCCTACTCTAGGGTAGAAAGGTTGTTTCCAAATAGACCCCCGACATCCTTCCCTCCAAGAACTTCCCACCTTGCTCTTGAGGAGAATCGAACTCACAACCTCTCGGTTGGAAGTGGGGGTTGCTTACCTACTTGGTCCCAGAAAGACCTTCCCCAGATTCGGTATTCTTGTCTCCCTCGTACAACTTCATCAGCTCTCGTAGTCCTAG
Source organism: Nicotiana benthamiana (assembly GCA_034376525.1). Lineage (NCBI taxonomy): Eukaryota > Viridiplantae > Streptophyta > Magnoliopsida > Solanales > Solanaceae > Nicotiana > Nicotiana benthamiana. The sequence continues at coordinate 43,653,154 of CM067333.1, read as the reverse complement.
CAGCAAATAGGCTCAGGCCAGATAACCGCCTGTATTTCCCTCAACATTTTGGCAGTCTTCAATCCTTTTCAAGAACTTCCCCTCCAACTTTACTAGACCTTATTCCAGATACCCTAGTCGCTTGTTGGCATTGATGGCCATATCCTTCCATTCGCTGATCAATTTTTGATGAGCTTCTTGTATTTCTCGATGCTCATTTATATTCTTGAATTATTTTGCGCAATTAATTGTACTTAACTTGCGCTTCCGACTTTTCATCAATAAGCCGGTGACCTCGGATGAACCAAGGATGACCCAAACTAGTGTGATTGTCTTCCAACCAACCTGAGTAGTATGGCACACACCCGACGTGATACCTGTCTAGATCAATAGATTCTCTTCCCAAGATGAGTTTGCTATGCCACATGTGCTGAGCTTGACACCTGTGAGGGCTATCATCGTCCTGGAGGTCAGCCTTGAAGTGACTCATTTTGTCCACCCTTGGTATGATTTGCTTCCTTCCTGCCTGCCTCATGGCTCGGAGAGGAACATTGGGATAGGTTCCCCTAAGACCAATGAGTTTGAGGAATGGCGCATCCCGAGAACGAACAATGAACTCCCCTATTGGGAACCACTCATACATCCACTGCACTTGATACTCTTTTAGATTATCAAGTGACTTTACCCATCGTCTAGCGTCCTTTGGCTGAGCGAACATGTTACGTATGAAATTCATTCACTTTGGGTGGTGGAAAGCGATATGATCATCCCGATCTTTGCATATAATTTCCTGTCGGTAATCACCCTTTTGAAGGTGTTCTGTAAGCCAAAGTTGAAGCAATAGGTTACAACCTTCAAAATATTTAGCCCTTTATTGATATTTTTCTAGGGCTCGATATATCTTGGCGATAATCATGGGTACTATGCTGAAAGAGCAATCATTTCCATTAGGGTCTTGGTTACCATGGCTAGTCTGGTAAGGATCCTAGCCTTATTCATAGGAAATATTTAAACAGAACATGAAGACGGAAACCCTTCTATGGATGTTCCCTAAGGAGGTGAGAGCAAATTCATTGGAGTAGGTGCGGTATGACTTGCCATGGTCGTACCTCTCGTACAAGTAATCAAATGGGATGTAGGAATCTTTCAAGCAAGTTAAGTTTGGGTTTTTCTTGAGTCCTATCATTTTGAGGAAGCCCCTACCTTTGCGATTTTCCGTCATAAGCGGACTCAGAGTCTCCAAGGAATACCAACTAAACCCCCTATTTCCTCAAGTAAAGGGGTCATTTCAAGGTCCCGGAGCGAAATACCGACGGTCACTATTCCAGAACAAAGTTGCAGCCTCTATGATTTTGATGTCAGGCTGGATTTCCAAACTAGAAGGAAAATTCCCTAGGTATTTGCGGACAAGGATCTAATCTCTGGCATGAAGGCCCTCCCACCAGCTTAGCAGCCTTGGGTGAATGTTGGTTACCACACCGAATCTGGGGACTTCTTGCCTCATTTTCTGCAAAACAAAGCGTTAGACCCTTACCCCACCAGACTCAACTATTTAAATCAACAATTAGCATGATAGGCATTTAGTTCTCCAAATAAATGCACAGAACATGGAGGTGTCCGTTTGGGTTTCAGGGAAACCTGGGGGACTTTGGACTAGGCTATCTTAATTAGTTATTATGCGGACGACATAACTAACTCGGCTAGGTTTGACCATGATTCATGTACAGTTAACAGACTAAGGCTTCTATTTGAGGTATTAGACTGGTACCCTTGAGCGGACAACTCAAGAGGGAAAGGCACGGAACCGTCGACTACACCGTTGATCGACTGGTTTTACCGCAAATATGCTCTTTGCCAAATTTAGGGGGTAATAATATTGGAAGAGCGCAACCACTTATTATAAGCGTTGCTATATGATTTTTTTGGGCACAAGTGAAATATGATGTTGAAAATGCAATTTACAGGAATAAAACAAATTGACATGTATTTTCACGTACATAAGATAAATGATTACAGTAAATGCTCGAAAATACAACGGTATTGAAATAATAAAGCAGTAAAGAAAGAAGTAAGGAAAGAAAAGACATGAAGAGCCAAGCCAGTTTTGTAGTAGAGGAAATAAAGACAGTAAGTAAAGGCAATTAAAGAGATAGTAAAGTCACAAGTAGCATGTAATGGTAAAAGCCTTAAAGAAATCTTCAGCAGAGTCGCCACGTGGTCGACGCTCCCTTCTTCTTAATCGGTCGAAATCGGGTACACGACATTATGGGAGGACAACTCTTATTCCCCTGCGAGAATTGGGTTTTGGAATTTGGAGAGTCGCCACCTAATGATTATAGTGCATTAGGACACTTTTAAAGAAAAGAATTTGAGAAGAAAACCAGAGTTTGGGTAAGGGCTTGAGATTATCTCGTGGGGAAAGTTTTAGGCACACCTCAAGATCCACTAGTGTGGTTCCCGGCCATACTACAATTGTGACTTTAGAAGATACAAGAAACAAATAAGGTTTTCACATATTGTTGCAAACAAGTTCGAAAGTTTTAAAAGAGGCAAAGAAAAGAATTAGGAAGTTTTAGAAAGTTAGTTAAAAGAAATAAAATTAAAATAACATTATAAGTAAAGGGAAAGGGGTTCTAAGTTTGTGCATAATATGGATCACATCAATGCAATACCCAGCATATACTCCTCAGAAGAGGGGTCACACATGATATAAGCGCATCGATCATTATATTCATATTCTACCCTTCCCACCCCATTACGGTATTAATGAGCGATTACTTTCGTTTACTTATTGCATGCTAGTACCCGTCCCAATCCTATCCATCCTAGGGTATTTGGACTTCTAATCCTAAAGGGGAGAAAGAGATAGGGGATTTTATGGAGTTTAAAGAACGAAATACTAGTTCGACAGTCAAAATATGTATCACATAAAGGGAAGAGCAAGCAAGAAAATAAGGCTCAGATAAACCCCTGGAATCAGATAGTCATATAGTTTAGCATGTTTTTGCAAATATGGATTTGGGCTTAGGATTATATTAAGCAGCAAGCAGACTAGTTCAACCCATATATTTAGACAGAAAGTCTACATTAGGACACTCTGATACAGTTGTCAGAGATTAAGGCACTAGATTAACGCTAATTGATTAAGAATACTGTTTTTAGAAAATAACTGGTATAGAAGTTTTTGGGAAAAGGTATGTTGCAGACTTAGAAAATGATTTTAGAGCAGACTGCCTAGTTGTATTTAAACACAGAAAGAGTAGTTTTGAAAATTCCAGAAGAGGCAGATTGTTTACGAAAAATAAGTGAACTATAGAACTGATTTAAAGACGTCAAGTTCAAAAGAATAGAACTAAATTGGAAAAGCACATTTTTTTGTCATATTATTTGAAAGACAGTTTCAAAAAGTCAACATGCGAATTTGAAAGAATTATATTTTAGGAAAAGAGTATACACTAATTTGAGAAAAAGTTTATCAAAAGATTAAGTTTTGGAAAATATATACTAATCTAGGCGTGGAAGAACCAGTTAATTAATCGATTGTTACTGCTTTTAGACAGGCGAGGCGAGTTGAATTTAAAGCTCCTTTAAGCATGATATCTACAAGTCACTGATCTTTAGCCCTTGTTAATAAATTCGTGAATAGATATTGATTCGATTAATCCTAAAGTTTGCCTAGTATCATGAGTATGCGTATTCTAATAGGCATGATATCTATATGCAGACAATTATAATATTAACTCCTATAGGAAGGATTTCTATATGCATGATTGCAGAAAGTAAGCGTTAGGTCCAATAAGCATGATTTCTATGTGATTGAATTAGTAGTAAGCGACTATATAGGCAGGATTTCTACCCTTTAATGCAGGAAAGTAAAGACCCCCAAATTTTCACTATATTCCCCGAGTTTATACAAGTTATTACAAACCAAAAAAATAGAGAAAATACATAAGAAGATAACAGTTGCATCCAAGGTACCTAAATCAGACTTAATGTCTAATAATATGCGATTGAACCACTTCCAGGATCCAAATTCCAAAGCCTTCTCTTTATCTAGGATGTTTCAAAGTTCCAAGGAATTTCAGAAATTCATGGCATTGCTTACACCCAAGATACAATTGGAATAGAAAAAGTGCAGTGTGGAAAAACCAGCTCTCAAGCATCCAAATTCAAAGGGAGCTCAAGGGTCCTAAGGCAAGGCTTGCAAGAGATGGGCAGAACTTAATAGCTAAGAATGAGTGTAAATGTAGAAGGGATTGGGGAGCCATAAATGTAGACTGGCACACCCCTAACTAACCTATTTGGTCAAACAAATAAGATCAGACCGATTGAAGGTCAGACTAGGGTCTGTACGGTGATTAGGGCACTGCTAGACCAAGGTCTAAAGCTCAAGCACACATAATGGAGTGTGAATTGTTTGAGTTTGGTATCCAAAGAACCCAGTCCGGACACATGAACAACAATATTTAAGTATTGTCATGCTTTATGAACCATATCTCACATACAAATGGGTAGGGATAAAGGGATTCACATAAGAACAAAGATGACAAACTTGCAGAGAAGCAGTAACAAAGAAGCACAGCAGAACTGAAGTACAAAATACATAGGAGAGGGAGAATATATAAAATATAATAGACATACAGGTTGCAAAATAAATAGAAGAGAAAAGCAGAGATCTTGCAACCACAAACGAACAAAGAAAGATCAACTCAAGACTTCAGCAGAACAATCGAAAGCTTTTGAGAAAAACTTAAAGGTATTTGAGAAAGAAAAGAGAAGTAATGTCTTCAACTTGTCTGTTTGTTCGTGTGTTTTAGAGAAAAGAGTATATGTATTTATAGTTTTCAAAACGAGTGAAAGAGAGGAAATAAGTTGCAAACATGGAAACAATCCCTTTCAGAATCAATTGTAGGAGTGGTTGCCCTTAATTAGGGACTCACTTACTTAACGGGCAATGATAGATTCAAAAATAAGGAAAGCAATCAATTAAAAGCAGGCTGACAATTTCCATAAAAGAAGTGGTAAAATAACAAGTAAGCAATCGAGTCTAGGTGCAGAGGGGTTCTAATTCTGGAAAGGATTCAATAAAGTAAAATAGGAAAAGAAATCGATTAACCCTTGATAGGCGAGTAAAAAGAAGAATTACATAAAAGGCAAGGTTTTTGAAATCAACTTCGAGTCCGAAAATCAATCACGGTAGGGACTAGGTATATAAATGACTGCATATGTACCATATATGTAAGGTCAAGTTATGGCAAAAAGGAACAACATACAGTAACATAAAAGAAAATATTTGAAGCATGATAGTCATGTAAGTCAGGTTTTAGTGGTCTGGTGACAGAGAAAGGATCAGAAGCATGCAAAGACTCGAGTGAAGATCATAATCGAAAAGAAATCACATAGAGGAACAGAGTTGCTGAAGCAAAAAATCAAATGGAGCAATTTCAAATGGACGAAAGATTTCAGGAGCTCAACTAGACCCCCAAAAAACTAGGATTTTTCAAAATCAGTCAGGTTTAGATGAGATAAGCAAATAAACATACAAACGTTCTCAGAATCTCAAATAAATCATAAAAATTAGGGTTTCACCACTTAACAAGTAAATCAAACGAAACTCAAACAAATCTCAAAAATTAGGGTTTTCAATCACCAATTAAACATAGAGATGATAGGCAGATGAATCGAATAAATATTTAAAAGAAAGACTCAGAAACCCTAATTTAAAATCAAAGATTTTTGAAAGTGGAAATTTGGGGAAAACGCTTCAAACGTCACATATAGCATAGATCTAGCACAGATCTAAACAAATAAAATGAAAAAGAACCTCGAATAGGTTAGGGTTTCTGAGAACCCTAAAGGACGAGAAAGGCATGGAAGTTACGAGAACATATTTGAGTCGATAAGGTCGGAACCAGGCTCAGGGGATAAGATACGCCGGAACAAGGTCGGAAACGGGTGAAAACCTCGAATCGACAAAAGTCTGGGTGAAGACCCTTGAACACTGGCTTCGAATCTTCAGGCACCGGGCATGTGAGAGCAGTAGGAGGTGAATATAGGTCGTCCCTGGCTAGAGCAGCCATGGATTTTGGTAGATTTGAGGTCCTAAAGGGTAGGCGATGATTAGTGTTTGAGAGCGTTTGAGAGAGAAGAGGGTTTGAGGGCAGCGTGTTTGAAATAATGGGAAGGGATTAGGGGCCATTCGCGATTAATTAAGGAAAGGAGAGATCTATGATGTTGATCAAAATGATCAACGGCTCAGATTTTAAAAAGAAACCGGGCGGGTTTGATTAAGGGATCTGGGTCGGGTTAAATCAAAAATTGGGTTAGGATAATTTGGGTTTGATTTGGGGTGAGTTGGGGTGCAATTGGGGTGTCAATGTTGGCTACAATTGAAATAAAATTAGGCTTGCATTTAAATAGCCAATATTCCCTATTTGATTTATAAAAAGTAGTAATAACAATTTTAAAAGAAAATTAAAAGTGTTGAGTAGATAAATATTATATAAAAATTAATTTAAAAATATTGGAATTAATTTTATAATTTTAAAATGCTATAAATTATAAGATAGGCTATAATTGCAATATATGCAATCTAGCATTGAAAATACCAAATGAATTTGTAAAAATATGAAAAAATTATCTTAATTATATTTTAGTATAAATATGAGGAACCAGGCTCAGGGGATAAGATACGCCGGAACAAGGTCGGAAACGGCTGAAAACCTCGAATCGACAAAAGTCTGGGTGAAGACCCTTGAACACTGGCTTCGAATCTTCAGGCACCGGGCATGTGAGAGCAGTAGGAGGTGAATATAGGTCGTCCCTGGCTAGAGCAGCCATGGATTTTGGTAGATTTGAGGTCCTAAAGGGTAGGCGATGATTAGTGTTTGAGAGCGTTTGAGAGAGAAGAGGGTTTGAGGGCAGCGTGTTTGAAATAATGGGAAGGGATTAGGGGCCATTCGCGATTAATTAAGGAAAGGAGAGATCTATGATGTTGATCAAAATGATCAACGGCTCAGATTTTAAAAAGAAACCGGGCGGGTTTGATTAAGGGATCTGGGTCGGGTTAAATCAAAAATTGGGTTAGGATAATTTGGGTTTGATTTGGGGTGAGTTGGGGTGCAATTGGGGTGTCAATGTTGGCTACAATTGAAATAAAATTAGGCTTGCATTTAAATAGCCAATATTCCCTATTTGATTTATAAAAAGTAGTAATAACAATTTTAAAAGCAAATTAAAAGTGTTGAGTAGATAAATATTATATAAAAATTAATTTAAAAATATTGGAATTAATTTTATAATTTTAAAATGCTATAAATTATAAGATAGGCTATAATTGCAATATATGCAATCTAGCTTTGAAAATAGCAAATGAATTTGTAAAAATATGAAAAAATTATCTTAATTATATTTTAGTATAAATATGAGGATATTATTCACCAGAATATTAACTTTGGAATTAATTTTGGGATTTTTGTGGTACAAGATAGGCAATAAACTGGTTCTAAAAATAATTAAAAATACCAAAACTCATGGGTGTGCTTATATAATATATATATATATATATATATATATATATATATATATATATATATATATATATATATATATATATATATATATATATAATATTTTGAGAGTATTTTGGGTACAAAAATACATAGAAAAAGCTAGGTATCAACAGAAATTACATAGTGTTAATACTACTTGATTAATTCTAAAAACTAATACTTAATTAATTTGTAAACAATAAGTATTTGTTACTAGAAAATACTTTAAATATATTTATTGTAAATTATTAAGTGTATATAAATTAATTTAAAAAGGTATGGTCAAAATTGATCATCAATAATCGTTATTGCTTTACGTTGCTTAGTACGATTGCACTATCATTTGATGTTTTTATTAGTTTTTATTTCAATTTAAAGTTCTTGTTCATTATCTCCTTTAATATAACATAAATATTATAGAATTTTTTACTCATGAGAAAGTTGATTATTAATTTTTTACTCTTTTATTTAAAATTTATTCATTGTTCTATATCCTTTTATTTTGACTTTATCTATTATGATTTTAGTTTTTTTTTTTGGTAATTAAACTTTGTATTAATCACCAAAGTGTTTGTCATACAAAACCATAGCGCAGCTGTATACACAGCTGCCTATCAAAAAATGAACAAACAACTAACCTATACTGTCCAAAAGTTCAGCATTATAGTAAGTAATGCTGAAGGTGTACTCTTAGCCTAGGAGGAGCTCTAACATTACAAGTATAAGCAATGATTCTAAGCAGTTTGTCACTGTTACAGAAGGTGTTTTCAAATATTCTCGCACCTTTCCAGCCATAGGACATAGAACATTTCTGTCAAGGTCATTTTGACTATATGAGCTCGAGGAGATTTCCCTTTAGACTGCTCAATGAACCAGTGGACAAATTGAGACCAGTTCTGTCCAGTAGGTTGCTTAGTTCTAATCCATTGCAATGTATGATATCTCAGTTGGGATGCAAAGGTGCAGTCTAGGAACATGTGTTCTCTGGTTTCCACAGTTTGTTGACACATAACACAGGTGTCTTCCACATTCAGGCTCCATTTAATCAACCTATCTTTGGTAGGTAGTCTGTCTTGTAATAACAGCCACAGGTTGAAGATTGCTTTAGGTCGAGCAGCATTCTACATTGTTAAGTTCTTCCAAAGTACTCTAGGTGCCTCTCCAATCTGTTGTAAGTAGAGCATTCTTATAGTGCAATCAGGTTTATGCAACAGTTGGTGTTGTTGCAATAGCACAGTGCCTTCAATGATCTTCCGGACCATCGAACTGGCTTGTTTAGGCACAGTGATGGTCTCCAACTGTTTCTGCTTGATATAGACTGTGTGAATCCATTTCACCCATAATGCATCCTTCTTGTGTGCCAGATCCCAACTGAGTTTAGCAACAGCAGCCTTGTTCCACAGTAAGAGATTGGTCAAGTTCAGACCTCTAGCAGACTTTGGCAGACAGATTTTTCCCAAGCCACATATACTTTCCTTGTTACATTAACTGAACCGGACCATATGTAGGATCTACATATTGCTTCAAGCAGTTTTATAACTTTGGAAGGTATGAGGAAGAGTTGAGCCCAATAAGCTTGAATACCAAAGATAGCTGATTGTACCAACTGGATTCTACCAGCATATGATAGTTGCCTAGCAGTCCAGGATGTGATCCTGGCAGTAATCTTGTCGACCAGGGGTTGCCATTGAAAAACAGTCAGCTTCTTGGTAGCCAAAGGTACTCCTAAGTATTTAAAGGGAAGTTCTCCACGTACATATCCAAGATGATCAATAATTTGCTGTTGATCCCCAGGCTTTACCCCTCCAAAATAGACAGCACTCTTACTTTCATACCAGAGGCTGCAGTGAAATGAGAGAAATATGTAAACATGGCACTTATAGACTGAGGTTCTCCTTTGACAAACAACAATAGGTCATCAGCAAAGCTTAGGTGAGTTATTCCCAGTTTTTTACATCCAGGATGAAATGTGAAGCCTTTAGCTTGCCTCAGCTCTACCAGAGATCTACTAAGGTACTCCATCACAATAGCAAACAGGAATGGAGAGATGGGATCCCCTTGTCTCAAACCTTTGGCTGCTTGGAAAGGTTCTGTAGTTTCTCCATTGACAACCACTGTATAGCTGACAGTTTGGACACACTCTATGATCCATCTTGTAAATCTGGTAGGAAAATCCAGAGCTTCCATAAGCTGCTGCAAATAACACCATTCGACTGAATCATAAGCTTTCTGTAGGTCAATTTTGATCATACATCTGGGAGATATATGTGACCTAGAGTAATGCTTTATCAATTCATGTGCTAGGATGACATTATCTGCAATTCTCCTTCCTGGAATGAATCCTGCTTGTGCATTACAGATGATACTGCTCATGACCTTCTGGAGTCTATTGGCCAGCAACTTGGAAATGATTTTGTATAAAACTGAACAGCAAGCTATTGGTCAGAACTCTTTGACTGTTTGAGGGTTGGACACCTTGGGAATTAAAGTGAGGGTAGCACAGTTTATTGGTCTATGCATTTTGTTGGTTTCAAAAAAATTCTTGACTGCTTGCAGTACCTGTTTCCCAATGATAGGCCAAGTGTGTTTAAAGAACATGGCATTATACCCATCTATCCCTGGAGCTTTATCATTACCAATTGCCTTTAAGCTGTTTAGAATCTCTGTATCACTGATGTCAGCAGCTAGTTCCATCTTCTGGTGATGTGATAGGCTTGGACCATTGCTCATATACAATTTGTTGACAGCTGGGAGGGAAGTGGCTGCTGTCCCCATGAGTGATTTATAGAAATCCTTAATCTCATTCTTTAGGTCAGCTGGATCAGTTATCTTCATTCCCCCTTCTGTGGTCAGTTCAGTAATCCACTTATACTGGTTTGTCTCCTTCATTACAGCTGAGAAGTATTTGTTGTTTGAGTCTCCAAGTTGGATCCACCTGGCTCTAGATTTTTGTTGTAATGCTGATTCTTCAATCAAAGACCATTTTTCTAATTGTTGCACCAGGTCCTTTTCTCTCATCTGTAAGGCATCTGTATAGGACATAGTCATCTGGTGTTGGAAAGCTTCCAGTTCCTTTCTGCTCATCTCAATCTTCTGTGCAATATTCTTAAAATCTCTAGTATTTAGAGACTTTAAGGTTGGTTTGAGGGATTTGAGATTGTTCCACACCCCTTGAAGGGTACACTGAGCATTGTCTTTCCAGTTATCTTTGATCAGAGGTTGGAAATCCTTATGTTGAGTCCATGCATTGTAGAACCTGAATGGTGTCTTCCTACTATTGTTATCTTCAGCCAGGGTTAACAACATGGGATTATGATCAGAAATAAGAGGGACTCCATATACAGTGTGTACATGGCTCCATTTTATCATCCATTCATAATTGCCAAACACCCTATCCAGTCTACTACACACTCTATCACTGCCACTTTGTTTATTGGTCCAGGTAAAGAAGTCCCCTTTCCATGGTAGTTCAGCCAGACCAGCCTGCTGTATGCAATTGTTAAAATCTACAGTCTCCACTTGCTTAACTTGGTGACAAGATTGTCTATCATTACTAGACATAATGGCATTGAAATCTCCTGCAATTAGCCAGGGGTCAGTAACAACAGCAGCCAGGTTCTGAATTGTCTTCCACAATGTCCTCCTCTGATCAATGTCATTGAAGCCATATACCACTGTGAGGTAGCAGATAATTACACCAGTGAGGGTCCTAGCAGTGCAATGAATGAATTGAGCCTCCTCCTGTAAACCAGTGATCAAAATTTTTGTAGGATCCCATAAGATCCATATTCTACCATTCATTGCTCCCCTGTAGTTAGTTAGAACACTCCAGTTAGGCAACAAGAAACTAGATATTCTCTCTGCATTCTTCTGTTTGACCTTTGTCTCTACCAGACCAACAAGGTCAAACTTATTAGTTCTAAAGTATTCTTTGGCTTCCTTCTGTTTGTACCTTTTATTTACACCCCTTATATTCCAAAATAACCACTTCATTGATTAATAGCTGGTTCCCCCTTCATCTAGGGGGTGATCTGCCCAACTCACTGACCCAACTTCAAATCTGTTAGACATCACAATAGGGGATAGTGGTGGAAAATTTGTGATGTTAAAAACTGGAGACACCTGTGTATCAACACCTTTCTGTTTACTCAGAGCTTCACCTAGATCAGCATGGGGGCTTGGTTCCTTTGGAAGGTTTGATTGTTGAAATTGAGGTTCCTGGTTACTCTGGACCATAGGGGCTGGAGCTTTAACTCTCCATTCCTGTGTCACCTTGTTCTTCTGTAAGGGATTGGGTTGAGCAGTTTTGTCCAAACAATTGTGTCCCACCATAAGACATTTCTCACAATATGATGGTTTCCAATCGTAGGTCACATCTCGCATGAAACTCTTCCCATTTGGATCCAGTAACTCAATCTCACTAGGTAGTTCCTTTGATACATTCACCTCAATGAGCATACGAGCATATGAGATTCTACTTTGCTTAGTCATACATTCATCAGTAAAGATGGGCTTACCCAACACACTTGCAATCCTACTCAAAGACCTACTGCCCCAACAGGACATAGGTAGGTTAGGGAACTTGATCCACAAGGGAATTTCCGTAGGGAAAGCAGCTTTAAAATCAAAATCTGCAGACCACAGTTTTAAGATCATAGGTCTGTTAGCAATAGAGTATGGACCTCCACACAATATTTCTTTGGCATCCTCCAGGGACTGAAATTTGACAATATAATAGCCCTCATCATGGTAAAAGAGATCAGGTTCAGGCACATGAGACCAGTGTATGTTTATAAACCTTTTCATAGCATTGTACCCTGGTCCATTGCCTAGAACAAATACAACTAGGGCACACTTCCATTTTCCTTCTTCCTCTTCCACTTCATCCTTAACCAGCTGACCAACTGGTTTACCATTAATGAGTGTTGGGGGAATATACTCCAGAGACATACCATTAGCAGCAAGGCGATTCCTCTGAAATAGGCTAGCCCACCCTTTGGGTGCTTCAATTTTCGTCCCCTCCTCTGCAGTGGGCTTTGGTACATCTGGTTGTGGAGGTTGTTGCATGTGGTCTTGCACCATCGGAGCTATCGCTGGTACACTTTTAGGAGCTGGACTGCTATCGGCGTTATCAGCAAGTGTTGCAAGCTCAGAAACTTCAGCTGACTCTGAATCTGCAGTTGCATGAGGCAATGGAACAGTGTCAACACTGTGTTGCAATGGAACAGTGTTACCACTATTAGGCAATGGAACAGTGTTGGTTGGTTTTACAGCACACAGTAGTGGCGTAACGTTGGTGATAACTTGGTCTCTGAGTGCCAGAGGAACTTTTCGAGGTTGGCCTCTCCCTCTCGCCATGGAAACACCCTCGGCGCACGTTAACTAACGTGCGCTGAGGCAGGCAGAGAAGACGAAGCAGGAACAGTAAAGTTAGAGAGAAGGGAGAGCTTCTCTCTCTATTCACAATATTATGATTTTAGTTATGTTTTATTATTTGTATGAATTTTCTCGTCATAATTTAAAAGTTACTTTTTCATCTCAAATTCAAATAAATTTTATTTTGTAATTTATGATAAAATTTTTGTTTTTCATGTAAGTAAGTTTATTTATTTATTCATTATCTAAAATTCTTTCATTGGTCAATAATAATTGATTTTTTATTTTATTTAGATTTTAATTACATGGCATTATCTATTGTATTTTTATCATAATTAAAATATTACTTTCTCATCTCAAATTTAAATAAATCTTGTGATGGTATATTTTGTATTTTTTCTCAATACGCCAATTGACTTCATATCAAGCTTGACTACCATCCCTTTAATGTAATTTAGACAAGTTTCAATATATTATCTTTATATCAAGCTTGACTGCAACTTGGATTCACTTTCAAGCTTGTCTAATTCTTCAATAGTTTAAATTTATGAATAATATATTATTTTTTAAATTTAGTATTTATCTATAATTTATAATTGAAATAATTTTATACTTAATAATAGTTTTGATTTTTTATTTCGTCCAAAATATATGTTAATTTATTCTTTTATATAAAATGTATTAATATTTTATATATTTTTTCTACATTATATTGAATAGGCGGAATATATCTGGAGGCACTTAAAGTTGGCACAATTTTTCATTTAGACACCTAAACTTAAGGTTGTTCCTATTGAGCACTTATATTATACTAAACTTTTCCAATTAGACATTTTTTGCTGAATTGACATCTTCTTCTTTTTCTTCTTCTTCTTTTCTCTCCACCATCACTTCCATCATTGTCTCTCCCACTTTCATCATTGTTGTGCCTCCACCATTAGTTTACTTTGCTTAAAAGTAATCCAAACTAACGTTGCCCTACTTAACAGCTATACATCCCATAGATATGGACTTATGCTCCTTTATATTCTTCTTTTCTATTCTTATGAAATTAAACAAAAGAAATGCATCTCATTTCCTTGGCTAATAATGGTGGAGAACTGTATCACTTGATTGAAATCGAAGTAGGACCTTATTCTTCGTCTGAGGTCAAAGTATTATTAATGGGATCTTTAAGAAAATTTGAAGGTTTAAAATGGGTTACTTGATTTGATGAAAAATTGAGAAATTAATATTTGGGTTATCTTTGAGTCTTGATAGGAATCTTTAATTGAAGCTATAACAAATTTGGAGGAGTTTCTCTTGAAATTTTGAATTAAATCGTCATTGGAACAAGAATAGACATGAAGATAGTGAAGAACACCAAAAATAATGATTTTAAGAACACCGATGTGTTCGTTTTTTGTCTTTTCTTTTGTTAGCAACATGTCATTTTCTGATTGGGTGTAAATTAATTTTTTTTGCTTTTGTTAACTAAATAGATTTTAAAATAAATTTTTTTAAACTCAAAATGATGTATATCATTTTTTTATTTGTCATTCACCACATTAGCCGCGAGTGCATTGAATACGCTTTGTAAGCTTGGCTAATTGTCAAAATAGTACCTAAATTGGTACAAGTTTAGTGTAGTATAAATACTCAATAGGAACAACCTTCAATTAAGTGTCTAAATGAAAAATGATGCCAACTTTAAGTATTTGTATATGGAATAAGCAGTTGTAGCTTTCTTCTATTTTATTTTCAATATAATATTTAAATTTTATATTTTTTGCTATGTTGGTTGTAATTTTTTTATTATTATATATAGTTTATTTTGGTTAAATTTTTAATAACATGCGAGACAAATATAAATAGGGGAAGAGAGAAAAATATATTTTTTATAAAATTAATTCACTTATTTTTATTTTTTGATTCAAATTTATAAGCTTTTTCTCCATTCGAATATTTTTGTATATTAATTCAAACATATACAAAATCACGAAATTATATAATATAATAAGAATATTAACGATTGTGCATTTTAGCTTTCAATTACAGATACACTCTTAATTACACAAATTATCTATACAGATCTGTAATGTAGATACAGATTAGATTTTAATCATAAAATCTAGTTAAATTTTATCTTTAAAGTGCAAAGTATCATTTTCTCTACCTGACACCTGAGATGACCTCATGTTTCACTATTATTTTTTAATATAATATATAAAGTTATATTATATGGTGGTAACTTTTCAGTTTAAAATAGAATAAATTTCAAAATAAATATTTTTTAAATTACATAACAATTATTGTTTCCGTAAACAAAATAGTTAAATATTTTTAAATTCAAATTCAAAAAATAATTAATTATTAACAACACATAATGCATAATTTTAATTCATAAAGCGACTAATTATTACCTAACCTTACTAACTTTACCATACATTGCTAAATGGCCTATTGTGAGACAGCCATTTGATTTAATGTTGAGGCTTTTTGTTTGAATTATGATTCCCACTAAATATAACAACCTTCATATTGAATAATCCAGAATTAAACTACATGAGCGGAAGCTAACCTGAATCCATATGTGGAAATGTTGAACATCCTTTTGATGATTGTCCTTATGTTCTTGTGAACTCCTTTAGCCTTCCTTCAAGTTTTCTTGAAGTTGTATATCACCACAAGTATGAATCCACAAGACTAAAACAATATATGAAAGGTTCACAATAATAGTGTTATGACAATGATCAAAATGGTTTATGGTTTTCCACACTATTTGCAAGACAACAATGGAGTATTTTGGCTCTTGATTCAATGGGAGGAAGAAGAGTCTTGTCTTGCACTAATGTGGGAACCATAACCCCCACTTTATAACAAAAGAGTTACATAATCCAAGAGTCACAAGAGTTACAAGAGTTACATAACTCAAGAGTCACAAGCATGTAACCATGGTTACATATATGTAACCTTAGTTAGCCCATCATAAACTAAGGTTACCCTTTTGGGTATCTACATATTAGTCCTACACTTTATATGACAATATATTGGCCCCCTTAACCTTATGTCCATAAGACCACAAAATTAGGCCAAACCAAAAGATAGCATATAACATATAATTTATCCATATATTATTCATATGTGTGTAGATATAACTCCATATATCTAGGTATAAATCCATATATCTTACAATCTCCCACTTGGACGAGATACACATACATATGTACAAACCTTAGCATTATATGTTACAAAATAACCTTAGTTGCGCAAAATTGCTATCACAATAAGATTGTCATGAACAATCCGGTCCATCAATCATACCAACATAGGAACTAAGTGCTCGTCGTTACTCATTCGTAACTAGAACCAATCATAGATCACGTATATCAATATAACCAACGACATGGATCAAGTGTAGGTATGTAGAATGGAAATAACATAAAGTGTGGTCAATAGAATATCTATTTCCAACTGGTTCTCTTTATTGAGATCAATCATAAACTGTAAGAGTACAATAAAAACTTCAAAACTGAATATCTGCAGATATAACTGAATTACTGAATTTTTGAATATAATGAACAATTACATAAATGTACAATACAAACTCCCACTAAAATACATAATCCTTATCTGATTTGACACCCATACAAGCAATATGCTCATGAAATACTTTTGGTGTCAATCCCTTTGTGAGCGGATCCGCAAGCATGGAGTTTGTTAATGTACTCAATGCACAATTGTCCATTTTGTACTCTTTCTTTACCAGCCCGAAATTTGACGTCCATATGTTTTGCTTTCGTCAAACTACTGTTGTTATTAGCATAAAGGATCGCCGATCTGTTATCGCATAATAGCCTAAGCGGCTTTTTGATGCTATCAACAATTCGCAGTCCACCAACAAAATTCCGCAGCCATAATGCCTCATTGGATGCTTCATAACATGCCATAAACTCTGCTTCCATGGTGGAAGTGGCTGTAAGAGTTTGCTTAATGCTTCTCCAAGAGATAGCACCACCCGCAAGCATGTAAATATAGCCTGAAGTAGACTTCAAACTATCCTGACATCCAGCAAAATCGGAATCGGTATACCCAATGATCTCAAGCTGGTCCGATTTCCGGTATGTAAGCATGTAATCCTTTGTTCTCTGTAAGTACCTCATGACCCGTTTGGCTGCCTTCCAATGGTCCATTCCCGGATTGCTTAGATATCTGCCTAACATCCCAACAATGTATGCTATATCAGGTCGTGTACATACCTGAGCATACATCAGACTACCTACCGCCGAAGCATAAGGTGTCTTCTGCATTTCCAAAATTTCATAAGTATTGTTTGGGCACTATTTGAGACTAAACTTGTCTCCTTTAGCAACAGGGGTGTTGCCTGGTTTACAATCCTGCATGCCAAATCTTTTCAGAACCTTATCGATATAGCCCTTTTGTGACAGACCGAGAACGCCTTTGGAGCGATCTCGTTGTATCTGAATTCCTAATACAAAAGAAGCTTCACCAAGATCTTTCATTTCAAATTTCTTTGAAAGAAATTTCTTAGTTTCAAGTAATAATGCTATATCGTTACAGGCAAGCAGTATGTCATCGACATATAAAACCAGAAAAATATACTTACTCCCACTGAACTTATGGTATATACAGTCATCAGCAATATTTGGTTCAAAACCAAAAGATGTAACGACTGCATGAAACTTATAATACCATTGACGAGAAGCTTGCTTGAGCCCATAGATGGATTTCTTTAATTTGCAAACCTTCTTTTCTGATTCATCCGAAACAAAGTTTTCAGGTTGCACCATATAATTGTTTCCTCAATGTCACCATATGAAGCTCAAGATCAAAATGTGCTACTAATGCCATTATAGTCCTGAAAGAGTCTTTCGATGAAACTGGAGAGAAAGTCTCTTTATAATCAATGCCTTCTTTCTGAGTGTAGCCTTTTGCAACAAGACGAGCTTTGTACTTAATAACATTGCCCCCTGAATTCCTTTTGGATTTAAAAATCCATTTACAACCAATAGGTTTAATACCTTTGGGCAATGTAACAAGCTCCAATACATCATTATTGCTCATAGACTTCATCTCATCATTCATGACATCAATCCACTTTTGAGAGTTAGAACACTTAATGACTTGACGGAAGTTGATTGGATCATCTTCCTCAAGTCCAATATCACTTTCTTGTTCTTGGAGAAATACTACATAATCATCCGAAATTGCACTTCTCCTCTCTCTAGTGGATCTCCTTAATGGCATTTCAGTTTCTTGAGGTTGTTGAGTTTGATTTTCATTAGTTATATCAGGTTCCTGATGGGGGAGATTTTCGAGATTGTCTTGAACTGGAGTTGTGTGATCCGAGTCAGGAAGACCAAGATCAACAACTTGAGGGAAAGACACATGTTCTTCCTCAAAGACAAAATCTCTAACAACTTTATCTCCCCACCCCCCAAACTCAATATCCTCAAAGAACCTAGCATTACCCGTCTCAAAAATAGCTCTAGAAGTGGGATCATAAAACTTAAAACCCCTGGGTTTTTCAGAGTATCCAACAAAATAGCTACTAACCGTCTTAGCGTCCAGTTTCTTTTCATTCGGCCTATAAGGCCTTGCCTCAGCTGGACAACCCTAAATGTGAAAATGTCGAATACTGGGTTTATGCCCAGTCCAAAGTTCATAAGGGGTTTTGATTGTAGCTTTAGTTGGAACTCTATTTAGAATATAAGTTGCAGTTTTTAATGCTTCACCCCAGAGTGAGTCTGGCAAAGAAGTACGAGAAATCATACTTCTTACCATATCCTTAAGGGTCCTATTTCGTCTCTCAGCTACACCATTCATCGTAGGACTGCCTGGCATAGTATATTGAGGGACGATCCCACACTCATCTAGGAATTTAGCAAAAGGCCCTGGACGTTGTTCACCACCACGGTCAGATCTAACGGATTTAATTCTTTTGCTTAGTTAATTTTCAACTTCAGCCTTAAATGATTTGAACACGTCTATGGATTGGGAGTTTTCGTGAATAAGATATAGGTACCCATAACGAGAGTAATCATCTATGAATGTGATAAAGTATTGTTGACCATTCCGACAAGGAGTTGGAAATGGCCCACAAATATCCGTATGTATCAATTCTAAGACGTTCGAAGCTCTCTTAGCACCTAATCTAGTCTTGTTTGTTTGTTTTCCCTTGATACACTCAATACATATTTCCGAATTTGAGGTATCAAGAGAATCAAGAATTCCATCTGACACGAGTTTCTGAATTCTTTGAATGGATATGTGACCCAAACGTTTATGCCAGAGTGAAATAGAATTCTCATTAGTTAATTTCCTTTTAGTACCACTTAAACTTGTATGCAAAGTTTCTTTATTTGAAGTTATTGTATCAACAAAATATAAGATATCAAATGTTGATAAAACACCAGTACCAATAAGATTTGAATTCCGAAAGAGACTAACTTTATTATCCCCAAATGTACATTTATAACCAGATATGTCCAATTGGGGAACTGAAATTAAGTTCCGTCTAAAGGACGGTACAATAAAAGTCTCATCCAAATCTAAATGAAAACCGGTCTTAAACAACAGCCTAAATTTGCCAATAGCTTCAACTGGCACCTTCTTGCCGTCACCCACATAGATGTATCTTTCACCATCATTTGGTTTTCGGCAGTTCAGGCAACCCTGCATTGATATACTTATGTGAGTAGTAGCAGCAAAATCTACCCACCAAGTATCCTTAGGTACCGAAATTAAATTAACTTCAGAACAAACAAGAGAAAGAAGTGTACCTTTTTTCGCACGCCAGGCATGGTACTTGGTACAATCCTTCTTCACATGATTAGTCCCCTTACAGAAGAAGCAACCTAATTCAGTGATTTCAACCTTAGGTTCCTTATGTTTCTTATTCTTGGGCTTTGCAACCGCAACTTCCTTACCCTTCCTCTTCTTAGTTGCCTTAGAAGAGGATGCCAAATGAGCACTTTCAGTCTTATCTAGCTTTATCCTTTCCTCTTCTTGCACACAGTGTGAAATGAGCTCATTAAGAGACCATTTTCCTTCAGGCAGTTGTAACTGACCTTAAACTGATTAAAGTGTGCAGGAAGAGATATCAAAACAAAGTACACAAGCAGTTCCTCAGGTAAATCCAGCTTGAGTGACTTAAGTTTCGAAGCAAGATGAGACATTTCCAAAATGTACTCCCGAATGTTTCCCTTGCCCTTATACCTCATGGAAATAAGTTTACTCAATAGTGTACTTGTTTCCGCCTTTTCGTTTTGAATAAAACGCTGTTCGAGGTTTTCAAGGAAAACTTTGGCATTAGGTTCATCATTCATAGTGCCTCTGAATGATTCTGGAATTGCACGCTTCATGATCATTAGACTCATGCGATTCGAGCGTTCCCACTTCTCCATCGCTCTCTTTTCATCAGGAGAGGATGTATCCTCAAGAGGAGTAGGTTGCTCAATCCGAAGAGCAAGGTCAAGATCCATGCAACCGAGAACGATCATGACGTTCTCTTTCCATTCCTTAAAGTTAGTGCTGTTAAGCACAGGGATGCTATTGATGTTGGCAGAGATCGTAGAAGCAGAAGAATTTACTGAAAATAGAACAAAAGGATTACTGAATACATGCTTACAAATACTTGAACTTTAACTTTATAGATTCAAAAATTAGGCATTCCCATTACAAGATACCTAGTACAACATTGATTTTAGTCTTTGGACAGAAAAACAACTTGTAAGTGGTACTCTTGGTGTAGTGATCAAACATAGACAATAAACTCCTGTCAAATATTAAACCTTCCTTTGGGCCGATTTAATATTCACATGGAAAACCAAATAATCGTCTCATATTTACCACCACAAGCATGTTCGAATTCCTGCCAAATAACACCTTCCTTTGGGCCGGTGTTAAACGCATGGAAGACTAACATCCACAGTCATCTTATATTTTAAAATTAATCAATCTACACAATAGAGGTTACTTTGGCAACATAATGCTTCAATTGAATAATTAAAATATTAGATGCTATAAACTTTAGTTCTTTAAGCCTTATTATGAATCTCAACTTAATATGTTACATATTTTGATATGTAACACTTGAATATTAATAGTTGTTTACTAGATAGGACAATTCCAAATATTAATAGAATTGATGGACTTTAAAACAATTAACATTCACTGAAACTTAAGAGAGTTGAAACGTTTTTAACCTTACTGGACAAAAATAATCGATTGTATGCAATAGACAATCGACTATCTTTGGCATGAATTTTTTTTTTTACCTACTGGACCAACACAATCGATTGTCAAAACCAGATAATCGATTGTTTTGGCAACATAATCGATTGTCAAAACCATATAATCGATTATTGTGGTTTTAAGAAAATTTGATAAGTTACTGGACCAACATAATCGATTGTCAAAATCAGACAATTGATTATTCTGGTTTTGAAAAAATTCTTAAGTTTCTGGACCATTACAATCGATTGTCTATAATAGACAATCGATTGTATGGTATAATTAAAAAACGTTTCAACTCACTGGACCAGAACAATCGATTGTATAGAATATATAATCGATTATTCTGGTGTTCCAAAAAAACTGCCAGAATTTTAAACGTCAAAGACAATCGATTGTGTAAGGAAACAATCGATTGTCTTGAGGCAGTGACCAAAAAAAAAAAATTTCTGAATAACACATGATTTTTAACATGAATCTTAAAAAAAAATATGTTGTTAACCAACTAAAATCATGCTATTTACAATGTTTTAACAAGATATTAAAACATCAAATTACAACAAAACATAACATTCATAAGATCATGCTATTTCATGGTAGAATTTCATAAACAAAATTCTGATAAAACTAAAACATGAATCCTAACATAACATGAATCTTATGAACATCCAAATTATCCAAAAAATGAAGGGTGGCTCTGATACCAATTGTTAGAATTATGATTCCGACTAAATATAACAACCTTCATATTGAATAATCCGGAATTAAACTACATGAGCGGAAGCTAACCTGAATCCATATGTGGAAATGTTGAACCTCCTTTTGATGATAGTCCTTATGTTCTTGTGAACTCCTATAGCCTTCCTTCAAGTTTTCTTGAAGTTGTATATCACCACAAGTATGAATCCACAAGACTAAAACAATATATGAAAGGTTCACAATAATAGTGTTATGACAATGATCAAAATGGTTTATGGTTTTCCACACTATTTGCAAGACAACAATGGAGTATTTTGGCTCTTGATTTAATGGGAGGAAGAAGAGTCTTGCCTTGCACTAATGTGGGAACCATAACCCCCACTTTATAACAAAAGAGTTACATAACCCAAGAGTCACAAGAGTTACATAACTCAAGAGTCACAAGCATGTAACCATGGTTACATATATGTAACCTTAGTTAGCTCATCATAAACTAAGTTTACCCTTTTGGGTATCTACACATTAGTCCTACACTTTATATGACAATATATTGGCCCCCTTAACCTTATGTCCATAAGACCACAAAATTAGGCCAAACCAAAAGATAGCATATAACATATAATTTATCCATATATTGTTCATATGTGTGTAGATATGAATCCATATATCTAGATATAAATCCATATATCTTACATTTTTTCTCTCTCTTTTAATAATATAAATATATAGAAGATATGGATATTCTATCAAAAGCTTTGTAGTTTTGTTGTCGATAAATCTATTTGGGGATAACTATTAGTTTAACAACAACAGTTGTAGAGTTTTCAAAATAATTGTACTTTTAAGATCTGTTCTAGAGTCCAAAAGAACAGATGATGTAAAATTTTCCATATAGTTGAAATAAAATCAAAATTTCTTCTTAAAAAAACACGTAATTAAAAATAAATGTCAAACTAGGAAAGTATCTCTAATATTATTCATTATTATTGAGCTAAAGGAAGTAAAACCGCTTATCAACATGATACGCTCTTTATCGTGATAATGATCATATTTGCCTGTAAAGGAAGGCGTAAGAATCAAAATCTATTCCTAATAAAATTTAAATAACATGGTATATGAGGAGTTTTATAAAGCAAAGATATTCCTTTTGTTGAATTAGATAAAGAGGATTGGCATTTATCGTTTTCAAAAATTTGCTTTTAAAAATAATTCAGACAATTTTTATAAAATATCTACTACTATATAATTTCTGTTATGAAATAATATAAAAGACAAGAACAATAATGCAAGAACAAGAGCAATAGAGAGAAGAGTAGAGAGAGTTCTTCTTATTGATACTTAGAGAATGTTAGGAGTGATTTACAATGGTAGAGGGCACCTCTATTTATAGGGAGGAGGATGATTTAGCTACCAATAATAGGACTCTAGAATCTCTCTAATTAAAGACATTCACCTTAAATAGAAGTGTATTTATAACACTCCCCCTTGAATGTCTATTCAATGATGTGCCTCGTTAAAACCTTAAAACAAAACCCAATGGGAAAAATTAAAGTAAGGAAAAAGAGTACACATGTTTGAATATGCGCCTATTGGTTGCCTCGTTAAAAACCTCGCAAGGAAAACCCGGTGGGACAAAACCTTGTAAGGGAAAAAGAGTGCAACACGCATTAACTCCCCCTGATAAGAACATCAATTTATGTCCTTAAGTCTTCGCATCCCGATCTTGTGAACTAGCTTCTTGAAGGTTGACTTTGGTAGAGATTTTGTGAACAAATCAGCCATATTGTCGCTTGAACGAATCTGTTGAACATTGATATCACCATTCTTTTGAAGATCATGTGTGAAGAATAACTTTGGTGAAATATGCTTCGTTCTATCTCCTTTTATGAATCCTCCCTTCAATTGAGCTATACATGCTGCATTGTCTTCATACAAAGTTGTGGGTAGTTTATCACACTTCAAACCACATTTGTCTTGGATATGATGTATTATAGACCTCAACCACACACACTCCCGACTTGCTTCATGAATAGCAGTTATCTCGGCATGATTAGATGAAGTAGCCACAATTGATTGCTTAGTCGATCGCCAAGATATGGCGGTTTCTCCACGGGTAAACACATAACCCGTTTGAGATCGAGCCTTGTGTGGGTCGGACAAATATCCAGCATCAGCATAACCAACAAGATCCGGGCTGCAATTCTTGCCATAAAATAAGCCCATATCGGTAGTTCCCTTTAGGTACCGCAATATGTGTTTGATCCCATTCCAGTGTCTCCTCGTGGGAGCCGAGCTAAATCTTGCTAAGACATTAACTGAAAAGGATATGTTAGGCCTTGTAGTATTTGCAAGATACATTAGTGCGCCAATTGCGCTAAGATATGGTACTTCAGGACCAAGTAGCTCTTCATTCCTTTCTTGTGGTCGGAATGGATCTTTGTTCACATCAAGTGATCGAACAACCATCGGTGTACTTAAAGGATGTGCTTCATCCATGTAAAACCGTTTCAGTACCTTTTCTGTATAGGTAGATTGATGAACAAAAATTCCGTTTGCCAAATATTCAATTTGCAAACCAAGACATAGTTTAGTCTTTCCGAGATCCTTCATCTCGAATTCATCCTTTAGATAATCAATTGCCTTTTGGAGTTCTATAGGGGTTCCAATAAGGTTTATGTCATCGACATATACGGCTAGTACAACAAATTCCGATGTTGTTTTCTTTATAAAAACACACGGGCAAATGGCGTCATTTATATAGCCTTCTTTTAACAAGTACTCACTAAGACGATTATACCACATTCGTCCAGATTGCTTTAGACCATACAAGGATCTTTGCAATTTAATTGAGAACATTTCCCGAGATTTTGAATTATGCGCGTTTGGCATCTTGAGTCCATCGGGAATTTTCATGTATATCTCATTATCAAGTGAGCCATAAAGATAGGCAGTAACCACATCCATTAAGTGCATGTCAAGCTTTTCATGGACAGCAAAACTTATGAGATAACGAAAGGTTATCGCATCAATTACAGGCGAATATGTCTCTTCATAATCGACACCAGGCCTTTGAGAAAAACCTTGTGCAACAAGGCGTGCCTTATATCTTTGTACCTCATTTTTCTCATTTCTTTTGCGTACAAAGACCCATTTATAGCCGACAGGCTTAACACCATTAGGTGTTTCAACTATAGGGCCAAAAACTTCACGTTTTGCCAGCGAATTCAATTCTGATTGAATTGCTTCTTGCCACTTTGGCCAATCCTGTCTTTTTCGACATTCTTCAACAGATTGAGGTTCGAGATCCTCACATTCTTGCATAATGCTAGATGCGACATTATAAGCAAAGGCATTATCCACCACAATATCCACTCGATTAATATTTGCCTCAATATTAATTGGATTTAGGGATAGTTCCGTATTTTCCAGAGTCTCGGGCTCAATGGATTCTTCATGAATCTCAGAATTTGTTAAATCATGAGATTCTTTCGTGGTGTCATTTTGATCGTTCTTTTTCCTCTTTCTAGGATTTCGATCTTTGGAGCCTAATGGTCTGCCACGCTTCAGGCGTGCATTCGACTCATTGGTTATGACACTAGATGATTGTCCAATAGGGACATCAATACGGATTGGAACATTTTCCGCGGGAATGTGGGATTTCGGTATCCTTTTCAAGTCCGTAAATGCGTCAGGCATTTGATTTGCTATTCTTTGCAAATGGATAATCTTTTGTACCTCTCTTTCACAAATAGAGGTATGTGGATCAAGATGAGATAATGATGCATTTTTCCACAAAATTTCCCGTTTGGTTTCACCAACTTCTCCCCCTAATTTTGGGAAAAGTGTCTCATCAAATCGACAGTCTGCAAATCGTGCAGTAAACAAGTCGCCTGTCAATGTTTCGAGGTAGCGAATGATGGAGGGCGATTCAAACCCAACATATATTCCTAACCTTCTTTGCGGACCCATTTTGGTGCGGGATGGCGGTGCTATAGACACATATACTGCGCATCCAAAAATTCTTAAATGGGATATATTGGGTTCATGACCCAAAACCAATTGCAACGGGGAATACTTGTGGTAATTCGTCGGTCTGAGACGAATTAGCATTGCTGCATGTAAGATGGCGTGACCCCATACCGAAGTGGGCAGCCTCGTTCTCATAAGTAATGGCCTTGCAATCAACTACAGGCGTTTAATTAACGATTCTGCAAGACCGTTTTGAGTGTGAACATGAGCTACAGAATGTTCAACTTTTATCTCGATTGATTAGCAATAATCATTAAATGCTTGGGATGTAAACTCAGCAGCATTATCCAGTCTAATGGACTTGATTGGATTATCTGGAAATTGTGCTCGTAGTCGAATTATTTGTGCCATTAATTTCGCAAAGGCAAGGTTGCGTGATGACAACAGGCACACATGAGACCATCTACAGGATGCGTCTATCAAGACCATGAAATACCTAAACGACCCACTAGGTGGGTGAATAGGTCCACAAATGTCCCCTTGTATACGTTCCAGAAATGTGGGTGACTCAGTCCCAACCTTTGTTGGTGATGGCCTGATAATCAACTTGCCTTGATAACACGGAGTGCAAGGATATTCATTATTCGAAAGAATTTTGAAATTCTTTAACGGATGCCCATATGAGCTTTCTATAATCCGTCTCATCATGACCGATCCTGGGTGTCCCAATCGATCATGCCAAAGTACAAAGGTATTGGAATCAGTAACCCTTTGGTTTACTATTGAATGTGCCTCAATTGCACTAATTCTTGTCCAATACAGGCCACAAGATAAAGACGGGAATTTCTCAATAACCCTCTTTTGGCCGGAGACATTCTTTGTGATGACAAGATATTCAAGATTATCTTCATCCATTGTCTCAATATGATAGCCATTCCGGCGTACATCTTTAAAACTCAACAAGTTTCTCTTAGACTTGGAGGAGAACATTGCATTCTCTATGTTTAACGTCGTGCCTTTGGGCAGAGTTACAATTGCTCTTCCGGAGCCTTCAATCAATTTACTACTTCCAGAGATTGTGTAACGTTTGCCTTACACATATTTAGTTGAGAGAAATATTTCTTTTCTTTGAGTATTGTATGTGTAGTACATGAATCAACTAGGCAAATACTTTTACAGTTGGACGTTGATCCAAGTTCGCTTTGTGAGATATCCATATTTGCTATCCCATAGTTTGACATACAAAAGAGATACACGAACATAAGAATAAACAAGTTCAATTCGTTTGTGTCACATAATATTTTCAAAATCTGCTGCTAACAGTTGACTAACAAAATCATATATGTTATCCATAATTGATTACTTTGCAGTTTGAAAATTTCAGTTTAAGCATTTTCTTCAAACAATCGACTGTTAAACACAATCGATTGTTGAACATTGACAATCGATTGTTAAACACACACAATCGATTATTTGCTATTTTGAAAAACTTCAGATCACACTGTCCTAAGACAATCGATTGTTATGCATAGACAATCGATTGTTGGCTATTTTGAAAAATTCCAGAGCACACTGTTTTAAGACAATCGATTGTCATGCATAGATAATCGATTGTTGGCTATTTTGAAAAATTCCAGAGCACACTGTTTTAAGACAATCGATTGTTATGCATAAGCAATCGATTGTTGACTATTTTGAAAAATTCCAGATTACACTGTTATAACGACAATCGATTGTTAGGCATAGACAATCGATTGTGGATGATTTTGAAAAATTCCAGATTACACTGTCTTAACGACAATCGATTGTTAGACAAAGATAATCGATTGTGGATGATTTTTGAAAAATTCCAGATTACACTGTCTTGACGACAATCGATTGTTAGACAAAGACAATCGATTGTTGATCAATTATTTTTCAGCTTTAATGCGAAAATAGTAGATAATCGACTAGTTTTTCAGGCTAGTCGATTACCCCTACTGGAAAATAAAAATATTATTGATATTTGAGCATATTGAAGATATTCTAAAGAACTACTGCTAACATTGCATCATGCACTAACTAATACAAATAAGTAGAACAAAATCAAATAACTCCATCTTCTTTCATCACGGACCCATCACCGATTAGGTGGTCTATTTTCCCCTCGGGTTGCTCAAAGAAGTCTGCCACATCCAGGTGGGTGATGTCCAAGTTGTCGTCATAGACAAAAATTGTTTCAGGGCCTTTTCTCTTTCGAGATGCTTGATAAAGGTCAACCAAGTGTCTTGGTATACGGCAAGTCTTTGACCAGTGCCCTTTCCCACCGCAACGATAACATATAGTTTCTGAACCATTTGCCTTAGGATCTTCATGACCCCGTTTCTGCTTTCGGCGGTTATCTCTCCTTGGGGGTTGACGGACTTCATTGGAATTTCTTCCTTGTCTACGTCCCGGGCTATGACCCCGTTTACGACCATGACCATGGCCCTTTTCATGTTTGGCATAATGAGAGTGCACCTTATTTGCTTCAGGCAGTGGTGTGGACCCAGTGGGTCGATTTTCGTGATTTCTCATGAGCAGGTCATTATTTCGCTCAGCCACTAGTAGAAGAGAAATCAGTTCAGAGTACTTTGTAAAGCCTTTCTCTCTGTACTGTTGTTGCAGTACCATATTGGAGGCATGAAACGTTGTAAACGTTTTCTCAAGCATATCATAATCGGAGATATTATCCCCGCATAGCTTCAATTTAGAAGTAATTCTGAACATTGCAGAATTATATTCAGAAACAGACTTAAAGTCCTGGAGCCTCAGATGAGCCCAATCATATCGTGCTTGTGGCAGAGTGACCAACTTCAGGTTGTCATATCTCTCCATTAAGCCGTTCCACAAGATGAGTGGATCCTTGACGGTGAGATATTCAATCTTCAAACCTTCATCAAGGTGATGGCGCAAGAAAATCAAGGCCTTCGCACAGTCTTGGGTGGATGCTTTTTCTCTATCTTTGATGGTGTCTCCGAGACCCATAGCATCTAAGTGGATTTCAGCATCCAACACCCATGTCATATAGTTCTTGCCCGAAATTTCAAGGGCAACGAACTTTCTTTTCGTAATGTCAGACATAATCGAAAATTAAATTAGGAAGAGGGAAATACCTTAGATTTTTCGAGAATGGTTCTTGAGACGGTAGAGTCTCGTGCTGATAACGTGTTATGAAATAATATAAAAGACAAGAACAATAATGCAAGAACAAGAGCAATAGAGAGAAGAGTAGAGAGAGTTCTTCTTATTGATACTTAGAGAATGTTAGGAGTGATTTACAATGGTAGAGGGCACCTCTATTTATAGGGAGGAGGATGATTTAGCTACCAATAATAGGACTCTAGAATCTCTCTAATTAAAGACATTCACCTTAAATAGAAGTGTATTTATAACAATTTCTATACAAATTTATATTTATTGGTGCACGGTATAGCATAAAGCACGTGCTCCTAGACTAATAGTAACAAAATGTTATGAGGCAACAACTGTTAGGTTTTTAAGGTATTTATTTAATATATTAAATACTTAAAAGAGGATAAAGAGAAATGGAGGAAAATAAAATTTTTGAATGATTACAGCTTGGAGCTCCAAAATTGCACAAAAATGGTGAATGATTGAAAATCGTGAAGGGGCATTTTTATACCTTCTGCCCAGCTCTTTCGCACCTGCGATCCTATAAGTGTATCTGCGCTTCCGCTTCTGCGTGAAAACATTCGCTTCTGCGAATTTCACTTATGACACCAGGACCCACATCTGCAGTCAGCCTATGCATATGCGGTATCGCATTTGTGGTCTCTCACTGCTTCTGCGGAAATCACTTAATAGCCAAAATTACGCATCTGTGATCATACACATAGCCACTATTAATAAATACGAACGGATTCGGTTCCAGCTTATTGGAAGGTTAATATCGAGGTTCAGATAGAAAATCTGTTGTGAAAGTAGTCAAAAGGGAAGTGATCTCATGGATGGTTGATCTGAGAAATTGTTACAGTTTATTGCATGTTTTATTATTCGTTGGCAGCATATGAAAGTGTTGGAATAAGACCTTGATTGATAGGAGGTTTTTCCGCCGTTATTCGGGTGCTATGGGCAAATGCTGTGAAATTTCAGCTATGCTTGGTAAGGTCATTTAACTGTTGGTTGGCTTCTTGAACACCTCTGGGAATTTTGGCTGTAAATACAACACTATTCTGCATACTTTCACCACTGAATTTTCTTTCCTTCTTCTGCATACTCTTAGCATACAAACAAAGCAAAAAGTAAGTGTGATTTGCTATTGATCTTTGTGTTCGCTGAAACACTGCGTTTGGAGTACCACTACACTAATGCGTAATTCGTTCTATCTTGGGAGGAAATAATCCATAACCTTGGGTGCTAGAAGGGGTTAAATTCCTTAAGGAGATTGTGAATTCAATGAGCTCGAATTATTTATGATCATTTATGCTTATGTCATTTCTATTTATCATAATTTTTATTTATATTAATTTATATTTCCAAAATTGTTTTATAAATACAGCTTATTAATAATAACAATAAATGATAACGACACAGTAAAATTTTATAAATGAAATATGGGGAGAATAGTATGTAGACTGTTTCCGAAAAGACCTCATAATACAAAATGTTATGAGACGTTGAGAGTAATTTTATAATGTTCCCTTTAATCCGCAAAATTTCCACAAAGTTTGACTAATAAAACCCAACAACACGATTGTTAAGAAAACCACAAGGACTAATATATTAGGCTACTGAAAATCCAGTAATTTTGGTTCCAATTACCAAAATGACCTTGAACTCGGAGTCGCCGTCAACGAGCAACCGAGACTGGTTTTTCCCTTCACAATCGTTCAACGTTCCCCGAAGTCCGGCCCGGAGATTCTCTTCTCCTTACCCTCGAACGACGACACCCTTTCAGAATTCTTCTTCAAATTTTACTTCTCCTCTAGCTGTACCCCGAACTCTACGACGCCGTATTAGTCACCGCCACCGGATTCAGAACTCTGCTGGTGCTACTACATATGCAATCGGCAGAAAGTCAAACGATTCCGTTCTCATCCAGTCAGAGGAATGTCCAAGCTCCGGGAACAAAACGACAACGTCGGCTCATAAGAAATATACCGACTTTGTTCGTTGGCGAATGGCGTGCGTTATTGCAGTAACCTCTCTCTCCACATTGGCTAATTTTTACAAGATTATTGTTATTATGGAGAAGATTACCGTTTTTTCTTCTTCGTTTGAATAGTTTTGTTTGAACTGAATGTACTAGAAAGAAAATAGTTCTGTGGCGTTAGTTTTAGAAAAAGGTTGAGATATTTCCTTTTTGAATTTTTTCCCTGTTTTTTTTTCCAACCAAAACCATTAAGAAACTGTAAACCTTTTCTCTAATGGTTTTTGGTCGAGAAAATTTTCCCAATTCTTTTTGATAAGACAAAATATGTTGCCGAGTTCCTTTTTACATTTTTATAAAATATGGAAAAACAATTCAACATTGTTGCAAAATAAATGCTTCCTTAATTGGGGTTGAGTATGTAAATTACGATTTTGGTATATATTTTGGGTGCAGATGGTGGTGATGTGCTTTACATCTCTTCTACACAAAAACTTTTCTTTGCAATATCAAGTTAGTGATTTGAAGGTAACTTCCAGTATCAAGATTTCTGACATGCATATAATTGTTTATGTATGTATGTAAGTACGTTAGCAAGTTTGTGTGGAAGGTTTTCTTCCAAAGGCTAAAAATTTACAGTGACCATGTTGATTCCATTTGTACTTTACTGTTGTTATTTGAAAAGTTCAAACGTTTTTCCTCGACTCCGGTTTTCTTAAACGTCTTTTATGCATTGTAGTTTTTCTTTTTCTAAATTTGATCTGTTCTACCCCTACTTATAAGACTTCTAGATATGTACATCTTATTTCCCAAAAATCAAAGGCAATACTGGCCAAGGTCAGCCGCAAATAGATATTTTGACCTTACACTTCAACCCCCATCATTATTTTTTGAGGCGGAAGGGGTGATCTGTTGTTTATTGGACTGCTAGAATAACCCCAGGAAGGAAAGGGGAAGGAAACACCAGGTAGGAATTGAACATGTTCAAAAGTTCAGCTCTAATCAGTAATCACACAATTTTCCATTTTCCATTCTTTAGACTAGATATGATTCTACTTGAGTCTAAGTTGGCATTCAATTTTTTGATAATACATGGTAAATTTTATTAGACAAATAGTTCCAAGAAGGGACTAAATTTTTAAAAAGTTTGCTATATATTCCTTTTACTCCAGATATGCAAATTTTAACTATATTTCAACTTTACAGAAGAGATACAATCTTTTTCCCCCTAAAATATCCTGCTAGTTCTTTTTACTCAAATGTCCACAGTATAGACCATTGGATTGTTGTCCATGCTTCTTTGCGCCTTTTCTCTATCTTCTGCCTTTTTCAGCAGGTTAGTATTTGTCTCAAATTTACAGGCATTACTGATTGGAGTCCATATAAGTTTAGGAATTCCATATCGGCCAAATAACTAGGCAATGGAGTAAAAAAATGACTGTCTTATTCATTTGCTTCCTTGCAATTGCTACATCTGCTGCACACACTGTAGCCTCTTCATTGTGAATTACTTTGTGTCAAACAAGACTCTAGAAATGGCTACTCTAGGTGGAGCTCTTACTTTCTAGATCATCCTCCAAGGCCATCTCAAGTACTATCCATGAAAAGAAACCGTACGAATGTATAGCATTCACTCTTTTCAGTTATTAATTGACTTAAGTGTGCTTAATTTACTTTCTCGTAACTTTTCGCATGTGCAATTATATTGATGCTATAAATCTGGGCATTTGAGAAGTATAATTTGGCTGACATACATGGAAGATTTTACTGGATCATCCCCTAACTGTCTACTTGTTTCTCTTTTCCTTCTTGTTATTCAGGATGAGTTTTCAATGCTCAATGCCAGATTGAGACACTGCAACATTTCAGATTCTATTAACATTATTGACTCAACGCCAGAACATAATATTTCCGGTGCAAGTTTGAAATATACGGCATTGATTCTCTCACTCATGATGTTGTCCCTTCCACTTGTTTTTATTAAATATATGGAGTATATCTCCAACGCTAGAAGACCGTTGGACAATACGACGGAGGAATTATCTCTGAACAAGCGGCTAGCTTACCGGGTGGATGTATTCTTATCGTTTCATCCTTATGCTAAACCACAAACCTTGTTAATTGCCACTTTGCTCCTGATTTCTCTTGGAGGCTTACCACTTTTTGGCGTGATGGATGATAGCATAGCAGACTGCCTTTGGTTATCATGGACATATGTTGCAAATTCAGGAAATCATACTAATTCTGAGTGCATTGGTCCTCGTCTAGTGTCAGTTTCTATTAGTTTCGGTGGAATGCTGATATTTGCCATGATGCTTGGACTAGTTTCTGATGCAATCTCAGAGAAATTTGACTCACTCAGGAAGGGAAGAAGTGAAGTAGTTGAGCAGAATCACACACTTATACTTGGTTGGAGTGATAAGCTGGTGGGTTTTGTAAATTTACTAGTCTTTTTTCTGACTAGCTCATATGTTTTTCCTTTCCATAGATAACTGCCCTCAAACTGTTCTTAGCACCTGATCTGCATCACAATCTACCTAGTAGGGATTTTCTTATTTTGCATTGTTCAGAAGCCCTCTCTAAATTGCTTAAGATATCCCCAATTGTTACTCCAAGAAAATGAGATGAAGCTCCAAAGGTTTGAATTTTCCTTTTCTTTCTATAATAACTTTCAAGTGAATGGAGTAGAATCAGAAGAACCACATTAATTTTATTGCTCCAATTATTGTCCTTGTCAATCTTGTTTTTCTTTCAATTGGAGACAATCACATTAATTTTATTGATTGTCCTTTCCCTATTATTGACCATACTCCATGACGACAACAACAACAACAACAACAACAACTACCCAGTATAGTCCCACAAAGTGGGGTCTGGGGAGGGTAATATGTAGACGGGCCTTACCCCTACCCGAAAGGGCAGAGAGGCTGTTTCCGATCGACCCTCGACTCAGTAAAGTAAAGGAACAACAAAAACAAAAACAAAAACAACAAAAGAGCATTAGTAACTTCAACATAAATAGCGTAAATAATTATCTAAACATAAAAACCTAAAAATAAAAAAAATAAAAACTATAGATAAAATAGCATGCAATAATATCAGACAGTAACTAGCATAAGACAAAATCCAATACACAAATCATCTATGAATAGCCCTGCCAAGCCTCACCCAACCCCGGGTGAGGAGTATGAAGAACTCTAGGGGCCCCTATCCCACAACCCTTATACTAGACCTCCATACTTTCCTATCCAGGGTCATGTCCTCAGAAACCCGCATTCTAGCCATGTCATGCCTAATCACCTCTCCCCAATACCTCTTAGGCCTCCCTCTGCCTCGCCGTACGCTGACCATCACCAGCCGCTCACAACTCCTCACCGGGGCGTCAGGACTTCTCCTCCGCACATGCCCGAACCACCTCAGTCTCGCTTCTCGCATCTTCTCATCCACCGGGGCCACCCCCACCTTCTCTCGAATAACTTCATTTTTAATCTTATCTAACCTAGTGAGCCCGCACATCCACCTGAGCATCCTCATCTCCGCAACCTTCATCCTCTGAACGTGATAGTTCTTCACTGGCCAGCACTCCGCCCCATACAACATGGCAGGCCTAACCACAACTCTATGAAATTACCCCTTGAGTTGCTGTGGAACTTTCTTGTCACACAGGACTCCTGATGCAAGCCTCCACTTTGACCACCCCGCTCCTATGCGTTGAGTGACGTCCCCGTCAATCTTTCCGTCCCCCTAAATCACTGACCCAAGATATCTGACATTGTCCCTCTTGGCGATTACCTGTGATCCAATCATTACGTCCCTGCCTACTTCGCTCGGCTCGGCGCTAAACTTGCACTCCAGGTATTCTGTCTTAGATCTGCTTATTTTGAAACCCTTAGACTCGAGAGTCTGTCTCCATACCTCTAACCTCTCATTAACATCGGCCTTCGTCTCGTCTATCAAGACTATGTCATCAGCAAATAGCATACACCAAGGCACATTCCCTTGAATATGTCGGGTAAGAGCATCCATCACCAAGGCAAACAAGAGAGGGCTAAGCGCCGATCCTTGATGGAGCCCCATAACCACTGGAAAATGACCATGCTCCATGACAATAGCACAATTACCAGGACAGCAGTCATCATTATTATGTAAGCAATTGGAACACAGTTGAAAACTGTCATCTAACTTTGATTAGTTGGCCATGCAAAAAACTTATTTACATAGTGCAGCTGAGTACTACTGATATTTGCTGAAGATCTCTTAATAGCTCTGTATATTTTGGACAATATAAAGTGCCTCAGAGAAGTACCGGCCTTATTCACAAAGAGTACATCTGTATACCCAGGGATCATTGCTGAATCAACTCGCAATAGCTAATGAGATTTTGGGGGGTGGAATAATTGTAGTCATGGCTGAGCGAGACAAAGAAGAGATGGAACTTGATATTGCTAAAATGCAGTTTGATTTTAGAGGAACTTCTGTCATATGTAGAAGTGGAAGCCCCTTGATTCTAGCTGACCTGAAAAAGGTATGCATTAAGTTTTGTTTCCAAACATAAATTATGTCTTAAAAGACCTTTTGTTCCCTGTTTTACATTGGTATAGAATGTAATTTTTATTGTAGAGATCTGATTCTCAATGCTTTATCCTGAAATTTTGCTAGTGTTCCACTCTTCTGAGTTTAAACAGCTTCTCATCAAGAGCCCACTTCTTTTCTCATGCTTTGATTGTTTAGAGAATGCTCCTGTAGTTTTCCCGAATTTGTAAGTTAAATAATTGTTTGAACTCATTAGATAAATCTTTAGTAGGTGTCCGTCTCTAGGGCTCGTGCAATAGTTGTCCTTGCTGAAGATGGGAATGCTGACCAGGTCAGAGCAATAACTATTTTTAGCAACTCATTTTCAGGATTGAAAACTGTAGCAGGTATTAATAAAATATTTATAATGTAGAGTGATGCCCGTGCTCTGGGGACAGTTTTAAGCCTGACAGGAGTAAAGGAAGGTCTTCGGGGGCACATAGTGGTTGAACTCAGTGATCTTGATAATGAGGTTCTTGTGAAACTTGTTGGTGGAGATCTTGTTGAAACTGTAGTGGCTCATGACGTAATTGGGCGATTAATGATCCAATGTGCTCGACAGCCAGGCCTTGCACAGGTCAGCTTCTTAGCTATGATCAAATTTGCTTTGTGACTAATGTCTAATTTAAACCTAGCTACTAAGTTGAGTAGGAGATGAAATACTATCTGTATTATGAATCAATTTTTTTTCTCTATGGACTTGGCAATGGCAGATATGGGAAGACATCCTTGGATTTGAGAATTGCGAGTTCTACATCAAGAAATGGCCACAGTTTCATGGCATGCAATTTGAAGAAGTCCTAATCAGTTTTCCTGATGCTATTCCTTGTGGCATCAAGGTGGCATCATCAGGTGGAAAAATAATACTGAATCCCGATGATTCCTATCTGTTGCAAGAAGGAGATGAGGTCCTTATTATTGCTGAGGATGATGACTCATATGCTCCAGCACCACTGCCTATGGTGATTACCTGTTCTTAATATAACTATCTTCACTTGTTTCTCTGCTTGAAAACGTAGTCAACCCAAATTGCAAATTATAATGATGATAAAAAAAGTGAATGAATAGCGTTTTCATCAATAAAAAGGGTGGTCTTTTGGTGTAACTTCAGATTTAGATATATGTTGACTGTCGAGAACCTTTTGCTTGACTTCTATTTAGATGAGATGAACTGCATTCTATGTTTATTATAGTCAACATGTAGATTTTGAGAAGAAGAAAAGGCTTCTAATATTATTGTGTTTGTTTACATCCTATGAGCAGGGAAATTTATACAAAGCTCCTAATATTGATTAATAAAATAAAATAAATCCAAACAATCAATCCAGCTATTCGTAAAATTATGCTAATCAACACTCATAAATCAAATCTCCTTGAATCATGCTAATCAACACTCTCACTCAAGTTGGTGCAAAGATGTTGCACATGTCCAACTTGCAAGTCAAAGTATAGAACGCTTGTTGAGACCTTTGGTAAACACATCATCTAGCTGTTTTTTCAATGGCACATGAAACAAACTCAACACACTAGTTCTAACTTTTTTTTTGATGAAGTGTGATCGATTTCTGCATGCTTTGTTTGGTCATGATGGGCTGGATTATGAGCTATACTGATAGCAGCTTGTTGTCACAGTACAAGGAAAGTTTTCCTTTTTCATGCGATCTCAATTCCTGTAGTAGCTTTTGTAGCCAAAACAGTTCGCAAACACCCTGGGTATGACTATAGCTCTATATTCTGCCTCCACACTTGATTTAGCAACTACACTTAGCTTCTTGCTTCACCAAGTAACCATGTTTTCTCCTACGAGCGTACAATAACCGGAAGATGATCTTCTGTCATCTAGAGATCCAGCCCAATCTGTGTCTGTAAAGGCTTCTATTTGGACGTGATCATGTTTGGAGAAAAGTAGGCCTTTCCTTGGAGCAAACTTCAGATACCGCAAAATATGAAAGACATCTTGCATCTGAGGATCTTGGGGATCATGCATGAACTGACTCACCATGCTAACTGAATAGGCTACGTTTGGTTAGTGTGGGAGAAATAAATGCGTCTTCTAACCCAGTGTTTAGAAAGGCGATCGCTTCATTGCTTAAAGCGTGAAGCGACGCGAAGCGACCAGGGCTCGCTTTTTTCTGGCCGAGGCGACTGGTCTCAAAAAAGCGCACGCTTTAATGGCAGAAGCGACGAAGCGATAAAAGCGACTAAGCGTCGATTTTGTGTAAAAAGCGCATAAGGGCCCTTTTTTAAAAAAAAAACTTTGGGTATGTTTTTTAATTATACAAAACAGGCCCTAAATTGACAAAAAGACTAAAACAACTTACGGTTCTCACTTTCTTTGTTCGACTGTTCGACCAAAACAGAACTAGGGTTCTGGACTTCACTGCTGGTCGCCTCTTTTTTCTTCTGCTGGACTATCCAGGTAATTTCTCTTCTCTGCTTTGTGCTTTCTATCTTCTTCTTCTTCTTCTTCTTCTTCTTCTTCTTCTTCTTCTTCAGTTCTTCTTCTCTTTTTTCTTTCTTCCTTCTGATTTCGTCTTCTTCAGTTCTGGACTTCACTGCTGGTCGACCAAAACAGTTCTTGTTTTTCTCTTTTTTTTCTTTGTTCTTCTTCTTTTCTTTCATATATATATATATATATATATATATATATATATATATGAAAGATTTTTAGTGTATGTGATTTTTAAATGTATATTTTCAGTTTATTGATTATATTTTTTTGAGGCGTAATTGATGTAATTTCAGTTTATTTTCAGTTAATTATTATAATTTATATAATTTCAGTTAATTATTATAATTTATATAATTTCAGTTTATTTTCATTTAATTATTACTATAATTTATTTAATTTCAGTTTATTATTATAATTTATATATTTTTAGTTAATTATTATAATTTATATAATTTCAGTTAATTATTATAATTTATATAATTTCAGTTAATTATTATAATTTATTTAATTTCAGTTAATTATTATAATTTATATAATTTCAGTTAATTATTATAATTTATATAATTTCAGTGTATTTTCAGTTAATTATTATAATTTATATAATTTCAGTTAAGATGTTGATTGACTTCTAGTAATTTAGTAGCTTTGATTTTGCTTGTCTTATGGTTTATGGATGGTTTGTAGATGATTTGGTGGTACCTAGTACCTACTTTTAAGTATTTAAATTGATGTTTTTGATTATTTATAATTATACATTATGTTTTTTAAGAATTGCGCTTCACTTCCAAAAAGCGTGCGCTTCTTTGCGCTTTGCGCTTTGAAGCGAGGCGAGTCCTTGTCGCTTTTTTTGCGCTTTGCGCTCTCCAAAACACTGTTCTAACCAACCTATGATATCTCTCCTTATCAACAGACTTTCCAACTCCGCTTTGTAACTTGTGTTTGCTTTCAATGGGCGATTCTACGAGTCTGTAACCTATCATACCAGTTTCTTTCAAGAGATCCAGAATATATTTCCTTTGATAAATAAAGATTCATCTTTTGGATCTAGAAACCTCAATTCCTAAGAAGTACTGCAATTCTCGTAGATCCTTGATCTCAAATTCATGTGCCAACAACTTCTTCCATCGTGCCATCTTCTGTTTGTCATCATCGGTTATTACTATGTCATAAACATAAACTATGAGAAGAGTGAGTCTACCCGTTTGATATCTTATGAAGAGCGTGTGATCAACAATGCTTTGTTGGTAACCGAATGAGATTATTACTTTGCTGAATCTGTCAAACCAAGCTCTAGGGGTTTACTTCTGTCCGTACAAAGCTTTCTTCAATCTGCATACCTTTCCTTGACTCTATGCAATATCAAATCCAGGAGGAATCTCCATATACACCTCTTCTTCTAAGTTTACATGAAGAAATGCTGTCTTCACATCAAACTGTTGCAAGTCCCTATCAAGATTAGCTGCAAAAGACAAGAAATCTAATAGTGTTCATCTTCGCAATATGGGAAAATGTCTATTGATAATCCACTCATAAGTCTGAGTTAATCCCTTAGCAACCAATCTTGCTTTGAATCAATCAATTGAGCCTCAGCTTTGTGCTTCACAGTGAAGACCCACTTACAGCCAACCAACTTCTTGTCTAGTGGTGAAGTGACAAGTTTTCAAGTCTCACTTTTTGACAAGGCCTTCATTTCTTCAATCCTAACTTGCTTCTATTTGAGATCTGCAAAAGCTTCCCTCCGATTATGGGGAATAGACACAAAAGAAATAGACTAGGCAAAGGCTTTATATGAGGGAGACATAATTATAGGAGATAAAATTAGATAAAGGGTATTTAATTGTGCAAGATTTGACTCCTTTTCTGTGAGCAATAGGCACTCTAACTCATTCGGTAGAAGAAGATTCAGTTTCGGTAGATTGTATAATACTATGATGGCTTCTTCTGCTCTATTTCTCCTTGAGTAAGTTTTTAAATTAGGCCTATCCGAGCTCCCAATAGTCTCCCCTGAATTCTTTCTCCAATTTCACTTTCTTCTATGACAATGTCATCAAGAGGTCCGGTAGTGGAAATAGGTAGAATTACCTCTTCCTCTTTACTGCTCTCTTCAGGAGGTAATACTAAAATAGGGCTCAGATTCTCGAAAGATAATATACATGCTAACAAAAGCTCTCCTAGAGGGAGGATGATAATATTTGTAACCTTTATGTGTCGGAGAATACCCAATGAAAACACACTTTATAGCTCTAGGATCAAGTTTCCCAAAATTTCTAGTGCGGACTGTGAGAACGCGTATGATAAAAAAATTCTATTGATTTATTAATAATGATACAGTGAGCCATATATATAATATATGTTCTACACGTACTACACATGAGACTAGGCTTATTTATACATAACTATCTAAAACTCCCCCGAAGCCGGTTCCTACAAATCGCATACACCGAGCTTGTTACATATGTAACTAATACGAGGACTAGTGAGAGACTTGGTGAAAATATCTACAAGCTGATCATTTGATGCAAGCTGATCATTTGGCGTCACAAACTTTGTAGCAATGTCTCTTGAGAGTATCTTTTCTCCGACGAAGTGACAGACAATCTCAATATGTTTAGTTGTCTCATGAAACACTAGATTTGACGCAATATGAACGGCAACTTGATTACCACGCATAAGTTCCATCTGCCTGATTTTACCAAATTTCCACTCCTTGAGCATCTGTTTGATCCAAGCTAGTTCACATGTTGCCATAATCATTGCTCGATATTCTGCTTCTGTATTAGACCAGCAACCACATTCTATTTCTTGCTCTTCCAAACACAAAATTACCACCAACCAAAACACAATATCCAGACGTAGAACGTCTATCAGAAGGTGTTCCTGCCCAATCAACATTTGAGTAACCAACGATCTACTCATGGCCTCGTTCCTCCAATAATAACCCTTTGCATGTAGCTGACTTTACATATCGAAGAATGCGGATGACTGCATCCCAATGACTATCATAGGGAGAATCCATAAACTGACTTTCAACATTCCAGGAAAGGAAATGTCAGGTCTAGTCACTCTGAGGTAATTTAATTTTTCAACCAGCCACATATTACCGATCATTTAATTTAGAATCCGGATCCATCAGTGTCAACAAGTGTACAATCTGTCATTCCTGTCTGCTCAAGAATGTCTAAAGCATACTTTTATTGTGAGATCACAATATTGGAGCTAGATTGAGCTACTTTAATACCTAAAAATTATTTTAATCTGCCTAGGTTTTGACATACCTTCAGATATTTGCACGTTATGGAATCTGCAACTATTTAGTCTAAAGTGTTGAAAGAAATGTTGCTTCAACTTAGTAATACCATCCTGATCATTGTCGGTAATAACATATCGTCAACATAAACCACTAGATAAATACAGAGATTTAGACCATATGAGTCATGCCAAACTCCTGAATAACTGTAATGAACTTACCAAATCAGACTCGAGTAGAATGCTTTAGACCATAAAGTGACCGGTGCAAGCAACATACAAGACCCTTAGACTTCCCCATAGCAACAAAACAAGGTGGTTGCTCCATATAAACTTCAT
The DNA here is from genome assembly GCA_034376525.1 of Nicotiana benthamiana. NCBI lineage: Eukaryota > Viridiplantae > Streptophyta > Magnoliopsida > Solanales > Solanaceae > Nicotiana > Nicotiana benthamiana. Next base: position 43,611,606 of record CM067333.1, on the reverse strand, counting down.
CCTCAAGATCACCGTGAAGAAGAGCATTCTTAATGTTCAATTGATAGAGAGGCCAATGGCGAACACGGAACAATAACCATGGATAAAAAAGACGGACTGATGTTATTTTAGTCACGGGAGAGAAAGTATCACTGTAATTTAGCCTAAATATCTGAGTATATCCTTTGGCAAAAAAAGTCGATCAACCTGACCATCCGGACCAACTTTTGACTGCATAAATCCAACGACAACCAACAGTGGATTTACCTCAAGGAAGAGGAACATCTCCCAAGTATCACTAATATGTAAAGCATATATCTCGTCAATCATAGCTTGTCGCCATCCTAGATGAGACAATTTTTCACCTGTAGACTTAGGGATGAAAACCAAGGACAAAGAAGGTACAAGCGCATAATGGGGTGATGATAGACGATGATAACTTAATCCGTCGTAATGGGGATTAGGATTAAGTATGGTCCATGTACACTTCCGAAGTGCAATCGGTTGACTAAGAGGAGACAAATTTGCAGTAGGAGCAGGGTTAGGTGCAGGACGTTAATCAGTTGGGCTTGATGCTGGATGCGGACACCAATGATAAGCCAAAAGAGGTGTTCTTGTGTTTAGGGATCTAGAAGGAGCAAAACTAGATTCCTCAATGGTTAGTATGGGTAAGGCTTCTATGGCGGGTGTAGAAAGAGTTATAGTAAACTCCAAGACCTCTGATATATCAAGGTGATCAGAAGAGGTAAACTAAGGTCGAGACACAAAAAATGTGACATTGGCTGACATAAGGTACCTACGAAGATTAGGTGAGTAGCAACGGTATCCTTTTTGAACTCGAGAATAACCAAGGAAGACACACTTGAGAGTACAGGGAGCTAACTTATCTTTTTCCAGAGCTAAGTTATGTACGAAACATGTGCTCCCAAACACACGAGGGGGAAGAGAGTATAAGGGTGACTGAGGAAATAATACCAAATAGAGAATCTGACTATGGAGGGAAAATGAAGGCATCCGATTAATCTAGAACTAGATCACCCCAAAAACGCAGTGGAACATGAGATTCAATTAAAAGTGTGCGAGCAGTCTCAATAAGGTGTCTATTATTTCTCTCTGCTACCCCGTTCTGCTGAGGGGTATACAAACACGATGTCTGATGAATAATTGCTTGGGAAGTCTGTGAGAAAGCACGGGAGAAACATCTAATTGATATTAAACATGATACAATGAGCCCTATATATATACACACAACCTATCCTACTCCTAATAAACATTGGATTAGACTACTCCTAATACACATTGGATTAGGGTTCTACTATTACATATTCTAACACTCTCCCTCAAGCTGGTGCATATAAATCATATGTACCGAGATTGTTACATATGTAGTTAACATCGAACCCGGGTTTCTAGACCCGAAAGCATCGAGTCCCAAAGACATCGTTGGATTATCACCAAATAATCAGAATGAATCAACTGAAACTGAAAACTGGAATACTGTAGCCACTGGAAAAAATACTGTAGCTGCCGGAGAAAATTCAAGGTTGTCGGAATTGAAAAGTAAAAATATGGGTAAGCTCGGAATTTGAGGGCGATCCAACTGTCTTGAAGGACCTTCGTCAAAATCTCATCGGAACAGTGCTCACGCGCCGGCGCGTGGGGCGCGTGAGGCGGATCTACCTTGATAAATCTGGCGCGTGAGGGCGCGTGAAGGGCAGTTTTCCGGTGGGGTTTGCTGGGGTTTGATCGGATCTCTCTTAGGAACCTTGTGGTGGTGTTGATTTTTGCACAACACTGATAATTAGTCACTTCGGTCACCGGAAAATTGCACGGTGACTGAGTTATTTCTTCCCGGATGTCGTTGGAATGACGCACAACGATAATTATCTCACCAAAGCTCTGATACCATGTGAGAAAGCACGGGAGAAATATCTAATTGGTATTAAACATGATACAATGAGCCCTATTTATATACACACAACCTATCCTACTCCTAATAAACATTGGATTAGACTACTCCTAATACACATTGGATTAGGGTTCTACTATTACATATTCTAACAAAGTCATAAACTGTTGAAATTGAGAGGATATGTATTCTAAGGCATTATCACTATGAAAGATACGGATAGAAATGCCAAACTGATTTTTTATTTCAGCACAAAAACTTTGGAATGTAGGAAACAACTCATAACATCTTTCATTAGGAAAATTCAAGCACATATTGAGTAATTATCAATGAAACTAACAAAATAACAAAATCATAAGGATGAATTGACTCTGCTAGTACCCATATATCAGAATGAACTAAAGAAAAAACAGACTCTGCATGACTCTCAACATTATGCGAAAAAGTGGTTCGGGTAAGTTTCCTAAGTTGACACGACTCACAATCTAATGTAGACAACCTAGATAAACTAGGCACCATCTTTTGAAGCTTAGATAAACTTGGATGTCCTAAATGTTTGAGAATTAGGTTTGGAGAATCTGTAACTGGACATGCTGTGGAAGGATCGAGTGAGTCAAGGTAGTAAAGGCCTTGTGATTCACACCCTGTGCTAATCGTCTGTATTGTACTGCGGTCCTACATAACAAAATAGTCATCAATAAAGTATATACCACAATGGAGGACGCGAGTCAACCGACTAACCGATGCAAGATTAAAAGGATAACCAAGGACATAAAAAAAGACTCTAAAGTGACAGAGGATAATGGATTAACTTGTCCAACTCCTTTTGCTTTTGTTTGGACTCTATTGGCTAAAGTAACACTGGGAAGAAACAGTGAATAAACAATATTTGACAAAAGTGGCCTATTACCATAAATATGATCAGAGGCGTCTGAGTCCATGACGCACGATCCAAGAGTAGTAGACCCGGAAACACAAGCAAAGGAATTACTAGCAACAAAAGTATTAATCTGAGCAATAGAGGCTACTTGTGGAGGTGTTTGGTTACTTACTCGATACTGAAGGAACTCATTATATTCCCTTTCGGATAAAGAAAACCTCTAGTTACTTGCAGTCTCTGTTTGAGCAATATGAGCATTTTTGGTGGTTGACCATGCAAGGAGTAACACACCTCATGGGCGTGTCCACGTCTATTACAATAAGAATACCTAGGCCGAGACCTTTCAGAACGACCTACTCCTCGTCTATTCTCCATAATATGAGATACCTACTTTTTCACTATCTGGGATGCGAGAACAAGGAGTTAGCTAGCTGTATGTGATGAGATCACTATGTGACTGGGTGCTGCAGCATGGCGAAGTAATCGAGAAAATAGTTCATCAACTGTAGGGACAGTCCCAAAATCTGGTCACGCACTGAATCAAGGTCATTAGGAAGTCCAGTGAGTGTAAGAACTAGAAACATCTTTTGTGGTTGACCTTGATGCTTTTAAAAAACGGCATCATTCTCAAATTCCTCCATGACTGCCCATACTTGTCCCAAGTAAGTCGACATATCCAAATTCCGTTTCTTCAAATTTGTCATAATATCACATCGAAGAAACACGATATGTCATTAGCGTTAGTGGTGGCAAATGGGTTAGTTGGTCGGATATGGGCGGTTTAAAACGGGTTGGACAAAAAACGGGTTGGATTGTAACCTGCCCATATTAATATGGGTAAAATATAGGTTGGGTAAAATATTGGTTGGGTAAAAAATGGGCATGATCCATTTTGTGTTATGCAATTTTTAACAGATCGATTAATAAACGTGCTACATTAATGCCTTAAGACCTTCATAAGGCTACAAACAAGTAGCAAGATTAGACTGTTCCATTAAATCCTCTTATTTCTTTCAACGCATAATGTAACCAGGTGCCAAATCAATACTAGTTAATAGCCTTACTAATGCCAGAATCACTGTAAAGATTGGTGCACATTACTGGATTTATGAAGGTCTTCATGCTATACTGTATGATAGTTGCCAAGGTGTACTAATCTTTGAATGAAGCAAAAAACTAATAGGCACCAGTGCCTTACATAAGCCAGCCATAGCTATTTCTACACAACTTTACCTATCAATGCGAACTAAGTTTATCAAGATACGGCTGACGGTCTACCACAATTTCATCCTCATCGGTGTCTGATTCACTGCAATCTTACAAAAATAAGCAAGAAAAGGTGAAATTAATTATTTGAGCACTATTAGAAAAGAATAGAATAAATAGAAAGATTTACCTTCTTGTCCACAAAGGCAATCTCTAGTACACAACTTTGCCTCCGCATTTGCAGGTAAAATAGAGCTTTAAAACTTTCCAATAATACGACCTCCAATGCTAAAGGTAGACTCTGAGGCAACAGTGGTAATAGGTATACTCAAGACATCTCGTGCCATCAATGGGAGTTCTGGAAACCTTAGTCTATTTTCCTTCCAAAAGGCAAGCACATCCAAATCTGGATTTGCTTTACGATCAAGATTAGGCTCCTCCATGTACAAATCTAATTGTGTTTTACCTCTACCAGACTCCAACTGGTTCTCAAACACATCAAACTCCTCAAGCTCATCCCTTGCATCATTGGTACATCTACCATAAGTATGCTCCTCCGTTAAGGAAATTGAGGTCGAAGGTACCAAGTATTCTTTGAACAACAATTGCAAATGATCTTCAACAATTTTTACCTTCGCATCAGCAGTTGCGGGATCAATTTTGGAGAAGCAAAATTTCACGAACTTCATTTTATATCGAGGATCAAGGACAATGGCAAGTGATAAGATCTTACTATAAGACCTCCAATATTTTTTGAACTTCCTTAACATTAATGTAGCCATCTCATTCATAACTAGGTTACTGCTATTTCTTTCTTCCTCTAACAACATTTGAATTTTCCATACATTAGGTTGATACAAATTGGCAGTTGGATATTTGCTTCCGGAAAACAATGTAGTGATATCATAAAATGGCTTCAAAAACTTAGCAACCGTCTCTACCCTTTTCCATTCCTCCTCAGAAAGAACATATTTAAAATCAGTATCAACTAACTTATATTGAATATAAGCTTGCTGGTAGAGGAGAGCACTTTCAAGCATTTGAAAAGTAGAATTCCAACGAATAGTCATATCTTGGCGAAGCTTCTTTGAGCACGATAGCCCAAGATTCTTAATGCATTCCACAAACTTCAGAATTCTTCCTTCCGAATGTTTAATATGCTTAACACCTTCTCTAATTTTTACAATAGATGCATCAGCTTTTTCCAAACCAGCCTTCACTATTAAATTCAATATGTGGTTCCCACAACGAACATGAAAGAACTTTCCATCACAAACTAGTGAACGCCTCAAAGATAAATGTTCTTTTAAAATATCAACCACACCCCTATTGCAACTAGCATTATCCAAAGTAAGAGTAAAGATCTTCTTTTCAATGTCCCGTTCCTTAATAAACTCAATTAGTAAAGTACCTAATACTGAACCAGAATTTGGAGGGGGCACATGACGGAAAATCAATACTCTTTTTGAAGAATCCAATTCAAATCAACATAATGAGCAGTTAAATACATAGCCATTTGATGCAACAGAAGTCCACATGTCCGAAGTCAAACACACCCTACTTGGAATCGCGGCAAGCTTATTCTTTAGAAATTCTTTTTCCCTATCATACATTTTCAAAATATCAGATTTGGCGGTATTTCTTGAAAGGGTTTTGACAGTTGGATTTAAGTACAAATGGATATCCCTATTTCCTTTATGCTCGACAAAGCTGAAAGGATAATTATGCTTTAGAATAGCAACAGATAATTTCTCACGATAAATTGCTTGATCAATTGGCTCACACCTACGCTCTTGCGTATTATTTATGTGTGCATCAATATGTCGCTTCAAATTTGAAGTTCCAGACTTAGAATCTGCTACATAGATCATCTTACATACCTTACATTGCGCTTTGCCCCTTTAGTTGGGATTGGCGAACTAACATCACATGACTCCTCAATAGCCTTCGTAGACATCTCTACCTAATATAGAAAGCAAAACTTCAAAATATAACAAAGGAGGAAAGGGAAAAAAGGGTGAATAGATAGGTTTTCCATTCAAAAGAAGCAGTATAAGAAATTTGATGTTTTTAGGGGATTGTAGACGAACGAACAAGTAGTTAAATTTTATGGGGTTATCCCAATTCTTTCAAATATATATTGAAAGAAATGTCGGTAGGAAATGGAAATATCCCAAGCAATTTTCTTGCAATAAGTTAAAGCTCTATAATCCAAACAAGTAGCAATTGGTTCCCTAGAACCCAAAAATAGACATACAACAACAACAACAACTACCCACTATAGTCCCACAAAGTGGGGTCTGGGGAGGGTAATATTTAGACGAGCCTTACCCCTATCCGAAAGGGAAGAGAGGCTGTTTCCAATCAACCCTCGGCTCAGTGAAGGAAAGGAAAAACAAAAACAAAAGAGCATTAGTAACTCCAGCATAAATAGCGTAAATAATTATCTAAACATAAGAACCATAAATAAAATAGCATGCAATAATATCAAACAGTAACTACCATAAATAACTACCATAAGGGAGACACAATCCAATACACAAATCATCTATGGATAGCCCTGCCAAGCCTCACCCAACCCCGGGTGATGAGTACGAAAAACTCTAGGAGCCCCTATCCTACAACCTTGATACTAGACCTCCAGACTTTCCTATCAAGGGCCATGTCCTTGGAAACCCGCATTCTAGCCATGTCATGCCTAATCACCTCTCCCCAATACCTCTTAGGCCTTCCTCTGCCTCGATGTATGCCGACCATCGCCAGCCGCTCACAACTCCTCACCGTGGCATCAGGACTTCTCTTCCGCACATGTCCGAACCACGTCAGCCTCGCTTCTCGCATCTTCTCATCCACCGGGGCCACCCCCACCTTCTCTCTAATAACTTCATTCTTAATCTTATCTAACTTGGTCAGCCCGCACATCCACCTGAGCATCCTCATCTTCGCAACCTTCATTCTCTGAACATGAGAGTTCTTCACTGGCCAGCACTCCGCCCCATACAACATGGCAGGTCTAACCACATCTCTATAAAATTTCCCCTTGAGTTTATGTGGAACTTTCTTGTCACACAGGACTCCTGATGCAAGCCTCCACTTTGATCACCCCGCTCCTATACGATGAGTGACGTCCCCGTTAATCTCTCCGTCCCCCTGAATCACCGACCCAAAATATCTGACACTGTCCCTCTTAGCGATGACCTGAGATCCAATCATCACGTCCCTGCCTACTTCGCTCGGCTCAGCGCTAAACTTGCACTCCAGGTATTCTGTCTTTGATCTGCTCATTTTGAAACCCTTAGACTCGAGAGCCTGTCTCCATACCTCTAACCTCTCAATAACACCAATACTCGTCTCGTCTATCAAGACTGTGTCATCAGCAAATAGCATACACCAAGGCACATCCCCTTGAATATGTCGGGTTAGAGCATCCATCACCAAGGCAAACAGGAGAGGGCTAAGCGCCGATCCTTGATGGAGCCCCATAACCACTGGAAAATGGTCTGAGTCGCCACCCACCGTCCTAACCCTAGTCTTAGCTCCATCGTACATGTCCTTGATTACTCTGATGTAGGCTTCCGGCACGCTCTTCGCCTCCAAGCACCTCCAGAGCACCTCCATTGGGACCTTGTCATACGTCTTCTCCAAGTCGATAAGCACCATGTGCAGGTTCTTCTTCTTATCCCTGGACTGCTCCACCAGCCTCCTGACAAGGTGGATAGCTTCTGTAGTGGAGCGACCCGGCATGAAACCGAACTGGTTCACAGATATAAATGCCATCTCCCACACCCTCACTTCGATCACCCGCTCCCAAACCTTCATGGTGTGACTTATTAACTTGATACCCCTATAGTTGTTGCAGCACTGGATGTCCCCTTTGTTCTTGTACAAGGGCACCACTGTACTCTACCTCCACTCCTCTGGCATCCTTTTGGTCCTGAAGATCGCATTGAACAACCTAGAGAGCCACTCCACTCATGACCTACCCATGCATTTCCAGAACTCTACCAGGATCTCGTCAGGCCCGGTCGCTCGACCCCTACTCATCCTTCGCAAAGCCCCCATGACCTACTCCGCCCTAATGCGCCTGCAGTACCCAAGGTCTCTATGTTGCTCTGAATGCCCCAACTTCCCTAGCTCTATGTTACGATCCCCCTCCTCGTTAAGTAAGTCTCGAAGTACGCCTGCTACCTTTGCTGGACTTGAGACTCCCCCATCAGAACTCTACCATCCTCGCCCTTGATGGACCTAACTTGGTCAAGATCACGCGCCTTCCTTTCCCTTGCATTAGCTAACCAGAATAACTTCCCGTCCCCGCCTTTCTCCCCTAATTCCTCGTACATGCGACCAAACGCCGCGTTTTTAGCTTCCGTAACCGCCAGCTTTGCTTCTTTCCTCGCCACCTTGTAGATCTCCCTGTTCGCTCTCCGTTCTTCCTCGCTTGTGCTTCCTGCCAACTTAGCAAACGCCGCCTTCTTCACCTCCACTTTTCCTTTGACTACATCGTTCCACCACCACTCACCCTGATGTCTGCCTGAATAGCCCTTGGCTACCCCGAGCACAACCCGTGCTACCTCCCTAACCAAGTTCGCCGTCTCTGACCACATAACGTCCGCTTCCCCAGAACTTCTCCAAGCTCCGCCCTCAGCTAACCTACTCTCCAACTCCTGTGCTTTCTCCTTAGTCAAAACACCGCATCTAATCCGCGGTTGTCCCCGAGCACCCCTCCTCTTCCTCTTCACCCAGAGACCGACATCCATCACTAGGAGTCTATGAAGAGTCGAAAGGGACTCTCCCGGAATAACCTTGCAGTCCTTGCACATACCCCTATCACTCCTTCTGAGGAGGAGGTAATCAATCTGAGTCCTCGCCGCCGAACTCTTGAAGGTGACCAAATGCTCATCCCTCTTCCAAAAATAGACATAAAACCTTTGAAATTGTTTGGCCTCACTAGAATTAGTAATTGGCAGATGCTACCATTAAGATGGAGTACCAAACAAAATTTTGCGCACGTTCCTCTATGCTTTATTTAGACAGAAAATGTGTTCTGAAATACAACGATGCCAACAATCTGCCTTATAATCGCAAATGGAGATCCGCTCAGTATTTTTCATACAAGGAATTAAAGCACTATATATATATATGAAATTGGAGAGGGATTTCCAATTTGCAATATATATATATATATATATATATATATATATATATATATTACTCAAAGAAAGACGAATTTTTTCTGTTCAAATTAATACTAAAATTAGAGCTAAGCACCAAACCTAGCCCTAAAATTTCAAAAAAAAAAAAAAAGGAAAAGAAGAAAAAGGGGAGGATGAGGAAGAAGGTTTCAGGGGACTAGGGCAGAGATGTTACCCTTAAAGAGATTGATGAAGAGAAATCCTTGGTTGTAGCCTGAAGGAGATGAAGAGAAACTGTATGGTGAAGAGATGGAAAATGCTGTCGTGAAACGATGAAAGTGGTGTAGATTACCAACCCGTATATTACCCACAAATGCCCATATTATATAGGTAAAATATGGGCTGAAGCCCAAATGTGACCCACTTAAAATATCACTCATCCAACCCAATAAAATATGGGCGGATTGGGCGGGCTAATAAAATCTGGACCTATTTTGTCAGCACTAATTAGCGTATAAAATACGAGCCTTTTCCCAAACTAAATGACATGCTTGGAACGGATGAAACAAAGGCATCAACTTAGAATTAATAGATCACCACAAGATACTATATAACTAGGGATCGATTTTTCCCATTGTGCTTTGTCTTTTTCATCTCCCTCACTAGCCTTTTTGGTTAAGTGATCTTGAACACCTTGACCTTTACATCACAACTCCATAAACGAAGCCCAAGATAAATAATTTGAACTTCCAAGTAGGGATTCAGAAGTAATCATAAAGGCTGAATTTCCAACTCCACTTTTTCTTGGAACCAAAAGCATCAATTCCGAGAGACATGATTGGATCAAATAATTACGAAGTCACAAAATTGGTGGCAAAGTTGGTTCAAAATTGTGTTAGGTTACAAACTTCCCTAGGACTTTAAAAATTGAGGGGTTTAAGTGACATTTTGTTGATAAGATAGGCAGCTGCTAAAATAGCATCCCGTAGTAAGGTTTTCGTAGATGCATGGTGAAGATAAGATATTTTGCTACTTCTAACATATGCCTATTTTTTCTTTCAGCGACCCCATGTTGTGCACTAGTATAAGGACAACTAGTTTGATGGACTACCCCGTTGGACTTCAAATAAGCTCCAAATCTTTTATCCATTTATTCATTGCCATTATCAGTTCTCAAGATTTTTATTTTGGCATCAAGCTGAGTAAAATCATCTTATAAAATGACTGAAAACAAGAGAAAACTTCACTTTTGGCTTTTAACAAATATAACCAAGTCATCCTAGTGTACCAATTAATGAAAGTAACAAACCCTCGACTACCAGACAAAGAAACAGTTTGGGTAGGATCTATGCATCAGAATAAATAATCATAAACGAAGTTGTACTTTTATTACCACTCATAAGATAAGAGTTTCTAGTATGCTTGGGATATTCACACATCACAAAACAAAGATTCAAATCGAGTCCTTGAAAATAAATCGAGATATAACTTTTCAAAACAAAAATGATGGGTGCCTAACCGTCTATGCCACTGTATGATTTCTTGGTTGACATCCTTGCTTTCCCCAAAAAAGGCTTGACCAAGAGTTTTGAATTCCTTCTAATATATACAAAGTCATCATACAACCTACCACGACCAATTTTTCCTGTTTGATGATCCTGAAAAATACAATGATCGGGAAAGAACTCGATTTTATAGTCTAGAGCTTTGGTGATGACATTAACAAATAAAAGATTGATAGGGAACTCAAGGACATGGAGCATAGATGATAGTTTAATATTAGAAGTACAAATGACAGAATCTGTTCCAGAGATAGGTGTTAAAGAACCATTGACTATTTTAACATTATCTCCTTTGGAACACGGAGAATAATTTTGAATGCCTTTAGAAGAGCCTATCATATGTCTATTTGCACCAAAATCAACTATCCAAGAATTAAGGTGAGTTGTAAAGGCAGTACCTGAATGCACATGGTTGGATGTAGCAAAATTAGCGGAGTCAAGTTTGGCTAGGAGGCGATGGAGAAGCTGAATTTCATCCGAGGACAAGATTTTTCCAGAAATTGTCTCCTTGAATGTCTCCATATTGCCGGCCAATTAGAAAGAAATCGGAAGAAAATTGCTCATAAATAATCTGCCTTGCTGAAAACCACAATTTTCTCGAGCAAACCTTAGCTCCGGTGAACGGAAAAATCAAAACTGGTGGGGATATGTTCGGAATGTTCCAACGACCCTAATAAAAAAGAAAATTCCAAAAATAAAACTGACCAGACCTCTACCTGTTTGATAAAAACGGACCCTAGTGCTGCTAGGGAGATAACTCACCTCAAAAAGCTAGGAATGGATCTGATACTATGTAGATTTTGAGAAGAAGAAAAGGCCTATTATGTTTTTGTGTGTATTTACATTCCATGAGTAAGAGAATTTACACAAAGCTCCTAATGCTAATTAAGAAAATAAAATAAATCTATACGATCAATCCAGCTATCAAATCAAATCAAATAAAATTAGATCTCCTAAATATAATCAAATCTCTTGAAATCATGCTAATTAATACTCCTAAATTAGATCTCCTTGAATCATGCTAATCAACACAACAGAACCTAGGTTATGACTTTGGACTGCCTTAAACTAGATTGGAAAATTTCGTGCTGCAGAGAAAATTGAGCTTGGATAATAAAATTAGCAATATCAACCTCTCAGAAGTCAGAATACAAGAAAAAGCTTTTACTAGGTTCATGATAATCATGAAAAAGCTTACTTAAAAGTTGAGAGGAAAAACTCGACAACTTTATTGTTTCAGTTGGATCACTTGCAGGAAATCCTCTTCTGCTTTGTAATTGAGAGGGTATTCCAAGCATGGAATTCAAGCAAGCAGAACATGACATGAATAGACTTTTTAAGGTTTAATTAATTTGGTTATTCAGGTCAAAGAAGCATCTTTGATGCACATTGTCCGACCAACAAGAAAGCCACAGAAGATCCTACTTGCTGGATGGAGACGAGATATTGGTGATATGATTGTGGTGAGTTTGAATCAAAGCTCCTAATCCTTTTCATTTAAACTGAATTCTGCAGGTTCAGGGAGGAAACTTGCCAAAGAACATAATTATTCCAAAGACTACAGAGCGGATTCTGTTTTGTGGTTGGCGACGAGATATGGAGGATATGATACTGGTAATCTTGTGAGGAGCTAACTGTATTCTTTGCTTACTCATGCAAGCATTTGTCTATAGATTATGGCGGTAGAGATCCCTCGCTTGTTTTCCATATCTTCCTACCTCCTTTCAGACTGTATATTTGCTTCCATGTTTTCTAATATCTGAATATTTTCTCATTCCATCTCTTAGTTCCAGAGACTGATGAAAGAAGCCAAGAAAAATAAAAGTATTTAAGATCTTTAAAATGATGCTCTGTAACTCCAACAACCTCAGCTGTTCATTCTAGGTATTGGATGCCTTCTTAGCGCACGGGTCAGAGTTGTGGATGTTCAATGAAGTTTGCGAGAAGGAAAGAGAAAAGAAGCTAACAGATGGTGGCCTAGATATTAGCCGGCTGGCAAACATAATACTGGTAAACCGCGAGGGTAATGCTGTGATACGACGACATCTAGAAAGTCTTCCCTTAGAATCATTTGGCTCGGTGAGTAAGTTTGGCTAACTATGCACAAAGATGCAGTTTAGGTAGAATGAAGTGATTGTGTGTTGATGTTAGCGACACTCAGAAGGATTAGATCCTTTACTCTCTTCTGCTAGAATGGGTAGGAAGTTGGGTGGGGTTGCTGGTGTTCCTGCTCATATTGTGTTTTTTATAACCTGTATTGCTGTTCTTATCTTATCTCTTTCTGTGAATATTTTGTCTTCCCTACTAAGTTTCCACTTTTCTTATTTTTTGTTGTTGTGTAGATCTTAATTTTGTCTGATGAGTCAGTGGAAGATTCCGCAATTCAGGCAGATTCCAGATCACTTGCCACATTACTGTTAATACGAGACATTCAGGTGCTTTGTGGAAGGGTTATTTTATATCTTTTCCAGTGCCACATTTATGTTATTTTGTGCCCCTTTATTTCTGTTAATGTCTCATGTTTTGTTGTTTTGTTTTGTTTTATGTAAAGACAAACCAATTGGCTATCCTGGCCTGTGGTGCTGGGGATTTGGTATTGGCCCCTACCTTGTATACAACAACAACAACAACGACCCAGTAAAGTCCCACTAGGTGGGGTCTAGGGAGGGTAGTGTGTACGCAGACCTTACCCCTACCCTAGGGGTAGAGAGGCTGTTTCCGATAGACCCTTAGCTCAGGAAGCTGCAATAAAACAAGAAAACAAGAGAAGAAGAATCTGTAATCGAGCCATGTCCTGTCTGATCACCTCTCCCCAATACTTCTTATGCCGTCCTCTACCTCTTCTCGTACCTACTATAGCCAGCAGCTCACACCTCATCACCGGAGCATCCAGGCTTCTCCTCCGCACGTGCTCGAACCATCTGAGTCTCGTTTCCCGCATCTTGTTATCCACAGAGGCCACACCCACCTTCTCCCGAATAACTTCATTCCTAATCTTATCTCTCTTGGTGTGCTCACACATCCACCTCAACATCCTCATCTCAGCTACCTTCGTCTTTTGGACATGAGAGTTCTTAACTGGCCAACACTCTGTCCTATACAGCATGGTCGGTCTAACCGCTGCCTTATAAAACTTACCTTTGAGTAACTGCGACACTTTCTTGTCCCCCTACCTTGTATATTAAAATCCAAAAATAAATACATAAAGGAGGGGAAGATGGAACCTTGCCTCCTCAAATCCTAAGCGAGTGTTAGACATGCCCAACACTTTTCATCGATGAAGCTTATAAAAGAATCCTCTAGTGTAACAGTGCATGTCACTACTATTTATTGATTGGTTTTACTTTTAGGAAGATTTTATTTTATTTGGTGGTTTGATTTTAGGGATTTGATAGGTGTATTGATTGTATACTAATTGTGCTGATTTATTTAGTTTCCTTAATTAGTAATAGGATCTTTGTATAAATTTCCTTGTTCATAGGATGTAGCAATCATCACAGAAATCTCTTCTTGCTTGAGATCTTCATGTTATCACAGCAGGACCCATCCCAACTTGATGTTGGACCGTTATATTATATTGCTTGCGCTCCAGATGTTCGGTCCTTGGCATTGGGGTTGGGGGGAGGGGAGGGAGGTACCGGGGGACGAGGTGAGAAGAGCCCAAATCTTTAAGGGGTCGTTTGGTAGGGCATATAAGAATAATGCTAAATAAGGTGTATTAGTAATGCAGGGGTTAGTAATGCATGAGTTAGTAATGCAAGCATTAGTTATGCAGAGATTATTTCTTATGTTTGGTGTGGTGTATTAAAAATTAAAATGCACTGCATAACTTTTAAGAAATCTAATTGTTTACAAAAATACCCTTTATATTCTTTAACTTAAGAGACCGTAAGGATAATTTTGTCTTTAACCATACTAATGCATGCATTAATTGCCTTTGTATTGCTAATGCCATGGTTTTCTATCCATTAGCTATATATAGGATAATACCAAATAGAGTGTATAACTAATGCTTGCATTAGTTATACATAGGTTGAAAAAGTGTACCAAACAAAACATTGCTAATACACAAAGCTAATGTATGCATTATTTTATCTAACGCACTCTACCAAACGACCTCTAAGAAATATTTATTGCTTGATACTATTGAAAGAATCTAGAGTTCAACTAGGCGCACTTACTCGCGCAAGGGAAATGATGCCTAGATCTTTGAGATTCAAAATAAAATTCATGCCACTAAGCAAGGTGAGTTGACTATCACTGATTACTATTTTCGAGTTAAGTGGGTTATGAAAGTAAATTGACTGCTATCAGGATCTCCAAGCAAAGTGTATCAATGATGAAGTTCTCTTTCAAAAATTGATTAAAAAGGAAAGGGTCAACGATTTTCTGGACGATTTGAATCAAGAGTATGATCAGATCAGGGTTCAAGTTCTTATGGGGTTGCTATTCTAGAAGGCTCCCTATCTATCATCAATGGAATGCCACTTAAAGAGTAAGAATGATTATATTGTTCCTCTGAAGGTATTTGGGTGTGTGTGCTTTGTTGTTCACACTAGGAACTCCGGAAAACTTGATCCTAGAGCTCTTAAATATGTCTTTATTGGATATTGTCTAACACAAAAAAGAGTACAAATGTTATCGTCCTCCCTCCAGAAGATCTTTTATCACTATGGTTGTTACCTTTTGAGAAGCTGAACCCTATTCAGAATTACACCATCATTTCTTGGGGTTTTGGGCAGGGGGTGGGAGGTGGGGGAGGAGAAAGAACTATAAGGAGGAAGAGAGGATTTTTTCAAGTTCTACTGTTGAAACCACTACCACTACCATATGAGGAAAGTGAAATCGGAGAAAGAATTTAGGGAGACTATTGGGCGTTTGGATAGACTTGATTTGAGAACTGACTCAAGGAAAAATAGAGCAGAAGAAGCCATCATGCAATACGCTAAAGCTGAACTCTTTTTTACTGTTGAGTTATTTACATTTCTTAATAAGCTAGATTTCTCTATTTCTTACAACAAAAGGAGTCAAATCTTGTACCAAACATCATTTGTGTAATTTTGTTTCTTTAATTCCTTGTCTCCCTCCTATAGAGCCTTTGCCCTTCTTTTTTTTTTGTCTATTCTAGAAGCTTTTGCAGATCCTAAATGGTAGCAAGCTATGATTGAAGAAATGAAGGCATTGTCGAAAAATAAGACTTTGGAATTTGTCACTTCATCACCAGATAATAAGTTTGTTGGTTGCAAATGGGTCTTCACTATGAAACACAAAGTTGATGGCTCAATTAAAAAATTCAAAGCAAGATAGGTGGCTAAGGGATTTACTCAAACTTATGAAGAAGAGGTGTATATGGAGATTCTTCCTAGACTTGATATTGAACTGAGTCAAGGAAAAGTGTGCGAGTAAAGCCCTATACGAATTGAAGCAATCTTTTAGAGCTTGAGTTAACAGGTTCTGCAAAGCAATGACATCCTTTAGTTTCCAACAAACCAATTGTCGGTCGTACTCTCTTCATAAGACATCAAAGCAATAAAGTCACTCTTCTCATAGTTTATGTTGATAACATAGTAATGACAGGAGATGACAACAAGGAGTGTCTGATTGAAGAAGTTGTTGGCACAGGAATTTGAGATCAAGGATCTTGGAAAATTGCAGTATTTCCTAGGAATTGAGGTTGCCAGATCAAACAAAGGGAATCTTTATTTCTCAACAACAACAACATGCCCAATGAAATCCCACAATTGGAGTCATGGGAGGGGAGTGTGTATGCAAACTTTACCCCTACCTTGTGCAGGTAGAGAAGGTAGTAGAAGTTTTCGATAGACCCTCAGCAAGTCACAGATTGCAAACTAGCAGAATCGCCTTTTGAAAACAATTACAAGTTACAAACATGAGTTGGAGAGTCTGTTGATTATGAGAGATATCGGAGGTTGGTTGGAAGACTTATTCATTTTTTCCACACTAGACCAGATATAACCTATTCAATCAGCTTGATAGGTCAGTTAATGCATGGTCCCCGAGATCCTCATATGCAAGTTGCCTTTCACATTTTACGGTATCTGAAGTTTGCTCCAGGCAGAGGTCTACTTTTCTCCAAACTTAATCACCTCCAGGTAGAAGCGTATATAGATGTTGATTGAGCTGGATCTCTAGATGACCGAAGATTTACATTCGGTTACTGTACACCCGTTGGAGGGAACTTACTTAATTGGAGAAGCAAGAAGCAAAGTGTAGTTGCTATATCAAGTGCAAGAGCAGAGTAGATCTATGACCCAGGGCTGTGAACTTCTTTGGTTGCAAAAGTTACTAGAGGAATTGAGACTGTCAGAAAAGGGAAAACTTTCCTTATACTGTGACAACAAGGCTGCCATCAGTATAACTCATTATCCAATCCAGTATGACGTGTTGAAATTGCACGACACTTCATCAAAGAAAAAATCATGGGAACTTTGTATAAATTCCCTTGTTCATTGGATGTTGCAATTATCATAGAAATACGAGAAGCCTTTTCTTCTTGCTAGAAGTTTTTACCATTTGCATTTGATCCTAGGACTAATCTAACAAGGCACAGAAAAGGAAATAAGGAGGACTCCTTGTAGAAGTTCTAATCTGACATAAGAAGAGAAAGAGGTAGAAATCCTGTACAATGATTTTCACAAAAAAATAGATCCTTGTTTCATGTCGCTTAGTATATGGCATAATATGATTCTCTTTGAATGACATAATATGATTCTCACTGAACGATATCCAGTCTACTATACACCCTGTAACCTCACGAGTACACCAAAAATGAACTAGGGATGAGAGGCTATTCCTCAAATGTACGTAGTTGTTCTGTATCCCGTCAAAAGCTTTTTCTCAATCTCCTATTTCCTTCCATTCAAAGGACCCATATGAGTGCTAGTGGAGCAACATACCAAGCTCTTCAAAAAAAATTCCTTCTGAATTTCCAGCTGGAGAGTACCTCCTTCACTGTGCAGGGCGTCATCATTGCGTCCCAAACCTAATTCGAAATCTCACACCTTAAGCGAATTGCCACCGAACAAATGTATAGGGGTAGGTTGTCCACATCTTCACCTGGACATTTGCACATGAAGAACCAGCTGACATATAATCTGCTTTTTTCTCAAATTTCCAGCTCAGTATAGCTCCTCTCATTGCCAACCAAGTGGAAAATTACACCTATCTAAAATTTTATGTATAGTATATTTCAAGTTTCCAAGTTCAACCAGGTTCTGTTTTCTTTTTCCCTGTCCCCCATGTCTAGCTGATCAGATTGCCTCATAATTCATGACTGATTTGTCAGTCTTTGTCATCAACCACCTGCATTATTTCCTTTCTGGCATGGGTTCTTCTCAGCAGTATTACTACATTCATGTGCAAATTTTGGAGTCTTCCCTCAACAGAACCGGTAGTTTGCTCTTGATAAGTAACCTTGGACCCCGATATTACTTTACTCAATGAAGGACACTATTGACAGGATCAGGAATGGAAGTACAAGTCCTCTTACCCATTGAACAATTAGAAATTTTTCCAAATTTAACTGCAGAGATATAAGATTTCTCAAGGAAGAATCAAGTCATCTGCCCCATTGAGTTTCATTTAGATGCATGATTTCTGTTCCCGTAAAGTGGCAATGTTTTTTGTATTATCTTGTTAAAGCTGCGACATCAAATCTTGCACTCAGAAATCTTTTTTCTAGTTTCGCAGGAAAAACGCCTTCCATATAGAGAAGCTATGGCTTCCAAAATTCACAGGGGTAGCTCCTCCCAAGGCTCCTGGGGAGAGGAGATGCAGCAGGCTTCAGATAAGTCAGTTATAATCAGTGAAATTTTGGACCCAAGGACTAAAAACCTCTTGTCTATGTCAAAGATAAGTGACTACGTTTTGTCAAATGAGCTTGTTAGCATGGCACTGGCCATGGTGGCAAAGGACCATCAAATAAATGATGTTTTGGAAGAACTTTTCGCTGAAGAGGTGAGGCAACTGGCATGAGCCATGCTTACTGGGTTTCTTGATTTTCTGTGTCTCAAGTATTAGAGGAGCCACATTCTGCCTCAGTACACAGTCTAAGTTGCTCCGGTACGGCAGTTTAGGTGCCGTACTCGTGTTGGCACGACACTAGTATGGGTGTGGGTATGAGATCTGTACCGGATCTGGTCAAATAATTTTGGGTACTTTGACCACGAGGGACAAAAGTATTTTAGATGAGATATTATTTGATTCCCGAAATTAGAACCCAAATTATGGTAAATTTGAAGAAAATAGCATGACCTTATCTAGGAAATCAATCATTTACTTGTCTACAACTTGAAAATTAAAAAAGGAATCGACACTTTACAAGCTATACACAAGTATTCCACAAAATTTCTCATAATTTGGATGTTTTTATTTTTTGAATTATTTTCAGCCGCATTCCCGCACCCGTATCCATTTTAGGATCCGTATTCCTGAATCTTAGAATTTACATCTTGAAGGATCCGACCTCTAGATCCGCATCCGTGTCCAAGCAACTTAGCATCCAGTATGCAGACAGTGAGCTTTTAGGGATTATGTACATCCAGATATTATAGGAGATCCAACACTCCGTTTATTAGGGATAGCTAACAACTCAAGTAACATGACAGTATACATATATCTTTAAACATATCAAAATAGAAAAGAAAAAGCAAAAAAAAAAATACAAGAGTGAAAAGTAAAAGAGTACAAGCTATACTAGAGATCCGTTTTCTCTGTTGATGGTAGAAACAGAACAACAAACCAACGAAAAATATTAGCCATTGAATTAGAAAGAAAGGCACTTTGCTGTAGATTTCCAAAATAGGGCTTTATCACCCTTTACGCTGCCTTGATTGAAATCTATCTCTTTCAGCATATTCCACTTATAAAGAGTTTATATTTTCCTAAAAAGAAATTGAAAAGTATCTGACATCCAAGTTGAAGCAGAATCAGAATCAGAAAAATAAAGTACCATGTGAAACTTTCACAACATTTGACTCTCAGTTATGTCCGTAAATGTCAGTTAGGGCGCATTCCTAATTTTTATAAATTTGAGACAGTTATATCACTTGCTTCAAAATTTTAAAAATTGAGAGTATTCAATGTTTCTCTAGATGTTGAAGCATGAAATACCTTCCTAGCATGCTAGTATTCTGCGACCTATATTAAGTCTGTAGTTATTATTGTTGTCCATGACTAATAAAAACCTTTTGACATTGCAGGGAAATGAGATGCAAATAAGAGGGGCAAATCTCTACCTTTGTGAGGGTGAGGAGTTGAGTTTTTACGAAGTGCTCCTACGTGCGCGACAAAGAAGAGAGATTGTGATTGGTTACCGTCTTGCTAATGCAGAAAAAGCTATCATCAATCCTCCGGCCAAAACAGAGAGAAGAAGGTGGTCAGTTAAGGATGTTTTTGTTATAATAGCTGACAAGGAATAAAATATACCGACAGTGAAATCCTTTTAGCCACCTGAATTTCTCGTGTATCACTGGTAATGCAAGGTGCTGTAAGATCTTGTCAGTCACGTCTCAAATAAATGAGCTATGGATGGAGATGAAAGAGCACCGAGTATAACGATGACATTTTGGTTCAGGAACTCAACCAATTTGTTGCCTCATCAGCTCTTGTTGTTCGTTCGCCGAATGTACTAGGATAATTGACAAGAGGGGCTTGCTCTGACGGTAAGCAACTCACTTCCAACCGAAAGTTTGTGAGTTCGAGTGTCCCCAAGAACAAAGGTGGGTAGTTCTTGGAAGCAAGGATGGCGGGAAAGGATGGCGGGAAAGGATGGCGGGAAAGGATGGCGGAGGTCTATTTGAAAATAGCCTGTCTAGCCCAGGGTAGGGTAAGGTCTGCACTACCCTCCCAAACCTTAGATTATACTGGGTTGCACTTTAGTTTTCTCTAAATGCCATATGCAGTAGACTGTTTCCTCCCATGGAAAGGTGTAACAATGTCTCTATAACAATGCCAATTCTGTTGTATATCAAGCCTTCAATTTGTTGTACCACTACACTAGCTGTGTTGGCACGAATATTTATGTTAGAACTTCGATCTATAATGCAGAAAGGTATCATCAAATTCTTGGGCTATGTTTCGACATCTTTTATTTATAATTTTGTTTGACTAGACATGTCATTAAAGATGCAGGTGAAAAGGTAAAAAGGAACAGTAAAGGTAACTTCTCAGCAATCAAGTGTGGGAACACTAGAAGAGAAAGCAATTGTATCTGCGGAATGTTTTGCTAAATTCGTAACACAAACTACATCGATATGGTAATTCACTGTTCCCCAACGACTATTTTTCTCAAAATCAGCCATATTTGTCCTCCAGATTTTAAAAAATTGCAAACTTTGTACGCAAACATATAAGCATGAACCCAGGGAAAATAGAGGGGGGGGGGGGGCGTGTACTTTGGTCAGACACTTATTTTGAAGCATTAACACACTACTCAGCCCGAGCGAACCAAACCTATACATAAACCATCTCTTATATGTATGCAGAAACCTTTCGAAACATAAGCATTTTAAACAACTAAATTCATGCATGAAACTTATCCTTTAAAATTAAAAACATAAAGGTAATTATTCATTCATACATGCCATATGGGTAACCATAGCTTACAACCAAAAGAATAAACTACTATTGTCTATGGGATCTTGATAATACAGAATGAAAAAAGTCAATCATGATAGGCCCTGGTGACTCAAAAGTATAAAATAAATGTTACTCCATGATAGTAAGACCGGAGCCTCACCAAAAGTATCAGTCGGAGATGTGGAGTTATCCTACCTGCGGTGCTAGTAGAAATTTGTATGAATCATGAACCATTTCTCCAAAAAGTGGGAGAAAAGAGGAAATAAAGATCAGGAGACATGTAAAATATTGATATAGCAAGGAAGCATTTATATCAATTCACAGATCGAACAAGAAAGTGAAATAATAATTTAAAAATATATTTCAAACTCATTTCCTTTAGCATTTCAGTTTAACCAAAATCATGTGATTTTAAATTTAACGCAAAGCATTATGCCAATGTCGATGTAATAGTAACAACACTAAGTGTTTAACCTACCCACAAGTATTGGGCCATATTTGTACGAGTCAACTTAAACTCATTATATTTAATAATAATCAATTGCTCACAAAATGAGTGACTTTATCCCACAAACCTCGCTTGGCCTTGGAATATTCTCCTATACTCGCAGCTGTAGTTTCATGGTAAACGAATTTAAGATTCGAACCAATCTTGTTGGTTTCCACTAGTAACTCCCAAAATTTGTGTATTTTCTAAAATAGATTCATAGCCTAAAGCCTCAAAGAAATCTACTTTAAATTAAATCATAATATTCATAACTGATTCATCCATTTGAATAAAACTCAAATGAAAATATTTCTCAATTCCATGTTAAAAGTAATTAACAAAATAAAAATATATCTTTTATTTTAACAAGTGTCACTCCAACATGTAAAGGTATTTAAAAAACATTACACTTTTTATTTCAATATAAAGTTATGATAATTGCATTTAAACATTTACACCGCAAAGAATAGTACAATCCCAACACGCTCGTCCCTACAAGATAGTATTCACAATTCTTTATAGCTTATATACCAATAAGTAGGATGCTTAGTGGCTATTTTATTAATAACAAGAACAAAAAGAGATTTACTAAATATGCGAATTTATGAAAAAACTCCATGAAATATTAGGTTTCAACATATTTCAATGTGCTCACAAAATTTTATCACAAGTATCCAGGGTCTTCAAGCAATCATAATCTACAAAATTATATGCAACATGATTCAAGAGTTTCTCAACTTTTTATAGCCTGCGCAGCTTGACTGTCTTGCTTAGCCTACACAGCTTAAGCCTTCCCTTCACATGCATTCAGTTTTTGCTAACAGAAGGTTGAGGCTATGCAAGTGTTCTAGAATCCTTCCTCTCTCTTTTGGCTATTATTCCGAGTTATGCCTTTGTCCATTCAACTTGGGGATCTTCAACCCTCGTGGCCTTCACGTCCAAGTATCGCAAAGATCCTATTACCCTTTTGTGGATTTGCACGTACTTTGAGGTATCACTAATTGTTCTCTTGAATTTGAATTAGGCTCAATCGTATTAGAAAATTTCTGGGGCTTCATAATTTCCCCCACTTAGAAACATTCTTCCTCGAATATCAAGTTGAAGCCGTAATCATATTCAAAGATCGAACCACAACCCTCCTAGACCTCGCCACCAAATGACCTCTTATTTGTCATAATTTTTTGCTAACTCTCCAGCTTTTTAATTATTTAATTTATATATATATATATATATAGAGAGAGAGAGATATATAGAGAGAGAGATACACACGCACACAGGAGACCCCACACAACTCGCATTCAACACAATGCATCTCCATATACCACCAAATCTTAATATACCTTACCAGATTACAAGTGATTACAAGGAAAGTCTCAAGATGAATGCAAAATACATTAGTAAAAAATTCAAGCCTAAGCTTTATTCTCTTGAAATAAATAGGGGTATTTTTTTTTTCATGTCCACCTCCACTTCCTATGTTGCTTCCTCAATATCTTTGACTCCACCACAACACTTTAATCGATGATACCTCTCCTATTTTCTTAAATTTTTTGTAAGGGCCAATGAATCCTGGATTTAATTTTTCTTTCTTTCCAATATTCATCAAAATTTGGGGAAACCTTCAAGAAAATATAGTCATCCTCCTTAAAGGTCAAATCACGAGGAGAACCATATGGCGACCGGAAAGAATGTCAGTGAGAGCTATTTGAGTATTCACCATTGACCTTATTTTGTAGATTGAATCTTCAATGAATGGGGCAATTTATAACTTTCAAGTGAGACAACTCGTCGAACATCTGAATAGGACTTTTTACGACTTTAAGCCATTTTTATAATGACACGACTATTCGTTGAACTATAGCCTCTCATTCAGAGTTTTGAGACTTTAGGTAGATTCATATTATGCATTATTACTTGCATGTATAGTTGATTTTGACTTTCGAGAGGTTTAGAGTTGATTTGGAAGAGTATTTTTTAATTCGGAAGCTTTAAGTTGGAAGAGTTGACTTTTAAGTAAATGACCCCAGAATCAAGATTTGATGGTTTCAATAGGTCTGTTTTATTTGAATTTGGATGTTTCTAGAAGGTTTGACTCGATTTGGCAGAAGTCGGCAATTTGAAAAATTGGAGAATTCACAAGTTTGATCGGAAGTTGACTTTGATGGTATCGGGTTCGGATTGTGGTTTCGAAAATTGAAATAGGTTCATTTTTTCATTTGGGATATATGTGCATGGTTTGGTTAGAACCCGGATTAGTTAGGCATGAATAGGACGTTTAGTTTCAAGTTGGAAGTTTTTGAAGTTAAGAGAACGAACTTGATCTTTGATTTGTAGTTTTGATGTTATTTGTGGCGTTTCGAGCCTTTAGATAACTTAGGTATTATATTTTGGCTCGTTGGTATTATAGGATGGGTTCTCGAGGGGCTCAAGTACATTTCAGGTTGATTTCGGACTATTTTGGGAGATAAGGGCATAACTAGTTTTGGTGCATTCACATATGCAAGATTGGTTGGGCAGATGCAGAGAGTTGCATCTATGGTGCCTTGTACGTAGAAGTAGGGTTGTGCATTCGAATCGATTTATCGATAAATCGAATCAATTATTTGTTATCGATTTATCGATTTCGATTTTGATTTCAAAACTTTCCTTATCGAGTTATCGATTTCGATTTTGATTCTGTCCTTTTCGGTTTATCGATTTATCGATAAACCGGTAACATACACTATTTTTTTATAAATTATTTTTTAAAATTTTTTTATCCTTATTTTATAATATCATTTCCTTTACCCTAAGTCCCTAGCGCTATTATTTCCTCTACCACATTTAAGGAATGATCATATTTAAAGCTCAAGGGAATAAAGTTCAAATTAATAGAAAATAAAATTAGCCGTGATGATATATTTTATTTTTTATACCGTTGCAATGTTGGTGGCATACATTTGATCCCTTACTTTAATTTCGTTTCATGTGCTTGCTGACACAATATTTATGTTATAAACGATGCTCTTCTTATTTTAGCTTCTTTTTGTCCATATTAGTTAGGCGTGTTTGTAGCGATATACTTTTTGTGGAATCCCGAAAATTTTCTTATTGGTATAATCGATAACCGAATCGATAAGCCCCAAAAATCGATAAAACGAAATCGAAAAAATCGAAACCTTATCGAAACAATAACGATAAGCATATGTTCAAATCGATAACGATAAATAATTATCGATAAGGGTCAAAATCGAATCGATAAATCGAATGCACACCCCTACGCAGAAGCGCATGTTGGCCATGTTGGGAGAACATCTCAAATGCAGATATTTTATCGCGTCTGTAGTGCCATATTTGTGGATGCTAGACCTAGATGTGAGGATGTCATCAGCACAGTGGGAGGACCACAGATGTGTGAGATGGGCCGCACTTGCAGAGCTACACTTACGACGATTTTATTGTAGAAGCGATATTTGGCACGTGGACCAAGTTCGTAGAAGATAGGTTGAGGTTGCAGAAATGACATCCCACCTGCGACTTAATGAGCGCAAATGCGAGGACGACTGGCAGGGGCATATATTCAAAGGTTTAGCTCATTATTTCATATTTTGAGACTGGGAGATCGGATTGGAGTGATTTTTAAGGTATTTTTCACCCACTTAGTTTGGGTAAGTGTTATTAACTCTGATTATTATTCATGATTTTATCTTCAAATTTGGTATTTGATTGGTGAATCTAAGGAAGGTGCGGGTGGTGGGGGGTGGTGGTGTGCCTATAATTTAA
Source organism: Nicotiana benthamiana (assembly GCA_034376525.1). Classification (NCBI taxonomy): domain Eukaryota; kingdom Viridiplantae; phylum Streptophyta; class Magnoliopsida; order Solanales; family Solanaceae; genus Nicotiana; species Nicotiana benthamiana. The sequence continues at coordinate 43,586,090 of CM067333.1, read as the reverse complement.
GAGAGGTTATTTTACGAATTTGAGTACCGATTTGGAATCGGTTTGGAAAACTAATTTCCTATTTGGACTCTGAAGGTTTTGGGTCATCGAATTTTGGTATTGGTTTCAGATTTTGGGCACATGGGCTCGGGTTGACTTTTGTGAACTTCTTCAAAGATCAAAGCTTTATGGATTGGGATCGCTTCATATGGCATTGTTGACTTCCTTGGATGTTATCTGGCTTGTATTTGTGCGATTGGAAGGCTAGATCGAGGTTTTTGATGCGATTCGAGGTTGAATACTAGATGGATGCGGTAAGTATCTTGATTAAGCTTGGTTTGAAGGTAATTTCCCCTCCAACTATGATATTTGTTATCTGTTGGGGGTTGCCTTAATGCACAATAATGAGCGTATATGTGAGCACCATGATTATTCATCATACAAGTAGTTATTAGGAAAATAAATGCTCGATTTTGCTATCATGCTTATTTGATATCGTATTTTCTCCACTTGTATTAGTACATTGGCTATTATTCATGCTAATTATGTCTAGGTTATGTGCTTATCTATTGAGACATGATAGGGCTATTTTTTCTATGTTGAGCTTCTTGCCTTACCCGTAGTCGCACGTTTTAATCATGATTTTATAGCCGCATGTTATATCACCATCTTTGTACATTTCTTACATGTTGTTAGCGCCTTTACTTGTTTGATAGGGTTTTGAGTGGATTTTGGTACGTGGCATAATCCATATGGTATGTTGATTCTGATATAGTGAGATGTTGTCATATTGAGATCTGGGAGTTAATGAGTGAGCTGGGGGGCCATAAAGACGTATTGATACTGATATTGAGGTAACAAGTATGCCTGGCCCTATATTATGATAAACGGTATTAATTGTTAGGTGACGGATGCACCAGGCCATTTGGGTTGTGTTATATGCTAGTTGACTTTTAATCCGATCAGCGCTTAGGCTAGTATCTGCCCCTCCGAAGTCGGGTGATAACAAATGGTCTTTGGACCCTGTGAGTGCAGACACTTGGTATGTGCTAAGTGAGGGGATATATGCTAGGCATCTGTATAATGCTTGTCAAGCCCCAAACCAAAAGAGGCATGGCAGGCACCTGGTGCCATACTTGGCCCGAGCGTACCGCTCTATAATTGTGAACTCTAGAGGGGTAACCCTCAACTTAGGCCCATGATGCCATATTACGAATCGTCTGAAAATAACGCATCTCCTATCTATGGGGTAAACGTAACCGAAAGCTGATATATATAACTATACAGGCTGACAAAGATTCCATGAACATCCACTCATATATAAAATATACAGGACTAATCTACAAGCCTCTAGAGATAACTGAATTGTACCATGGTCGGAACAAGGCCTCGACCTACCCATCAAATATGTATATATAAAATGGACTCCAAGGTTTAAACCTGGTAGCTCTGAGGAGGTGGAGCTTACCAACCAAGCTGATGTTTGACTCTATCTATTGGAAGGGTCTGTCCAACTGACAATAAGGACTTGGAGGCATGAAATGCAGCGTCCCCGACAAAAGGGACGTCTGTACGAAATAATATACGAAGTATGTGAGGCAATAGAATAACTAAAAACTAAAACTGAACTGGTAATATAATAACTGAAAGTAACTAGGAGTCAAAGATAATATGAAGATATGCTTACCCGCTGATACTGACTCAACTCTCTCAATATAGTAGTAAGTAAAATAATTGTCCGTCCTTATAAGGCTCGGTATGTGTAACTGCTCTGCCATAGTAGGCTCTCTCATAGGTGCTCGACCATACTAGACTCTGTATCTCGGCCAACTGGGCTCGCTCATAGGCGCTCGATCACAGTAGGCTTGGTATATAACTTATCATCTGATCAGAGGTTGCCCAATGGGGGGTTTGCCCACCGATTATACCTTGGTGGTGGTGAAGATTATGCAATACTATATGTATATATATGTATATACATATATATATATATATATATATATATATATATATATATATATATATATATATATATATATATATATATATATATATATATATATATATATGTATATATACCATTTGCTCTCTTAACTGGAAAAGACAATACTAAACTGAATATGAAGTCCTGATAAAGGAGAATGCTGCAACTTATGAGACTAGGAAAATGTAAAATGTACATAAATTTAGGAGTATGAATTTCTCTTTATATCTCGTTATCAAACACATGTAGTTACTGGATCATGCCAAAATGAAGGCAAGGTTTAGCCTTAATATACTTGAGTCGATTCTCTTGACAATCCCTTTAACATGCATCAATTGCGACAACATGTAACGACGGATCAAAGTAAGGAAAAATCTGTATGATATTCTTGAGAAAGATTTCACCGTACTCCCTTAGAATTGCACATCCCATGTTGCTATAGTATTACATAGTCTTTGTATGAAAGATTGAAACCACTTCATGTTGCTAATGCAAATCAACGTCTTTGTTGAAGCTTTCTCTTTTAAATTAGTAGAGATGCGCAAATCATTTTAGTGAATTGGAGAGGTTATTTTTATCCTTCAGGGATGGGCCCCACTAGGATGACTTGACTCATCTTTGCCTAAAAGACCCTAATTAGGCCACGTTATCATAATAACTTAGTATTCATTAGGTAGGGGTGGTTGGCTTCCATGCTTGGGGGGTTTAGCCTTATCTAAAATTTCTTAATTACTTAATTAGTTTAATTACTTAATTAATCTCTCGCTAAAAAATTATAATTAACCTATTATCCAAATAATTAAGAATGATCTCAAATTACTTAAAATACTAATCATTTTTAGCACACTTTATACACCTTACTATCATGGTCAGGTGGTACCTTGCATGATATTAGTCGATAAATACCGGGTATTATAGCTCGGACCATATTTATCACAAATTGTCAAACTTTGACGAAACTCATTTTTTCGATTCGCTTACCCTCTTATCTTCACGAATTTAATTATCACTTATTTGAAATAGCATAATACTTATAATTCCAAAATAATCTCATTCACGAACTTACATCGATTAGCTTATGATGAAACTTTAACGTACAAAAATGTGGAATGTAACATCTCATTTTCGAAATTATACCAATTTACTTATGGTATACTTTCACATACGAAAACATGGGGTGTAACTTCATTTCCCCCTTTGGAACATTCGTCCTCAAATGTTGACTAATGCGCTTATCATTTTCGTAACTTATGTCTTTCGAATACTTTAGTACTCTTCTTTCCATATAGGCAACTGTTTTATGAATAAATCCAAAAGCCATGGCATTCCCCCTTCAAGCCTCTTTCTCACAGCATGACTTGTGGTCGGAATTCTTCCAATCTTGTAACTGTTACTACCTTTTATCATGCAGCCTGTACGAGTTTTTTTCCTTGTATGTGCGCCTATGCGACACTTCTCTCCCTTTTCCTCCAGCTTTTAGACAATATCTAGGCTTCACTTTGTGAACATATAGAGAATTTTGACAAACTGTCCCTCTCGGTGTTTATAGGTATACTTGAAGTTCTTCGCTTGGTACTTTATTGAACTTACGAATATTGTTATATCTTGTTTCATAGCTTTGGTTATATATCCTTATGGCTTTATTATATGTAGGCAGGTTAGTATACAATCACTCTTACTTTGATTTATCGTTAATGAGGTCTGCTACCAAACTTCAGGTTACTCTTGTTTCTTATCCTATATGTATAAATCTAAGTCCTTTAATGCTCATTCATCACCTTTCATCTTAAGAATGATTACCTAATCTCATCTCATACTTAATAAATTTTATCCATCCATTATTGATTCCTCAATGTTGATCTGCAATCTACTATTGATAACTTGAAACTTCTTACGTAACACAAGGGCTTACGTCTAATTAGGGGATATTTGAAGTGATTTGACTGACCCACATGGGGGCGATACTATACTTCCATAACTGTATTTCATAGAATCCTAATGTGAATCACCTCTCGTCCTCTGGCAAGTTGAACCACACTTCTAGGCCTAATCATTTGATGCATTACCCAATTTATGTCATACCCGCCACTATGAAAGAACAACCTAAGCAGTGCAACAACCACACCTCAGATGAAGACTCTAATGCCATGCCACACTCGTGCTTACTCTATGTACTCTAAACAGAGGTAAAAACTTGCTTTTTCTTCCTGAGTCACATGCCCTCACATCACATTTTTTAGAGAAGTTACACACAAATAAAATTAAATAACAAGGATCTATAGATATAAAGAATTCACTCATTCTCAGCAAAGAACATTCACATGCCACACAGATATACCATAAGCTTGCCCTTAGTGTCATACTCTACTAATCGAGTTGTTCAGTCCAAGATCAAGAGGTCTTTATTTGGTTAATGTAGGCTAAGGGACGGGTAGGATATATTTGGATATTGTGACTAACCTCCCTAAACACTTTTAATACAATCGTTCCCTTTTTATTCCATTTTCCATGTTCAGCCCATTCATTCTTTCACACTTGTTGCATAAGCTAATCCACTTTCCTAGGTGCAACTGGATTTTTTTGCCATTCAATACTTTAGGACCACCTATTTACAAGGTCCTTCCTCTATTATTCAATTTTTCTTCAACTACCATTGCACCATTCAAGTATTTTCCTGGTTTTCCTTTTCCCACTCCCTTACCACCCCACACTTTGACTTTTATATAATCTTTAACAATTCAAGTGCTTCTAGGAGGTAAATGTTCAACAGTCAAGCTATTCAACACAGGGATGCAGGTTATTGTAAGGTTATCAAGAAGTAGGTTTCAAGCTCGAAGGGGTTAACTATGGTAATATGTACAAGTGCATTTATAATTAGACAGGCTACACAAAGAAATGCCTAAATCATCTCTAATACCAAACAACCTCTATTTCTCTTTGCAAACACACCGGACAAGTTCTAGGTATCGTATGCAAGCACAGAATACATGTATTACCTCACACACACTTAGCATGTAACTCATTCTGAATTATTTTGTCAACACACTCACATGAGCGTTCAAGCAAGACAAGGTGTGCAAAATTAAGGCATAATTTATGAGTCTACAAACGAGCCTAGACGTCGCACCCTCAAGTTCATTTTAGTTATTTGCATGTGTCTACATTACGGGTTGCATTCTTGACCTCACCCACCTCTGTCCAAGAGATTCCTAAGGGTCATAAAAATACTAAAGATAAATCTACCTAACCCGGTTCAAGAAAAGCCCTTGGAAAAGAACCATGGTCAAAATAAAAATCAAGGGAGAATTACTACACTACCTAAAAAGAAAAATAAAAAATCTAAGTGGACTACTTCCATCAAGAGTACTGTCCAAGTGGTCCATCCTCTGGAAGAGTCTCCTATATTTTTTTAGTTTTTTTTTGTTTTTACCCGACTTAAGCCCTCAAGAGACCCGTCGACAAGTGTCCGTCCTTGGGCCAAGTCGGTGACTTCTAAGGTAAATACAAGCAATTCGACACAACAAAGAGATACATAACTACAATATGCTCAATGTATATGTACACTAAAAATACACCATTAAATCAAGTCTCCCACCCCCACAACAAGAATATGGCATGTCCACATGTCATAACACAAATAAAGTGCAGAAGGGTAAGAAGACTTCCTTGACATCACTCGGAGTCGGAGACGGTGCTGGGGTACACATGACACGCCCTCCCTATAGCTCGAAACCAAGCCATCATCCCACTCTCAGACCCGGCCTGCCGTCTAGACATGGCATCCAAACGTACATGTAGGCCATCCACCGAGGTGCGAAGATCTGCCACCTTTTCCTCCAAAGAAGGCAATAAGGGTCGACTAGATTGTGATCTAGAAAACCCTGCCCCAGTCTAGGGTCGCCGAGAGAATCCGGCTCCATCTTATGATCTCTTAGGTGGTGCCATGTGTGCTGGGTCATCATCCTCGTCGTCCAGCTCAATGTGTGTGGGTGCATCTCTTCCCACTCTGATCGTCGCAGCTATGAATGGTGCTTTTGGGGGAAGTTCCATCCGTAGGGTTGGATGGGACATTATCCAATAGACATAACCTCGTCACAAGTTAGGGGTAGTAAAGCCCCTTAGACATCAGAGGCGACCCAAGAAACATTTCATCTCCAATGAGCTGCGCTAAGTCAAAGTCCTTCTTGTTTACGAAGCAGGAAGTCAATAAATCCCATAAGCTATTTACATCTATCGTGTTGCCCATGGGCAATAACCTGCTGCAAATGATGGTGAACCAACACTTAGCCTCATGTGTGAACGACTTGGAGTGCAGAGTCATGTAATTCTGGATCCAGAGTGGTCATTTCCCTAAGCATAAAGTCTCAATCATAGTGTCCCAATCGAACCCTGGGGAGTTATGGTAATGATCAGTGTCACCAGTGAACTGAGGCAGCCGCAAGACCTGGTGAATTTTCTCTATTGAGGCATCTACCACTTTGCCCTGCACAATTACAGAACAACACAATTGTTCTGGGCAGTTCAGTAGAACTCCCGGACCATCATTGGGTTGGCCGTTTCAGGTTCCCTGAACAAGTAATCCATCTCCCTCCGTCTGATTTCCTCATACATGTCCGATTTTTCTATACAGAGGGCAGCCCTGTCAATATGAATCTCAGGGACAAAGCTTTTGGTGGCTTTAGCATGAAACCGATCCTCTGCCTCCTGTGACTGGAACTTGGTGGCATCATACGTTGGCACTTGGGAAGTGCTTGCCGTATTCCTATGCTTCCTTGGGGCCATAGTTCCTGCAAGAAATTTAGGATACCAACCAGGTGCATCCTAGCATGTGCCAGGCGGATGGGTACTCAGACTTCACTACCCGCCGACACCAAACAGTTCCTTTTTGTTAATCAAGGCCATTATACCAAACAAGTAAGGTTCCAAAAGTTGACAACCGCCATTATGGTCCTCACGCCATTATAAATTTTACAAGTCCACCATATAAGACCCTACACAAGCCTCCACAAGTGAATCATATCAAATGCTACCACCATCACAATATAAGAAAGGCACAAAGTGCTCCAAAATTTCACAAACACACCCCCAATTTTCGGCCCTTTGGTCCCCTCCACCAAATTTCACCCTAACCAATTATAGTAGGCATCAAGACAAGCTAAAAATCTTCCACCATTTAATCATAATGAAAACCCAACAATTAAAGCATCAATCGTGGCTAAAAGAACCAGAGAAAAAGAAAGAAAAAAAGAAGAAAAAAAATTAGCACTAAAACACTACCTAGGGTTTAATTGAAACTAAATTAGACTAATCATTACACTAAGCTACTTGAAGAAGAGATAAGAGAGTAGATAAACTCACCTTGATGATGAATGGAAGGGAGGGAGTGTGTGGGAAGTGAATTGGAGAAGAAAAGAGTGTGGGGGAATTCGGGTAAGGAAATGCGTTAGAGAGAGAGAGAAGAGGGAAAAGGGAATGGGGTTTGGGGGCTACATTATGGAGGGGTTAAAGAAAAGAGGGGGGTTAGGTTAATTAATTGGGGGGGGGGGGGGGAGAAAGAGAAAATAATTTTTTTTCTGCACTTAACTTACCTGGGCCTGATCTGGTCTGTCGTGGTCCTACCGCGGTTACGCCGAGACCGCGGTAAACCTCTATCAGAGAGGGTCATTGACCGTAGTCCTACCGCGATTAGACCGGGACTGCGGTAGACATCTATCAGAGAGGGTCATTGACCGTGGTCCGACCGCGGTTACGCCGGGACCGCGGTCTGGGCCTGTTCCTGCTTGTCTTTTTTTGAGGTTATACATTACACTTACAACACATTCATAGGTTTCTTCCCACACAACACTTGGTTTAACGTCGCGGCATGACGCAAGTAGTTGAGCTCTTACTCCTCATTCGCATACTGGGTTCTTTTATATTGGTCATCACTGTATCCCCTTTCTCATCAGTTATTCCAAGGTAATGTTTCAACTTTTACCTATTTACTGAGAACTTGTTTGTCCCATCTTGTGACTCGATCTCCACAAATCCACTTGCAAAAATTTTCACCACTCTAAATAGCCCTGACCATCGAGACTTTAACTTACCCAGAAACAATCTCAACCGTGAATTATACAATAATACATGTTCACCGGGTTTGAAGTTTCTGTCCACAATTCATTTGTCATGCATCTTCTTCATTCTTTCCTTGTAGAGCCTCGTACTTTCAAAGTCTTGATATCTAAACTCTTCCAGCTCATGCAACTCTGTTAGTCGATTTTGTCCAGCTGATTTAGGATCCATGTTTAATTGCTTCAGCGCCCACCAAGCTCAATGTTCTATATCCACAGGCAGTTGACAGGCCTTCCCAAGTACCAACTTGTATGCGGACATACCTATTGGTGTTTTGAACGCAGTTCTATAGGCCCAGAGTGCGTCATCAAGCTTCTTTGCCCAATCAGTTTGTGTGGCATTCACTGCGTTCATTAGTACACTATATACCTCCCTGTTGGACACTTCAACCTGCCCACCGGTCTGCGGATGGTAAGGGGTAGCCACCTTGTGGCATACATCATATTTAGCAAGTAATTTCTCGAAGGCTCTATTGCAGAAGTGAGTGCCTCTGTCACTGATGATCGCTCTTGGTGTCCCAAACCGGGTGAATATGTTCTTTTTCAGAAATCCGACCACCACTCTTGCATCATTAGTGGGCAAGGCTGCAGCTTCCACCCATTTAGACACGTAATCCACAGCAACAAGTACGTACTTATTTCCAAATGAGCTGACGAAGGGGAACATGAACTCTATCCCCCACAAATCAAACACCTCTACCTCTTGAATTGGTTTCATTGGCATCTCATGGTGACGGGAAAATTTTCCCGTACTCTGGTATTCATTGTAGACCTTTACCCAGAGGTGTGCATCTTTAAACACAGTTGGCCAAAAGAATCCGGCCTCTAACATCCAAAATGTCCTCCATATGCTGATACATGACAAACCTGTAGAATGGAAGATTGTTCTATCTCGGGGACACGCCTTCGGATAATATTATAACCACATATTCAAAACAAATAAGGTTCATCCCAATAATACATGCGGCAATCACGAAAGAATTTTTCTTTTGGATAGATGAAAGGCATAGGGAACAATACCGCAGGCCAGGTAGTTTGCAAAGTCTGCATACCATGGCACATCCTCAAGACTGGTTGCGAGCAGCTGCTCGTCTAGAAAGTTTTCCAGAATTTCTTCGACCTCGACTGATTTTTCAACTCCTTCAAGTCATGATAGATGATCACCGACTTGATTTTGCGTGCCCTTACGGTCACGAATTTCGAGGTCAAATTCTTGAAGCAGCAGCACCCATCAAATCAGGTGCAGCTTAGACTCCTTTTTCTCAATTGGGTACCCGAGAGCTGCATGGTTAGTATACACAATTATCTTGGAACTAATCAGATATGATCGAAACTTGTCAATAGCAAACACAACTGCTAACATCTACTTCTCCGTCACTGTATAGTTGAGCTATGCACCACTTAGCGTTCTGCTTGCGTAGTAAATCGGGTGCATCAACTTATCTTTTCGCTGCTCGAAGAATGCTCCATAGCATAGCCGCTGGCATCACACATGAGCTCAAATAGTTGCTCCCAGTTGGGTGCAACAATAATTGGTGCAGTTACAAACTTCTTCTTCAGTTCCTCAAATGGCAACCTACAATCACTAGAAAACGCAAAGCGCTGATCTTTTTCAAGGAGTTTGTATAATAGGTTAGCAATTTTGGAAAATTCGTTTTTGAAACGCCGGTAGAACCCGGCGTGATCGAGAAAACTTCTCACCACCTTGACTGAAGTTGGCTGTGGTAGCTTCCCAATCACGTCAACCTTAGTATGGTCAACCTCAATTCCTTTCTGGACACTCGATGTCCTAGGAATATCCCTTCTTCTACCATAAAATGGCACTTCTCCCATTTTAGCACCAAGTTTGTCTTAACATATTTTGATCACTCTGCTTAAGTTGTGAAGATAGTCTTCGAATGAATCTCCCACCACGGAGAAATCATCCATAAAGACTTCCATAATATCTTCCACCATATATGTAAAGATGGCAAGCATGCACCGTTGAAAAGTCGTTGGTGCGTTGCGAAGCCCAAATGGCATTCTTCGAAAGGAAAAGATTCCATACAGACAGGTGAAGGATGTCTTCTCTCTATCTTCGGTGGATATTAATATTTGATTGTACCCCAAATATCCATCCAAAAAATAAAAGTGCAATCTTTCGGCCAGCATGTCCAACATTTGATCAATGAAAGGCAATGGAAAGTGGTCCTTTCGTGTGGCGGTGTTCAATTTCCAGTAATCCATGCAGATTCGACACCCTATGACTGTACGAGTTGAGATCATATCATTGTTGTCATTTTTCACAATAGTCATTCCCCCCTTTTTTTGGAATACATTGGACAGGGCTAACCCAATTACTATCAGAAATGAGGGAAATGATTCCTGCATCTAACCATTTGATCACCTCCTTCTTTACAACCGCTTTCATATTAGGGTTCAGCCTTCGCTGATGTTTCCTGGAAGGTTTGTGCCCCTCCTCCGGGAGAATCTTAGCATACAGAAGGCTGGGCTGATACCCTTTATTTCTGCCATCGTCCAACCAATGGCAGTCTTGTTATCCTGAAGTACCTGAAAGAGTCGTTCTACCTGCACATCTAGCAAGAGGATGACATAATAACAGACAAGGTCGAATCAGGGCTTAAGAATACATAGCTGAGGTGATCTGGGAGTGGCTTTAGCTCTAGCTTGGGTGGTTCTTCTATTGATGGCTTTGCTGGAGGAGTGGCCCTTTTTTCTAGCTCCAGGGACTTGAAGTGAGGTTCCCTTGACCAAAACCCTCGGCCTTCTAGTGCCATGACCCATTCAGCTAACCCTTTACCTTCCAGTGCAATCAGCCAGCTGTAGCAGCATAGAAGTCGATCTAGCTCTGCCGATGCCCAATTTAGTGTACACTGCTAGCGACATCAGATTTATACTGGCTCCCAAACCACACAACACCTTTTGCAAATGCATAACTTCCAATTGTTCATGAAATAGTGAAGCTACCTGGATCAGACATCTTTTGAGCCATCGGTTTTTCCACCACTGTGCTGCAAGTCTGTGTCAGAGTTACGGTGGATAGATCCTGAAAATCAAACTTCTGTGACATTAGATCTTCCATCATCTTGGAATAACCGGGCATCTCCCTCAAGGCATCAATCAGAGGAATATTCAACTGAATTTGACGCAGTATCTCCATGAATTTTTTGTATTGGTCTGCCTTCTTTTGTTTAACCAGTCTTTGAGGGAAGGGTGTAGGTATCACCCTTTGTGCATTGCTTGTTGGCTTCTCTCTGTTAGGATTTTCTGGCATAGGAGGTTTGGCCTATTTTGCAACTTTCTTGGTCTCCTTTTCTTTTCCTTTTTCCTCCTGACTCTGCTCAACCACCACTTCAGTAAGTTTTGTTGGTTCTTCTACCTCTAATTGAACTAGAGTGGCTGGTGTATTATTCTTGTTGGCTTATGAAATTTCCTGCTCTCTATCTAAATCTCTAACATTTTGAAGACTTATTGCCATCAGCTGATTCGGGTTTTGCTCCTTGGGGTTTATGTTTGTGTCTGCAGGTAAAGTTCCCGGAGGAAGGTTATTCAAAGCCATGGACAAATGATCCAGCTACGTTTCAATATTCTTTATGGCTGAATCATGCACTTCCAATTTTTTCGGCACTTTATTATTTGTCCCAATAAGTTGCTAAAGCATACCCCTGATTTCCACCATGTTGTTATCTTACTGCTGAGGGGGTGGTTGATAGGCTAATTGCTGTGGATTTTGCTGTGGATAACCCTGTGGTTTCTGATAAGGTACTGCACTAATTGGTTTTGAGGGTGCATACCCCCAGCTTGCTGCATATTAGGCATGTACTGCTGGTTTTGTTGTAGTCTCCACAGTTGTGCTCCTTATCTCAAACCCCCATAGTTATTGACATAATTCATATCTTCCTATGCCCCTTGATTTTCACCTTCTCCGCTCCATGAACACACATAAGGCTGATTAATACATGGTGTACATAGTCCTCCATTCATTGTATCAACTATGTGCACCTATTTTGTACACATCTCATCAATCTTCTTTATCAGTAGGCTCGTCTGGGTCAGGAGTGTGGCCATGTTCTCTTCCTGCATATTATTGGGATCAAGTGGAACTGAATGCACTATGGGTGCCAGTATTGTACCTCTAGTCATCCACCCCGTATTTTGTGACATCTTATCGAGAAGAATTTTGCACTCAGTGGATGTTTTGCTTAAGAAAGCACCTCCAGCTGAAGCATCCATATTCGCCTTCAAGTTGTCAGCTAGACCCATGTAGAATCTCTGGTCAAGCAACTGGTCTGGAATTCCATGATGAGGACACTTCACCAGCATCCCTTTAAATCTTTCCCAAGTTTCTTGCAAGGACTCAGTGGAATGTGTAGAAAATCATTCTATCCATGATATGTGCGCTTTGGGTTTACTAGCATGATTTTCAGGTATAGGTTTTGATGAATGACAAACAATGAAGTCAACTTGTTAAACAATGTTATTTGTATGAAAAACAATGAAGATGCATTAGCAAACAATCAAGATTGAATGCCGAGAAGCATATTGATGAATGGATTGCATGGAAAAGCCAAGACGAGCTCAAAAGTTTAAGACCGAAGACCCAAGGCATAGGTCGCTAGGTAGAACCAATGTAAGAGCAACGTTTAAGTTATCTCGTCTTTTGGCTCAACATAGGTCATCATTAATATGCATAAAATCATTTTATTAAATCATATATATCATAAATTTTTTTAATATACTTCAAACAAAATGATTTTAACGTCTTCATTTTAACCAAAATGGTTTTTGAAGTAAGTTTCCGATTCTGGTATATTCTGGTATATTCTGGTATACTCCAGCTTTGATTCTGGTATACTCTGATATATTCCAGCTTTGCTGGAAATTCCGCAAGGCAACATAATCGATTATGTGATTGGAATAATCGATTATTTCACTATCCGTTGCCTTCCCAACGTTCCGTTTTATGAAAGTTGAGAAGATAATCGATTATGCAAAGTGAATAATCGATTATCTTGCATAAAATCAGCATAATTGATTGTCAATTAAGCAACGGACATACTACTTCTACCACCTATAAATAGAGGTCTTTTGAGCTGATTTGAGACACACAACACCTCTCATTGTTCATATACATATTGATATTATTTGGGCATCATTTTAGAGCTTTTGTTGAGCCATTTGAGAGACAACTTTGAGTTGTTCATAGAGCTAATCTTGTATCTCTTTATCTACTCTTTTTAGAGAGTTCTTGTTGTAAAAGAGAAAGGTGTTTGAGAAGACCATATCTTCTCATTGATTGTCGGGTTTGCTAAGTACTCTCAATCTTAGTGTGTGAAGTCTTGTGGTGCGGTATCCACGAGCAAGGTGAAGTCTTGAGGTGCAGTATCCTCGAGCAAGTTGAAGTCTTGTAGAGTGTACATCTACGAGCAAGTGTAACGGTTTGTTAGGCACCCGTAAGCTTAACGGAGTTAGTGGAAACTCGAGAGAGTCTCTCGGGGACTAGACTAACCACACGTTGTGGTGAACCAGTATAAATTCGGTGTGTTCTTTCCTTACTATTTTAATTACCGCTTTTACTTTACTCCTGCAATTTTAATTCCGCAATATTTATCAATATTCTCGTGCCACACTATTCACCCCCCTCTAGTGACGGGCATAAATCCTAACAATTGGTATCAGGGCCTAACTCTCTGAAAGCCTTAACCGGTTGAGAGAACGATATATATTTTTTGTTGAGAATATTAAACGCAAGAATGATGAGCGAAGGAAACTCCACCTATAGGCCTCCACTATTTGACGGAACAAATTACACATATTGGAAAGAGCGGATGAGAATCTTCATCCAATCAAATTACTTTCGCTTGTGGCAAATCATCAAGAACGGTGAACAAATGCCAACAAAGAAAGTTGGGGAAACCACGGTTCCAAAGGAGGAAGATGAATAGGATGCCGAGGACGTCAAGAAAGTTGAAAATAACGCAAAGGGCATCAGCTTATTATATTGTGCGGTGAATCCAGATGACTATTGGAAGATTTCTTGCTGCACAACCGCCAAGTAGATGTGGGATAAACTCGAGATCACATATGAAGGTACGTCTCAAGTCCGGAATCTAAAGTTGATTTTCTAACACATGAATATGAACTCTTTAAAATGAGGGAGAAAGAACCCATCGGTATTATGTTCGAACGATTCTAAAAAATCGTCAATGATCTTCATGCTCTCGGGAAAGTGTACACGAACAAAGATCTTGTTCGAAAAATCCTACGGAGTCTCACTCCCGAATGGCGTTCCAAAGCCAATGTCATCCAAGAGTCGATAGGAATCACGGATGTCACAATTGATGGACTAAGAGGTAACCTTGAAACTTATGAAAGCACAATTCTTAATCCCTATCTTAGAAGTAAAAGTTCGAATATTGCCTTCAAAGCCTCATCTTCTAAAAGATTAGAGGTAAGTGATTCGGAAAGCGATGATGATATTATTTCCAATGATATAATTGAAAAGTTTTATAAGTTTATGAAGAAGGAAATAAAGAAGGAAGAACCAAGTCCTTCATGCCAAAATTGTGGAAAACTTGGCCACACCAAATCACATTGTCCAAAACCCAAGGACAAGAAAAAGAAGAAACACCATAGGCGCGTGACATGGGATTCGGACAGCTCGGGCGATGAAACTGCCGCACTATGCCTCATGGCCAACCAGGAAGAAGAGGTAAGTAATTCTAACTCTTACTCGTTTGAAGAAATGCAAAATGCCTATGATGAATTATATGGTGAATTTATTAGAGCTTCCAAAACCATAAAAGAATTGAAGAAAACAATTTCTTTGAAAGAAAAAGATTTGAAAAACAACTTTCTTTGAAACAAAAAGATTTTGAAAAATTGACTCGTGATAATGAGAAGTTAGAAGAAGAAAATAAATTTTCAGAAAATGATAATATTGATCTTAAAAATAAAATTAAGGAAATGAATGAAGCCTCTTCAATTGATCAAAGTTCCAATTGTTCTTCCTGTAGTTCTTTGAAAATAGAGAACATAGAACTTAGGAACACACTAGAAAAATGTAGTGTTGATGATCCTAAAACAATTGAAGAAATTAAGAAGAATATTAGAAAGGATGATAGAAATGAAGTTGGACCACCTAGAAATAATTCTAGGAACTTCACTAATGAGTCTAAAATTAATCATTTTAGACCACCTAGAAACGACTCTAGGAATTTTGTTAATGAGTCTAGAATGAATAATTCTAGACCACCTAGAAATAACTCTAGGAATCGCAATACGTCTCGGAATAACGACTTTAGATCACCTAGAACATTTTTGGCTCAACCAAGACATATGCACAACCCAAATGTTATATGTCATTATTGCAACCGGGTAGGACACATTGCGCCTGTATGTTTTGCAAAACATAGAGATTTATCTTTTGACTATGATTATTATTTACCTAACCCCCAAGGACCCAAAAGTGCCTGGGTACCGAAAACCTATTTTTAGGTACGTTTGCAGGTGTGCTTGAAGACTACAATATCGTAGTAGATGCACCAAGCACGAAACCTTATTGCATCGAGGGGGAATTTCGGTTAGTTATCATATTTTTGATAAAAAACATAATAGTTGATATGTGTTAACAATTAATATATCTTTGTTAACAATTGATATTAATTATTTTTGTTGATTCATGTTTTGATAACTTTTATCTTGAATAACAATTGGTATCAATTATTTTTGTTAAAAATAATGATTGATTCATGTTTTGATGAATTTTTTTTTTGGTTTGAATAACAGTTGATATATTCTTGAAAAATAAATGATTCATGTTTTTAATACAACTATTGGTTTGTTAAAAATTAACTGTTGATATGTTTTTAAGCAATATGATTTGCGAAAAATAACCGTTATTATGGTTGTTATGTTTTTACTAACATTTGGTATTATTTCATGTTGGTATGATTTTTTAAATATCGTCAATGTATATTCCTCATTGTATTTCCTATTTTATTCTTGATACTAACAATTGATATACCCAAAAGGGGGAAGTGTCGAAAGGGGAAAGTAGCCTTTGTTTACTCTTCTTTTTGCTAATGCCAAAAGGGGGAAGAAATTAGGCGATATGCATCAAATAAGGGGGAATGAATCTACGTTATAGTATGCCTTATTTGAGGGGGAATTATCATTAAGGGGAATAGTTTGCATGAATTGTATGTTGAGATATAGCATGAATTTAGGGGGAATCCGATATGCATATCTCCTGTTGTTTGTCATTAACAAAAAGGGAGAAATTGTAGAAAATCATTCTATCCATGATATGTGCGCTTTGGTTGTACTAGCATGATTTTCAGGTATAGGTTTTGATGAATGACAAACAATAAAGTCAACTTGTTAAACAATGTTGTTGTATGACAAACAATGAAGATGCATTAGCAAGCAATCAAGATTGAATGCCGAGAAGCATATTGATGAATGGATTGCATGGAAAAGCCAAGACGAGCTCAAAAGTTCATGACCGAAGACCCAAGGCATAGGTCGCTAGGTAGAACCAATGTAAGAGCAACGTTTAAGTTATCTCGTCTTTTGGCTCAACATAGGTCATCATTAATATGCATAAAATCATTTTATTAAATCATATATATCATAAAAATTTTAATATACTTCAAACAAAATGATTTTAACGTCTTCATTTTAACCAAAATGGTTTTTGAAGTAAGTTTTCGATTCTGGTATATTCTGGTATACTCCAGCTTTGATTATGGTATACTCTGGTATATTCCAGCTTTGCTGGAAATTCCGCAAGGCAACATAATCGATTATGTGATTGGAATAATCGATTATTTCACTATCCGTTGCCTTCCCAACGTTTCGTTTTATGAAAGTTGAGAAGATAATCGATTATGCAAAGTGGATAATCGATTATCTTGCATAAAATCAGCATAATTGATTGTCAATTAAGCAACGGACATACTACTTCTACCACCTATAAATAGAGGTCTTTTGAGCTGATTTGAGACACATGACACCTCTCATTGTTCATATACATATTGATATTATTTGGGCATCATTTTAGAGCTTTTGTTGAGCCATTTGAGAGACAACTTTGAGTTTTTCATAGAGCTAATCTTGTATCTCTTTATCTACTCTTTTTAGAGAGTTCTTGTTGTAAAAGAGAAAGGTGTTTGAGAAGACCATATCTTCTCATTGATTGTCGGGTTTGCTAAGTACTCTCAATCTTAGTGTGTGAAGTCTTGTGGTGCGGTATCCACGAGCAAGGTGAAGTCTTGAGGTGCAGTATCCTCGAGCAAGTTGAAGTCTTGTAGAGTGTACATCTACGAGCAAGTGTAACGGTTTGTTAGGCACCCGTAAGCTTAACGGAGTTAGTGGAAACTCGAGAGAGTCTCTCGGGGACTGGACTAACCACACGTTGTGGTGAACCAGTATAAATTCGGTGTGTTCTTTCCTTACTATTTTAATTACCGCATTTACTTTACTCCTGCAATATTAATTGCTCAATATTCTCGTGCCGCACTATTCACCCCCCCCCCCCTCTAGTGATGGGCATAAATCCTAACAGAATGCTGCCTATACTGCAATGTCATTGATCTGTTGTTCAGACTTTTTTGGCAGATAGAACTTGTTCAGGAACTGCTTGACTAATTCCTCCCAAGTGGTAATAGAGTTGATAGGGAGCGAATTTAGCCAAGTCTGGGATGCCCCGGTTACTGATAATGGGAACATGAGCAGTTTGATAACTTCAGGAGTCACATTTGTCTGCCTTTGGGTCATGCAAATTGACAGAAAATTTTTCAAGTGTTGTTGCGGGTCTTCAATGTGTGACTCAGAGAACAGTCCCTTATTCTGTAGCAGATGCAGCATGTTGTTGGTGATAAGGAATGTCTCCGCTTGAATTGCGGGCACAGCTATGGCAGTGGCCAGATTGTCAGCTGTAGTCTGTGCCCAGTCTGTGCCAGTCTGTGCCCAGTCATAAAGTGCAGCTTCAGGCACAAGAGGTGCAACCTCTCTGACATTTAAGTCAGCTTTCTCATTCCTGATATTTCCGTTGACGTATCTACGTCACCCATGTCAAATTCGAGTTAGTGTGTCTGTTGAAGTTGTTGAAGTTTTTTGTTGGCACGGTTCAATACGCTGAATGTTTTCTCGGGGTCTGAGAGTCCTTCTAGTAGTTCTCTAGTCCTCGAAGAATTTCTAGGCATACGCCTGCTTTCCACAATAGTTCAAACGTTTGAATTTCAATGAAAAGATTGGGTATAAAGAAAACTGACTACACTTCGAATTTTTTTGTTTTCTTTCAATTGTAATTGATAACACCGTTAATTCCCTAGCAATGGTGCCAAAATTTGATCACGCTCAACTGAGTCTTAGAAAAGACTACGTGGGAGTTGCAAATATAATCTGAGTATGTCGGCCCAGAGTCAAACCACAGGGAATTAACCTAGCAACTATTATTGTCAGAATTACTAAATTCACTCAATCTGTTTTCCCAAACTTTTTGATTCACAATTGTTGATTTTTCTAACAATTAAAGACTGAAAGTAATGAACAACTGAAAATTAACTATGCTTGATGTGTAAACAGTTGGAATAAAGTCTAAGGTAATAGTTTTCTCCGTTGGTAATTTCCTTGGTTGTATATGTCTTATAACTATGGTTTAGCTGTCTCTATCAATCATGAACGCTCCAACTATCATAAATCTTTCTCAAGTAATTATGACAATTTACTAGACGCACTCTCTCAAGCTACGCTAGCTAGATTCACAATACGGTTCACTTAGATTGCACCCGATGTATCGTTATCTCTCCAACCTCTAAATCCTCGGTTATGACTCTCATCTAAACGCCGGGATTGATGTTGTTCATACAATCACCTAAATATGCACTCTCTCTCAAGTAGATACATAATAAATAGGAACGGATAATTGAGGGCCCTTTCAATTAACCACAATCAAAACATGTATGAACAAATAGAGATTAACAACAAAAATCCAACTATAATAATATAACAACCAAGTCATTCCCAACGGGTTCCACCAAAACCTTAGATTAAGGTATTTAGCTACTTATAACAATGGGGAAATAAACTACGAAAAGATTCATAATCATAAATTGCAAGAAAAATAAAAGAGAATAAGAACAATGATGTTTTGGGTGATCTCTCATACTTGTTTTTCTTGCCAAAATACTCTCTAAAATATTACATGCCTCCCTTGGGCGAGTTTCCTTGGTTAATATAGGGTTTTGTGCTAAAAATCATGTGTTTTGCACTTAAGTCCCTGAAGTTTTCGCGTGCTGCCGCGGTTACGCCAGAACCGCGGCCAAACTGCCTCTCAGACACCCTCAAGAACATTCAGCCACGGTCCTACCGCGGTTACGCTAGGACCGCGACAGACCATCTTCAGTTCTTGTTTTTCTGCCTTCGCTTGGTGCACTTTGTGGATATTGTAAGATTGACCTCTTTTTCTCCTTAATTGATCCCAAAAGTACTCCATAGACTTCTCTTATTGCAAATAGCCTGCAAAGCATGAAAAACACTAATAAGAGCATTTTGTTATCACCTTTTACCACAAAAACTATACACGAATGTGGTTCTTTAGGGCCTAATTATAGTCTAATTCACCTATTATCATAATCCGCTTGTCTATCCATAACTAGGCTCTTCCTGAATCAAATACTAACTACTCGTTGGCCCATTTTCATATCAATATTCCGCGCAATCTTTCTAGGGTCATTTACCTTGTCTTAATATACGTATCGCACTGGCTCTTTATCTATCAATAACATTTCGGGCAGGAACCCTTACTTTCTCTCCTTGACGTCGTGTTTTCATAATGTACTAGAATCGTAGCATATCTCTCGGCTTTTAATAAATGCAATCTCATACCTTTCTCATTTTTATCGCATTCTTCCTTTACCATTTCATAGTTACTAGAACAATTTAATTGTGACTTAATGTCATATCACTTTATATCCCCCCTTTAGGGGAGTAGTGAGAGTTGCAGCCGCGAGAATCTACCTATAGATGTTTTACCTTTTCATCTTTGGCGTCTTTTCATATCATCGATGACTCTTACTCGCCTTGTGGTAATTCTTCTATACCAATGATAACAAAATTCCTTACTTGCGAGGTGACACTTATAGCCTTTTTGGCCAAGCTTCTTTTGGCCAAAAGTGCTATTTTGGCTAAAAGTGCTTTTGGCCAAAAATTGAGGTGTTTGGCCAAGCTTTTGGAAGGAAAAAATTGCTTTTGAGAAGAAGAAAAAGCAATTTTGGAGAAGCAGAAATAAGTAGCTTCGCTCCAAAAGTATTTTTTTAGAAGCACTTTCAAGAAAAATACACTTAGAAGCAGTTTTTTAAAGCTTGGCCAAACACTAATTGCTGTTCAGAAGTGCTTTTCAAACTAATTAGCCCAACACAAACTGCTTCTCACCAAAAGTACTTTTGAGAAAAGCACTTTTGAAAAAAAGCACTTCTCAAAATAAGTTGATTTTTGCAGCTTAGCCAAACAGGTTATTAGTATAACTAGCACATACAGTCCCTTAAGATTAATTTTGCTCACATTGCTTGCTTTAGGGAAGCGTCTTCCTGAATGACCATCGTCTGATCTCATGAATCGTCTTCTATTGTCTATTCTATTATCGGTGGAACACAATCTGAAATTCTCATGATGCCGACTATTATCAAATTACTTAGTCCCTAATCCATGTTTAATTCATCATGTTCACTATCCCATACTGATTTCTATTACTCTTAATGTCTAACTTTTCCTTCTGGTAATCATGTTAGAGTCGCGAACTTAAGGCCTATCATTTCTCATCTCTTCCCTCAATTGACTATAGATTCTGTAATACTCTACCGTTTCCATCCATGCATCACATCTTACTCATAATGCTTCACTATCTCTCTTATTATTTTCTTGCTAATATTTATGTTTATCATGTTTTCCTGAAAATTTTAACAAGACATTCTTTTGCTTTTAGCTCCCCTTGCTCCATCTACTGGCTCTTCGGGTTGCCTGACATTATTTCTCTACTAGGGACATGATCCACACTAAGGTAATATTTATCCCTTCAAGGCTTCCAGTGCCTATCTTTGTAGTACTCATATCTAGTTGTACTATTTCAGAATGCACCATCTGGGTATCTCATAAGGGGATCTATTATCATATTCGCTATATCCTTCGGAAATGTCAACTAATGCAAATAATCCATACATCATTTTGGGTTACTCTAACCCCAGTCGGGTCCTGATATTTCGTCCTTCTCTTAAACCATATATGTTAGCTACCATAGGGTATAACTTAGATTGGTGTGTCCAATTGTAAATACCTCTGTCACTGCTTGAAGGTAACTCATAATGCTTATATCTCTCTTCCTGAATGGTTAATAATGATAATCTTCACTAACTGAGTACCTCGTACCCTTCTTCATATTGCTTATTTTACTTGCTGAAATTTGTTATCTATCTTCTGAAAATCTCATTTCCTTTCACTGTAGGGGTGGATAGATTTCTTGCTTTAAGTCTCCTTATCAAGAGGCTTACACATCTTAGTACACACATGATCCACTGAAGACCTTACATTTATCCATCATAGGAATGATGCAAACTCGAGTTCCTCTGACTCAACTCTTCCATAGCTACATTCAATCCCTCACCAATCGTCTCTCTAGATGTAGGCATCGTCGTATTATGAATAAGATAAAATTAGAAAATTGAGTTCTTACAACTGAGATCTATCACACGATCTAGAGTAAGAGGAAAGAGTGACAGTCCTAATGCCCTGTAGCCTCCTGTTTATTAGTGCAACGCACAACACACCCATAAACAAGACTCTACTAGACACAGCTTGGAGACTCCCTTGGACAGAGCTGCTTTGATATCAAGTTTGACATGCCCCAAACCTGAAGAGGCATGGCCGGCATCCGATGCTATACTCGACCCGAGTGTATCACTCTGTAATTGTGAACTCTAGAGGAGTAACCCTTAGTTTAGGCCCATGAGGCCATATTTTGAATCGTCTGAAAATAACGCCTCTCATCTATGGGTAAACATACCCAAAAACTGATATACAACTATGTAGGACGACGAAGACGCCATGAACATTTACTGATATATAAAATATATAGGACTTGTCTATAAGTCTCTAGAGCTAACTGAACAATACCATTGTCAGAATAAGGTCTCGACCTACCTATCAAACCTGTATATATAAAATGCACTCCAAGGTTTAGACCTGGTAACTCTGAGGAAGTGGAGCTTACCAACAAAGCTAATATTTGACTCTGTCTACTGGAAGGGTCTGTCCATCTGTCAATGAGGACCTGCAAGCATGAAATGCAGCGTCCCCAGCAAAAGGGATGTCAATACGAAATAATGTACCGAGTATGAGGTAAGAGAATAATTGAAACCTGAAATCGAACTGATAATATAATAACTAAAAGTAATTGGGAGTCAAAGATAATCTGAAGATATGTTTACCTGCTAATACTGACTCAACTCTCGTAATATAGTAAGTAAAATAGTTGCCCCGCCTTATAAGGCTCGATATATGTAACTGCTCTGCCGTAGTAGGCTCGCTCATAGGCGCTCGACCATACTAGGATCTATATCTCGGCCAACTGGGCTCGCTCATAGGCGCTCGGCCACAGTAGGCTCGGTATATAACCTACCATTTGATTATAGGTTGAACAATTGGGTCCTGTATATATATAGATCCTCTGTTCTCTTGACTGGAAAAAGACAATACTAAACTGAATATGAAGTCCGGATACAGAGTTCCTTATAGGGACATTCCTGTTAATCAGTACATCATTACATAGTCATTACCAAAAAAAAAAAAAAAAGAATTTCAGGGTCTTGACTATACAAATTTGAGGTGCGGTTTATTTGGTTGATAATATCAGTGCTTTAACTGAATCTACAGAACGGATTCCAGCAACATGCAATATCATTTGATTGAACTATTCAAAGTTAGCTGAAAACTACTTAATGTTCTATGCTTCAGAAAGATCAACGTTTTCACTGATGGAAGACACAGTTTCAGGGGACGGATCCTGAAGCTCTTCATTTTCTGGTTGAGATTCATGCTTTGCAGCAGCTTGCAACACCCTGTTCTGGACATCAGTTGAAGAAGGTGAAGTTGGTAGGCCATTACGACTACGGTTTGTTTCCAACTTGCCAACTGCCCATGTCATTGCCTGTTCTCCAAGCCTAACGGGGACCAAAAGTTGCCTGGAAAAAGAACACAGTAAGCATCCATTTAATATCATCAAAGCAAACAATTTACACATGCAACATTGTAAAATATATCATATCACAAGCATGTAGAAATAATAACAAGACAATGGCATCCAACATAGTGCAATAATAAAAATCAGATACGGGAGGATACCATGATGGGAACTGATAACACATCTGATCCGGTATCAAGATCTACTGATACGATGTCATCCTAAACAGTCTATGTTTGAGCTATCATCATTTTCTGCTATGTTGTTAGTGCAAAGGCTATAAGAATGGAGCTCATTGTATAAGTTATCACAAAGCGTTGTTTGTCATATGCCTAAGATCGAACAGTTGTTTCTCCTTTCAAGTAATTTCTAACTACATTTTTTTTAATCAGGAAGTAATTTTCTTTTAAATATATGTATAACCCAAGAGGTATCGATATCTACCCCAGTACTTAATGGAAAGCTCAATGTGATTGAGTTGCCAAAAGTAGCATCAGATTTATAACATCAATTGATGTTATTAGTCGACCAATTGAAAATAAGTGCATTAGCTTTTTCTTCACTTGGTGTTCTTTAACTTATTTTTTTTAATCAGGAAGTAATTTTCTTTTAAATATATGTATAACCCAAGAGGTATCGATATCTACCCCAGTACTTAATGGAAAGCTCAATGTGATTGAGTTGCCAAAAGTAGCATCACATTTATAACATCAATTGATGTTATTAGTCGACCAATTGAAAATAAGTGCATTAGCTTTTTCTTCACTTGGTGTTCTTTAACTTTTAGTTCTTTAACCTTTAGTTCCACGCTTACTAAAACTTTAAAGGGTGGCTCAAAGAACAAATAAAATAAAGTAACAGTATGTAAAAGTATAGAACTTGACAGCAATTCAAGTTAACGAAGAGGTGTTTTACCTCATATCCTGTTTAAAATCCTCTGAATCATCGTAAGAAGAAACTCGACGGTATAAAGTCTAAAAACAAAAAACAAAAAACAAAAATAAAAAATCCAGAGTTTAGGAAATCAAGTATCAGCTTAATAAGCATTTAGTACTTCAACAATAATCATGAAATTGTCGTTTGGCTTTCCAACTACAAGAAATCAAGTATGAAAAAGTTAATTCTCATTTCAGTTAGTTTTTCGTGCAAACAGATATAGGAAACTCTCTCTCTTTATAGCATAACGAAAATTTATTTGAACCAAGAACCATTACCTGACATAGGCCAAAAACTCCAATGTATTGTAGTGTCTTCTCCCACTCTGGAGAATAAAAAGCAAGAAGAAATTTAATGTCTTCTGTTTGGAGAACAAACATCATGTGATACACTTGCAAATCGCATACAACTTCACCCCAAAAGAAGATACAAGAATCATTGACCGTTAATTTCTTCTAATTTGAATGTCTAGAGTGAAATTCAATAATAGCATGTGTTCTTCTCCAATAAACATTAATTTGCTGGAATAAGTGAATCCGAAATTGCTGCAATGACGAAAATTTGCAGAATCAGAATATTTAGGCAGAAATTGCAGACTCACCACCCAATGCATATGCTGCTGCTACCAAACCCTGCAAAGAGCGCATCACACCAATTAGTGAAGCAAGCAACCAAAAGTGTGATAAAGTTAGCAGAAAGTGTTTGCAAAATCTTGCATCACCAAAGATAGGAATGAGGGTCGTAAACATTGAGGGAAAAAAGTACAAAATATCTATTTCGTTTACCGTAAGCTTTAAATTTTATACTAAACCAAATCAATCAACAGACGCTCTAAGGTTATGCTGAAACAAATGAAACGAGGTTCAATTGGAAGTACATAAACCAAGCTAAATAAGATAATATCCACAAATACGTTAGTTCACAGTTTTTGACAAAAAAATTATATGGCCAACAAAAAGTTTATGTGGGGATAGCCAATTTGTATATAGGAAAGCAATATTCGACAAAGTGGAAGCAGAAAAAGGACGAGTAAAAGAGATATTTCATTAAAAGAAAGCCATCATTCTTGATTGAATAAGTTCTATCCTTCGTTAGGGTAAAAATAGGAATAGTTGTAAGAGGGAAAGCAGGGTAGCAGGTGTTTCATTTGATATAATGGAAGTAAAAGAGAAGGGGAAGAAAAATGGAAGGAAGTGAACCTTTCCACTTTAACTTATTCAACCCTCATAAATAGACGGAAGCAGTACTTTTACTTTTCAGGCAATACCAAACAACATGAGTGGAAGATGAAGTACTTCCTTAAGGGAATCAAATTAGCATGACTCAGTACCCTCCCTTTCCCTTTCTTGAATCAAACATAGTGTAAATAGAAATGGGGCTTGAATGCAAGAACCAAGACCATGATAGCAGTAAAAGAGATATTTCATTAGGAGAAGCCACGAGTACATAAAAGGAATCAACTAGGGAACTGTTGGCATGTTGGAATAGCCTGGCCAACATCATCGCACAGAAGAGATGGAAAATAGTTCCTTCTTACATATAGTGGACTATATGGAAGGAAAGAAATTCAAGATATTTTGAGGATAAATACAGTTCTGTTAAAAAGATTAAAATGAATTGTCTATTTTTGTTTCACTTTTGGAATAAAGAGGAATTTCCAGATGATGCGAAATCTATCCAAGAGCTAGCAGTTACAGAATCTTTGTAAGAAGAACAAGGACACATGATTTTGTGATACTCTCTTTTGGGTTGTAAATATGGCATCTACCGCTGCCTTTGTGCTAGTGATATATATACAAATTGTTAACTTTCTCGGAAAAAAAAGAAGACCACGAGTACATAATTGGAGAATAGCATGTCCTTAGTTACACTAAAAGAAGATGAAGCATCTCTAGAGCAATACTCTCAAGCCTTAGGAATTAATAAATAGGAGATGGGAGGATGGGAAACATTTGCTCAGCCCTAGCCATATTGTAACACAGCTGTGAAACCTGATTGGCGTAATATGTCCAGGAACTCATGTGGAGCAGGAAGCATGGAAGTAGAAGGCTAAGGAGCTAGAACATGGGAAATCTCAAGCCCAAAGTGTCATCCCTATGGAATAAAGGAACTGCTGAGCATTTCAAGGCAAGGAGAAATCAATGATCCAGATACAGATGACCTCCCTAGTTTTTTTGAATGTGCAATACATTTCTACTGTATAATTGATCGATGAGTTACTATAGAGCTTCTGCTGGTAACTCTTCTATATGATGAAATAAATAAACAGGAAAACACTACAGAGGAAAAAACAACAACAACAGATATGCTTTATAAGACTTAAATTGCATGTTACACATTCAGAAAGTATTACCAGTCCATATCCAACAAGTTGTAATGGTGTCGGGCTGATTTCCTCAAAAATTGCCTCAGCTTCCTGAAAATAACCGAATGTGGAATATTACCACCTTCTGCCCAAGACAGTTACTTAAAAGAAGTAGTTTTATGATTCTAGTCCAGTGAGTAGGTATATATCCACTATTTACCTATAAAATGACATAGAGCACTAATGCTGATGTAAACTATTCTTTGAGAACGACTGTTCTTTCCACATTATTCTATAAGATAGATATTTCTTTTAACTAAATTAAGGTAAAACAATATACAACAACAACAACAACAACTACCCAGTATATCCCACAAAGTGGGGAAGGTAAAACAATATCTTTCATGGAAATGAAAAATTAAAAATAGTTCTCTAAAGTCAATCAAAACTAAATAGATTTTTTACAACATTATACTCCTACGGAAAGAACTTAAATTCGACTTTCTATTTCAATCTTTAGTGAAATTCAAAATATAATTAGAAGCCTAACCGCATAAAGTTTTCTTCACATAAAAATATTATAAATAAGATCCATCTTACCAATAAAAACTTACTCAAATTATTCAACAACAACAACAACAACAACAACAACAACAACAACTACCCAGTATACTCCCACCAGGTGGGGTCTGGGGAAGGTAATATGTAGACAGCCTTACCCCTACCCAAAAGGGCAGAGAGGCTGCTTCCAAGCGACCCTCGGCGCATAGGACAGAATCAAATAAAACTTACTCAAATTATTCAAAAAAATAAAAATTAAATAAAACTTACTAAGATTTAGAGGGAACTTGGATAAGTTGAAAATTTTATTTCCTGTTTTGTTTCACAATCTTAAATAAACGATACTCCAAGAGAGATAAAGAATGTATGTTTAAAACCTTTTATCATGGGAAGAGGGGAGAAAGAGAGGAAAATAATTTGTCATATCGGGTGTGTTTGGTACAAAGGAAAATGTTTTCCTAAAAAATGGTTTTATAGAAAATGGGTGATTTTATCACTTATTTTCCCTTGTTTGGTTGGTGAGTGAAAAGCTTTTTTCGAAAAATATAAAAGTTCTTCCAAAACCCAAAGGAACTAATGTGTTGCTTTACTTTTTCACACAAAAACAAAGTTGAAATTTGTGCTCCACAACTACAAAAGAAAATCCTCTTTTTTTGGTGGAAAAAGAAACTACTTTTTCTATAACATGAAAAGAAAATACTCATTGTGTTGGATTGAAAGAAAATACTCTTTCTACATCATGAAAAGAAAATACTCTTTCTACATCATGAAAAGAAAATACTCATTTTGCCAAAATAAAAGAAAATACTTTTTACTACATTTTTTTGAAATACTTTTTCTACATCATGAAAAGAAAGTTTTTTTTTTGTTGAAATAAAAAAAATTATTTTTTAAATCATGAAAAGAAAATACTCATTTTGTTGAAATAAAAAAGAAAGTAATATTAATGATATATCTATTTAAGATGGGGGTGAGGGTGGGGTGAGGGTGTGGGTGGGGCGGGTGATAAGTGTGGATTTTAACTACTTGTTAGTACCTTCTTGCTTTTGTTTTTAGTCCGAAAGTGGTGATTTTTGCTCCTGAATCTAATGAAAATGCATGAATTGCAAGTGTGCCATAGAATCTGAGCTCAACAAGAAGTCTAACACAAAGAGGAGATATTCCAGCTCAAAAAAGTCAGAGGTGAAGTTCAAGGAATAGTGCGGTCCGCAAAATTCCTTCTGCGGCAGCAAAAGCAAATGCGGCCCACAGAAGATGATATACGGCCGCAAAAGAGAAACTGAAGCTTCAAGGGTATCGGGCAGAGGTGCCACAGACATAATTGTGAGGCCACAGAATTCTCCGAAGGGTATTTTTGTCAGCAAATTTTAGAGCACTATAAATACAAGAGAAACATTTTTTAGGGCAACTTTTGTACCATAGCAGCTGCTAGCGGTTATATTTAGCCATTTTGGGCAATTTGGAGCAACAATTAGAGAAGACCCATTAAGTTTACTTTTTAATTCTAGTTTCATGTATTCAATTACTTCTTCTTTTCATTTTTTCATATCAATGATTAATGAGTAGCTAGATCTATTCTAGGGTTGTGACCTTGGTGTGTAAAACTTATGGGTGTTTAATATTAGTGCTTGCTATTGATTGGGTGGATGTTATTTAGCTTTGTTTATGCTTTACACTTAGAATTAGTGGTTGCAAACATTGATTCATGCCTATTTGATTTCATTCTTACTTGAGAAAGAGACATTTAGTTTAGGAAAACTTAGCTAACAAGAAATTGAACTAGTTGAAGTTTTGATTAGTTTGATTAAAGGATTTGAACTAAAGATAGGGATAATCCAACTTGGAGTCTTATTCAATTGTTCAGATTGCTATGCATTTGGTCTTGAAAAAGTCAATTTGGGCATAATCACTCTTTGACCGAGAGGTATTGAGTGGGTACTTGAGCATTGAGAGTCATAACAAATCCCGATTTACCAAGCATGCATTGATTTACTCTACCCATTAGGTTTACACCTAAGTGACGGTTACAAACCCTAGGCTTTTTCCTATTTGACAAAAACATAAAAAACATTTCAATCATTATTTGCTTACTAGTTAGTTGAATCTCTTAGTAGTTAATTTAGATAACAGCTACCCACCTTTGCTTGAAAGATAAATATGGTTATTTGAAATCAAACTGCTTGTTTAGTGTATTCATCACTTTGCCTTAAAGAAGGGACACAACAGGTTGCCTCAACTTCATTCTATTTCAAAGTAAAAATCGCAGCAGAAGCCCCCAAAAAAATGGTCATATAGTATAAATGAATAAATTCTTACAACGTGCCACAGGAAGCAACAAACAAATTTTAGATGGGATATGCAAGTAACATTTCGCGTTGTGGAAGATCAACTTTGTACTTTTTGTGGTAAAATCGAATAATAATGCCTTGAAAAAATATTGATGACAGAAATTCCTTGGTGATCTGTTTGTAAGGGAAAACGGCTGAGAAAAGCTTCTTACTTTGGTTGCCTTGTAAGCGACTAGAGCCCCCCCCCCCCCCCACAACCACACAGATGGTAATTAAGAATGAGGTTTTCTCAATAGCTGTTTGTTTTCATAAGATTGAAGAGTGAACAACATTTTCCACTGCAAGTAGATTGCTGAATTAGCTGCCACTGTGCTTGTTTCACAATAAGTCATGCAATTGTCTACAGGCAATTTCCTTGTTCATAAATAGTTGGAATACTATTGAGGTGACAAGACATATTGGACAAAATGCACTTATTTCGGAATGCTTGGTTTAGAAAGGAAGAGATGAGAGTTGATAATTTAAAGTATATGTTTTTATCTGATGGTGTTGTAGAAGTAGCTGACTTGTCATGACAATTAGCATACTTATAGGCGTGACGATTTCACTGCTGTATAAATGATAGGCTTTTTATCAAGACATCTTGTATTTTTGACAATGTAACAGGGAGATCGGCACAGCCTCAGCAATCATAGGGCTCACTTTAAAAAAGTCGAGAAATATATCAGATACCTCATTGAGGATTGTCAATGCAGTCTCAGGTTTCAACTCCTTGACGCGGAGGCCCTCTTTCACCCAAGACTGAAAGCCACCTTGGACCAAATATGGCCTCTGTAACATTAAAAGCAACACAATAAACGACAAAACGGGCATGGTTTAGAAGAACATGTAAGCTGGCAATCTTTTAAACACACAATGTACTACAACCACTTGAGAACCAACTGTGCACTTCCTTGCATCTATAAGCAAGTCCCAGTGTGTAAAAAGTAACTATATGTCTTTAGAAACGAATGAAAAATTATTATCCTGCTTATATGCCATTGTTATAACAAATTGAATAATCATTCTATTAGCAATAACCAAGAAGGGGTTATCAGGTTAGTTACAATGACTGAAACAAAATAGGCAAAGAAGAGCAAATACATGCTTTCAAAGAAAAAAAGAATTACTCTTGTGCTAGGTTACAACCGAGACCTACAAAGGCTTCCAAGCTCAAAGTAGGCCCCATCCCTGCAATCTTTCTAACTGATAAGGGTACTAAAAAGTAGCAGAGGTAAGATGTATAGACCATACAGTTGCCCTTTCTTTACTTTATTATTATCCATGACTTACTTATGCTATCTGTAATTTTTAATGACAAGTGCAGGGAAGATAGACTATGAGCAAATATACTTGCCTTTATTCCAAGTTTCCGGAGTGACCTTGCAATGCCCTTGGAACGACTACCATTAGCATCCATAACTATAACCTGAGACCCGTCCTATAGGTTGGGCAATGGATGGTAATCAAAATACGACAAAAGTTATCAGAAATCAATGGGGTAAAGTTAACATAAGAATCTTTTACCACTAAACAGGTTCTTTACGTATGAAAACAAGAACAAAAATTAATAAATGCACGTTAGATCAAGAAAAATAAAGCCAATTGGCTCTTTTACCCAATTTTTACTCCTAAAGTTTTTGGCAAGGACAGAGAAACATGGGGAGATGTTCTTCAGGAGATAAAATTATAACAAATACAAAGGCAGTTGTGCAAAAAAAAAAAAAAAGCAATTCCGAAAACATATCTATTTACTTGAACAATCTTCAAGTTCCTAATGACAGCAGCTAGCAGGTAGTCATCAAGTTCTCTTCCACTCTTGAATAACTTCCTTAATGATCCATCAACCTGAAAATATTTTAGCAATATAGAGAAA
The DNA here is from genome assembly GCA_034376525.1 of Nicotiana benthamiana. NCBI lineage: Eukaryota > Viridiplantae > Streptophyta > Magnoliopsida > Solanales > Solanaceae > Nicotiana > Nicotiana benthamiana. The sequence continues at coordinate 43,554,774 of CM067333.1, read as the reverse complement.
AAGGAGGGCTGTCAATTAAACGACAGACTCCTGGAATTAGACAGCTCATTCCTGCCAAAAGAAATTATTATCGACCAACCTCAGGTAGTGTTATATTGGCATAACGAGACCGAGCAGCACGTCGAAGATCAGGAATGCCTTCATTCTCTCTGAGATCCTTCAGAAAAGCATACAGGAGGAAGAAGAAAGATATAAGGGACATTTGTTCGTCTTTACCCTCAACGTACACATGTATCAAATCAGAACATTATTTACTAAGATAAATGTAATGGAAAACATTGCAGAACAAAGATCACAGAACATCTTGGCACAAACTATTCTGCAGAAAATATGAGAGCGCCTTGCCTCAGGTCGGACATCAATGAGTAGAGCATTCCTGTCTCCTTTCAAAAGCTCAAAACTTGACTTGGGAGATAAATCTCCAGCATATCCACCATAGGTCAATACCCAATAAAAAGCCCTGCAGAAATCTGATAAGCAATATAACTTTCTGTAGAAATTAAACTGAGCTTTCCCTGTGGTAGGAAAATAACAGGGAACAATGAAATAAGGAATAGAAGGTGTACTCATACCAAAAAGAGGCTGATGCCCCAAGGAAAAGAACAAACGGAATAATTGGGTCACTTGGATCCACGCCAAGGTTTCTCTCCAAACCCTCCAGAGCAACATAACCCTGCTAATCACAATTTTATACAATTGTGAAACATGAAATATTTGTACATAAAGAAGCAAATGTGAGAGCACTAGCCCATACCTGCCGCAATGGAGTGAGAAGCCAAACATTTAGCACATCCTGGATCTCTGGAGGAAGCATCTCCATTACAGACCCATAAGCATAGACAACAACTCGTGATACCGAATCCTCAACAATGAGAAATATATGTCTCAATGCATCAACAGCAAGAACACCAACTCTACCAGAGGCTTCTTTCAAGGCTGTCACCGCCGACTCCCCTGATTTTGATGGCAATTTACTGATCACTTGATCAACTGCTTGTCTAAGAGCTGATGTAACAGATGAGCTAGTTCCATCAAGCGAATTGTTCAAATAACTTTGTCCGTTCTTAAAAACATCCATTGCATATGATTTCACATCAGATAAGGAACTTGTATCCAAGTTCAATGACGCCAATTCTCCTCTAGTTATGGACTTAGGTAGAGCAGAAGTATCAACAAATCTCAGGTGGAATGAATTAGACACCCGGTCCATGACATTGCATTTCATTTGGTATGTCTTCCAACAGGAAGAAAAGGATCTCAACCCCTCATAGGTAGGAGGAATCTGCAGGAACATGAGTTTTAGATATCTGGAAAAAGGAAAAGAAATACTCCTACAACAAGAGTGGGAATGAATGAAGCTTTCTGTCCCCAATTTCAAACATTCCATACTATCAAAGGCATTATGAAGAACTAGCTAGCCTAGGATACTAATTGTACATTAAACCATAAATTTTACTAGCAAAAGTAGAAGCACTAATTTGAAGTCCTAAATTCAATTATTAATTCATCTCTGACAGTGCATTAAAATACTTGTTTGCATTCCCCTCGCTTTTACACACATGTTAAGTCTTTTTTTCATTAAAAGTTATAATTTTATCAGTTGAATACTCACAACACAAACGAAAAATATAGAAACTAAGAACACATTCGTAACCTGCGTATGGGAAGAAAAGGAAGCAGTAGCTGAACACACAGGTAGAGTTGCCATCATCTATCAAAACAGTCTATTCAGCAACCTCTCATCTTCAATAATGGGTGTCTTTAACTAGGGAATATGATTTTTAATATTTGCACAAAAAATGAGTATTATTATCCCATAGGGAATGAATGAATGAATGAACTGAAAGAAGGAGATGCGATAGGGAGAATCGTGTGGTTTTTGTCTCAAGACATTAGCTTCATCTTCTTGCCTGCCTCTCATTCTGCCTCTGGGCCCATACTTTTTTTTGTTTGATATTACAGGCTGATTACTCATGACTTCTTTTTTTGGACCACTGTTTCGTTACGATTTTGTTGGATTTTTGAAATTTAACTATTATTAGAATAAAGAGTAAAATATTTATCATAATAAATTTTATTCTTACTACAAGTAAAATATAGACCTTTTTCATAATTAACAAATCCTCTTTGTTAGGGGAGAAGTTTTGTACCTCTACAAATTGAAGATCTCCTTCTCGACTTAGTGAGTGATGAATTGTTGGTACCAGTTCTATCTTTTGCCTCTGTGAATCGAGGAGAAAAGGGGTTCAGCCGGAAGAGGAGGAAGAAGCAAGGAGGTCAACCTCTTTCAAATATACAACACAAAATCTGCCAATGTAGTTTGACTCTCATGTCGATCCGAATGAATTATCCTTTTCATCTCTTCTTCGTACACAAAGACACAATAGCATTCACAATATAGTCATTAAAAAAATTTGTTTATGGAAGATTTTTGTGTCAATAGCTTTTCTTTTATTATTAGTTTAATCATATGTTGATCAAGTGACCAAACCATATCAAAGTATTATGCCTCTTTTAGTTTATTTTTCTTTGTTATATGATATATTATCGCCAAGATTTGTTTTGCTAGCTTTCTTATGGTGTCTTATTAATTTTGATCCCAACAAATAGTACCAAAGTCAATGATTAAAAAGCCAAAAAAAAAAAAAAACAACTTCCAAAGTGCTACTTATAAATTTTCCATCATATTTTTTTAACATTCTTATTGCTATATTTTTAAAACAAAAATTATTATCAAACCCATGCTTACTTTTAACAAAAATTATTATCAACCCATGCTTACTTTTAAGGCATAAGTACTCGTTTTTAATCCTCCTTACTTTTATCGCAGGGCTTACTTTTAATGCATGAACTCCTACTTTTAACCCTACTCATTTTTAACATAGGGCTCCACTTTTAACCTTTTTCACTTAAACGCAGAGTTCCAATACTTTTAACTTGTGTTCACTTTAACGCATGAGGTTCCAATTCAACTCAATTCATACTTTTAATCATGGAAAGCAGTAGTGTTGAAGATTATGTGAAGAAAGTGGATCAAATTTTGTCAAGAAAATTCATGTCAAAAAGGGAGAATTGTTAGGAATTTGTTCTATGTTATGAAATAATATAAGAGCAAGAACAATATAGAGAGAAGTAGAGAGAGGAGTATTCTTATTGATACTTTTGGGATGATTTACAATGGGGTAAGACCCCTCTATTTATAGGCATAAAAAAGACTTAGCCTCAAAGTAAAACTCTTCTATAAGATAGACATTCACTCTAATTAGAGTTCTATTTATAACACTCTCCCTTGAATGTCTATTCAATAATGTACCTCGTTAAAACCTTAACTAAAACAAAACCCAATGGGAAAAAATTAAAGAAAAGGAAAAAGAGTACACATGTTTGAATATGCGCCTATTGGTTGCCTCGTTAAAAACCTTGCAAGGAAAACCCATTGGGACAAAACCTTGTAAGGAAAAAAGAGTGCAACGCGCACTAACTCCCCCTGAAAAGAGCATCAATTCATATCCTTGAGTTTTCGCATTCCGATCTTGTGAACCAGCTTCTTGAAGGTTGACGTTGGTAGAGATTTTGTGAACAAATCAGCCATATTATCGCTTGAACGAATCTGTTGCACATTGATATCACCATTCTTTTGAAGATCATGTGTGAAAAATAACTTTGGTGAAATATGCTTTGTTCTATCTCCTTTTATGAATCCTCCCTTCAATTGAGCTATACATGCTGCATTGTCTTCATACAAAGTCGTGGGTAGTTTGTTACACTTCAAACCACATTTGTTTTGAATATGATGTATGATAGACCTCAACCACACACACTCCCGACTTGCTTCATGAATGGCGATTATCTCGGCATGATTAGATGAAGTAGCCACAATTGATTGCTTAGTCGATCGCCAAGATATGGCGGTGCCTCCACAGGTAAACACATAACCCGTTTGAGATCGAGCCTTGTGTGGGTCGGATAAATATCCAGCATCAGCATAACCAACAAGATCAGGACTGCAATTATTGCCATAAAATAAGCCCATATCGGTAGTCCCTTTTAGGTACCGCAATATATGTTTGATCCCGTTCCAGTGTCTCCTTGTAGGAGCCGAGCTATACCTTGCTAAGACATTAATTGAAAGGTTATGTCAGGCCTTGTAGTATTTGCAAGGTACATTAGTGCGCCAATTGCACTAAGATATGGTACTTCACGACCAAGTAGCTCTTCATTCCTTTCTTGCGGTCGGAATGGATCTTTATTCACATCAAGTGATCGAACAACCATCGGAGTACTTAAAGGATGTGCTCCATCCATGTAAAACCGTTTCAGTACCTTTTCTATATAGGTAGATTGATGAACAAAAATTTCGTTTGCCAAATATTCAATTTGCAAACCAAGACATAATTTTGTCTTTCCGAGATCTTTCATCTCGAATTCATTCTTTAGATAATCAATTGCCTTTTGGAGTTCTATGGGGGTTCCAATAAGGTTTATGTCATCGACATATACGGCAAGTACAACAAATTCTGATGTTGTTTTCTTTATAAAAACACACGGGCAAATGGCATCATTTATATAGCCTTCTTTTAACAAATACTCACTAAGACGATTATACCACATTCGTCCTGATTGCTTTAGACCATACAAGGATCTTTGCAATTTGATTGAAAACATTTCCCGGGACTTTGAATTATGAGCGTTTGGCATTTTGAGTCCATCGGGAATTTTCATGTATATCTCATTATCAAGTGAGCCATAAAGATAGGCAGTAACCACATCCATTAAATGCATGTCAAGATTTTCAAGGACAGCAAAACTAATGAGATAACGAAAAGTTATGGCATCCATTACAGGCGAATATGTCTCTTCATAATCGACACCAGGCCTTTGAGAAAATCCTTGTGCAACAAGGCGTGCCTTATATCTTTGTACCTCGTTTTTCTCATTTCTCTTGCGTACAAAGACCCATTTATAGCCAACACGCTTAACACCATTAGGTGTTTCAACTATAGGGCCAAAAACTTCACGTTTTGCCAGCGAATTCAATTCTGATTGAATTGCTTCTTGCCATCTTGGCCAATCATGTCTTTTTCGACATTCTCCAACAGATTGAGGTTCAAACCCCTCATTTTCTTGCATAATGCTAGATGCGACATTATAAGCAAAGATATAATCCACCACTATATCCACTCGATTAAAATTTGCCTCAATATCGATTGGATTTATGGATAGTTCCTTATTTTCCTGAGTCTCAGGCTCAAAGGATTCTTCATGAATCTCAGAGTTTATTAAATCATGAATTTCCTCATGAGATTCTTTCGTAGTGTCATTTTGATCGTTTGCTTTCCTCTTTCTAGGATTTCGATCTTTGGAACCTAATGGCCTGCCACGCTTCAGGCGTGCATTCGACTCATTGGATATGACACTAGATGATTGTCCAACAGGGACATCAATACGGATTGGAACATTCTCCGCGGGGATGTGGGATTTTGTTATCCTTTTCAAGTCCGTAAATGCGTCAGGCATTTGATTTGCTATTCTTTGCAAATGGATAATCTTTTGCACCTCTTTTTCACAAATAGAGGTACGTGGATCAAGATGAGATAATGATGCATTTTTCCACAAAATTTCCCGTTTGGTTTCACCGACTTCTCCCCCTAATTTTGGGAAAAGTGTCTCATCAAATTGACAGTCTGCAAATCGTGCAGTGAATAAATCCCCTGTCAATGTTTCGAGGTAGCGAATAATGGAGGGCGATTCAAACCCAACATATATTCCTAACCTTCTTTGCGGGCCCATTTTTGTGCGGTATGGCGATGCTATAGGCACATATACTGCGCATCCAAAGATTCTTAAATGGGATATATTGGGTTCATGACCCAAAACCAATTGCAACGGGGAATATTTGTGATAATTCGTCGGTCTGAGACGAATTAGCATTGCTGCATGCAAAATGGCGTGACCCCATACCGAAGTGGGCAGCCTCATTTTCATGAGTAATGGTCTTGCAATCAACTGCAGGCGTTTAATTAAAGATTCTGCAAGACCGTTTTGAGTGTGAACATGAGCTACAAAATGTTTCGCTTTTATCCCAATTGATAAGCAATAATCATTAAATGCTTGGGATGAAAACTCAGCAGCATTATCCAGTCTAATAGACTTGATTGGATTATCAGGAAATTGTGCTCGTAGTCGAATTATTTGTGCCATTAGTTTTGCAAACGCAAGGTTACGTGATGACAACAGGCACACATGAGACCATCTACAGGATGCGTCTATTAGGACCATAAAATATCTAAAAGACCCACTAGGTGGGTGAATAGGTCCACAAATGTCCCCTTGTATACGTTCCAAAAACGTAGGTGACTCAGTCCCAACCTTTGTTGGTGATGGTCTTGTAATTAACTTGCCTTGATAACAAGAAGTGCAAGAAAATTTATTATAATCTTGAAATTCTTTAACGGATGCCCATATGAGCTTTCTATAATCCGTCTCATCATGATCGATCCAGGGTGTCCCAATCGATCATGCCAAAGTACAAAAGTATTGGAATCAGTAACCTTTTGGTTTACTGTTGAATGTGCCTCAATTGCACTAATTTTTGTCCAATACAAGCCACAAGATAAAGACGGGAATTTCTCAATAACCCTCTTTTGGCCAGAGACATTCTTTGTAATGATGAGATATTCAAGATTATTCTCATCTATTGTCTCAATATGATAGCCATTCCGGCGTATATCTTTAAAACTCAACAAGTTTCTCTTAGACTTGGAGGAGAACATTGCATTCTCTATGATAAACATTGTTCCTCTAGGCAGAGTTATAGTTGCTCTTCCGGAGCCTTCAATCAATTTACTACTACCAGAGATTGTAGTAACATCTGCCTTACACATACTTAGTTGAGAGAAATATTTCTTTTCTTTGAGTATCGTATGTGTAGTACATGAATCAACTAAACAAATATTTGATCCAAGTTTGCTTTGTGAGATATCCATATTTGCTTTCCCATGGTTTGACATACAAAAGAAAATACACGAACATGAGAATAAACAAATTCAATCCGTTTGTTTCACATTTAAACAATATTTTCAAAATCTGCTGAGGTTATTCGACTAACTTAGTTGATAGTCGACTATCTTGGGAAGCAGTAATTAGGTTAGTCGACTATCTAAATCAGATAGTCGATTATATGTTTTCCATAATCGATTACTTTGCAGTTTGAAAATTTCAGTTTAAGCACTGTCTCAATGTAATTGATTGTTAAACATACATAATCGATTATTTGCTATTTTGAAAAACTTCAGATCACACTGTCTTAATATAATCGATTGTTAAACATACATAATCGATTATTTGCTATTTTGAAAAACTTCAGATCACACTGTCTTAATATAATGTTAAACATACATAATCGATTATTTGCTATTTTGAAAAACTTCAGATCACACTGTCTTAATATAATCGATTGTTAAACATACATAATCGATTATTTGCTATTTTGAAAAACATCAGATCACACTGTCTTAATATAATCGATTGTTAGACATACATAATCGATTATTTGCTATTTTGAAAAACTTCAGATCACACTGTCTTAATATAATCGATTGTTAACAAGTATATAATTGATTGTTTTGCAGTTTTAATGCGAAATATTAGATAATCGACTAACTGTTAGGTTAGTCGATTAACTCTACTGAAAAATAAAAATATCTTTAAAATTTAAGCATATTGAAACATTCTAAAGAACTAATACTAACATTATATCATAAACTAACTAATACGAGCTGATACTAATGACTATTAGTTTATTCACTAACTAATAGAAATAAAATCAAACAATTCCATCTTCCTTCATCATAGATCCATCACCGATTAAGTGGTCTATTTTCCCCTCAGGGTGCTCAAAGAAGTCTGCCACATCCAGGTGGGAGTTGTCAAAATTGTCGTCAGAGACAAAATTTGTTTCAGGGCCTTTATTTTTTAGAGATGCTTGATAAAGATCTACCAAATGTCTTGGTACATGGCAAGCTTTTGACCAGTGCCCTTTTCCACCGCAACGATAGCATATAGTTTCTGAACTATTTGCCTTTGGATTCTCATAATCCCGTTTCTGCTTTTTATGGTTATTTCTCTTTGGGGGGTGACGGACATTAGGGAAATTTCTTCCTTGTCTACGTCCACGGCTATGACCCCGATTACGACCACGACCATGACTAGATCCATGGCCTTTTCCATGCTTGGCATAATGAGAATACACCTTATCTGCTACAGGAAATGGTGTAGACCCAGTGGGTCGATTTTCGTGATTTCTCATGAGCAGGTCATTGTTTCGCGCAGCCACAAGGAGAAGAGAAATCAGTTCAGAGTACTTTTTGAAACCTTTCTCTCTGTATTGTTGTTGCAGTACCATATTGGAGGCATGAAACGTTGTAAACGTTTTTTCAAGCATATCATAATCAGAGATATTATCTCCACAAAGTTTCAATTTAGAAGTAATTCTGAACATTGCAGAATTATATTCAGAAACAGACCTAAAGTCTTGGAACCTCAGATGAGCCTAATCATATCGTGCTTGTGGCAGAGTGACCAACTTCAGGTTGTCATATCTCTCCTTTAAGCCGTTCCACAAGATGAGTGGATCTTTGACTGTGAGATATTCAATTTTCAAACCTTCATCAAGGTGATGGCGCAAGAAACTCAAGGCCTTAGCACAGTCTTGGGTGGATGCTTTATCTCTGTCTTTAATGGCGTCTCCAAGACCCATAGCATCTAAGTGGATTTCAGCATCCAACACCCATGTCATATAGTTCTTGCCCGAAATTTCAAGGGCAACGAACTTTCTTTTCATAATATCAGACATAATTAAAACCAAATTCGGAAAGAGGGAAATACCTTAACTTTCTCAAGAGGATTCTTGAGAGGGTAGAGTCTCGTGCTGATAACGTGTTATGAAATAATATAAGAACAAGAACAATATAGAGAGAAGTAGAGAGATGAGTATTCTTATTAATACTTTTGGGATGATTTACAATGGGGTAAGACCCCTCTATTTATAGGCATAGAAAAGACTTAGCCTCAAAGTAAAACTCTTCTATAAGATAGACATTCACTCTAATTAGAGTTCTATTTATAACATTCTAAATTTTTTTTTCATATTTGTGTTTTCCATTTACTGGAAGGAAGGGTAAAATATTTACCATAATAAATTTTGCTTTTGCTGATAGATCTCTTTTGTATCTAGAAAATTTCTTTCTTGGAGAAGAAGTTTTGTACTTCTAAAATTGAGAATCTCTTCTTCATATATAAAAATATAATAACATTCACAATGTAGTCACTAAAAGAATTTTGTTTAGGGTGAGATTTTTCTTATTCTGATAAAGGTACGGGTAATTTATGTATCTTATTTCAGTAGGATTTCTCATCTCAATGAATGTATGTAGAGAATTATCATATAATATGCAAGATGGTGGTTCTAAATTATTGAATCAGTGTATCTTCTAACGAGGATGCCTAAGATCTTTGGTCAAGCTAGTATTCACTCTGGTTAAGGTGATTATAGTAAAAGCCTAAGATCTTTTTGTTTATGGAAGAGTCGGCTGTTTTGCGGTTGTGTTAGCAACTAGTCTATTAGAGTCACAATTTTCTCCTTTATAAAAGGGCGAGAGGCTTTTTGTAACATACGACCGGTTATTTTGAGCTTTAGCATTTTCTTTCAACGGCTTGAAACCTTAAGTAGCTCCATATGATGCATTATGATTTGGGAGATGGTTAATTTTGATTTTCGGGAGGCGCGGGATTGATTTAGAAGTGTAATTCTCAACTTGAAAGCTTTAAGTTGGAAGAGTTGACTAAGGTCTAACTTTTGAGAAAATAGCCTTGGAATCAAAATTTTGATGATTTCAATATATTCGTATAGTAATTTTGGACTTGGTCATGTGTTTGGATTCGGAGGTACCTAGAAGGTTTTGGCTCTATTTGTCGAAAGTAGGTTAGTTTAAGAATTAGATAGTTCCTAAGCCTAACTAGAGGTTGACTTTTGGTATTATCAAACTTCGATTGTGGTTTTGAGACCTTGAATACGTGTATTTATTGGATTGTAACTTGTGTGCGAAGTTTGGTTGTAATTCGGAATGTCTAAGTGTGATTCAGATGCGTTCGACGAAGTTTGAATATTTGAAAGTTAAGATAAGGATTTTGAGATTTGATTATTGATTTTGATATTATTTGTGGTGTTCCGAGCCCTTTAATAAGTTTGAATTTGGTATATGAACTTGTTAGTATAGTTGGACGGGGTCCGGGGCGCTCAGGTGTGATTCATGTTGGTTTCAGACCATTATGGTTGAGTTAGGAGTAGCAGATTTTCTGGTATTAGGGTGCTTTGTGATCGCGGAGCACATCCTTGCGATCTCGGAGAGGGATTTGGCTAAATGGTTAAATGACCTAACCATTCATTTTGAGTTCTAGTATTTTGTTATGTAATTTGAGACCTTGAAAAGTATCATGCCTAACTATGCCTTATAAAAAGGATTAAGCGATTGTTGCAAATGTAATCCCGTTTACAAGTCTGGAGTCGAATCCCACATAAAACTTAGGCTTAGCTACAGTTGTTCAATAACGCTAAGAAACACAAGCCCAAGCAATTTTCTAATTATAAAGATTATAATATTTATTTTTAATCTAATTAACTAACAAATAGTAGAAAGCAATAAAATTATCAATTAACAAGGATACAGATTGGAGACAAGATTAAGGAAATCTAGAGTTATGATTTCTCTAATTGTTGGATCCTTTCCGCTACGTTTTTTTGTAAATTTGCCTAAGTCTTCTCAACCGATCATGAGCACTCTGACTGTTGTAACTCTCTCCTAAGTAATTACTATAATTTACTAGACATATTCTTCCGAATTACGTTGACATGCATTAAGTATTGTTCACTTGGATCACATTAAGGTTTTGTTATCTTTAATCCCACCTTTAATCCCTTTGTATTGATACCTCATATACGTAAGGAGTGATGTTCTTCAACAACTATCTAAATATACACTCTCTTCCGAGGAATACACATTAAATAGGCATGTTGACGCCCCTTTTTTCTAAGGCAAAATCGAGTTTACGACATTATGGGAAAAATAAAACTCTTATCCCCTTTGGGGGAAGCGAGTTATAGAATTTGAAGAGTCGCCACCTAATGATTATAATGTATTAGGACATTTTAAAGAAAAGAAAAATATTTTGAAAGAAATCAGAGTTCGGGTAAGGGCTTGAGATTATCTCGAGGGGAAGGTGTTAGGCACCCCTCAAGATCCACTAGTGTGATTTCCGGCAATGCTTTAATTGTGACTTTAAAAGAAGTGGAAGAAAACAGGTTAAACTTTGCACATAAGAATCACGAATAAGTTTTAAGCTTTTGAAAAGGGTAAAGAAGATAGAAAGGGACAGTTTTTTTAGAAAATGAGTTAATTTAAAGAACAGAATTAAAGCAGACATTGCAAATAAAAGAAAAAGGGAAGGGGGTCCTAGGTTTATACAAAATATGGATCACATCAATGTAATACCCAACAATCACTCCTCAAAAAAGGGTCATACGAGATAGTAGCGCACCAGTCATCATATCCATATTCTACCCTTCACACCCCGTTAAGGTATTTAAACACGATTAGTCTCATTTACTTATTGCATGCTAGTACCCGTCCCAATCTATCAGTCCCGGGGTATTAGAAATTCTAATCCTACAAAGGAAATAAAGGGATATGGGCATATATGGGGTTTAAAAGGATAAAATACTAGTAGCGACAACCAAAACAAATAGCAAGTAATGGGGGGATGGACAAACAAACATACAAGGCTCATGTAAAAACCCCGTAAGTCATATAGCATATAGTTTAGCATGCCTTGCATATACTGATTTGGTTTTTAAATTAAAACTTAAGCGGCGAACTGATTAGTTTAACAAATAGAATTAGATAAAAAGTCTGCATTAGGCTACTAAGATCCATTTGTAAGGAATTGAAGTATTTTAAACGAATTATTTAGAAAGCACTAATTTCCGACGAGAGCCTAATGAAGAAGAATTTGAGAAAAATGTTGGAAATTGCATAAATTCATAAATGACTTTGAAATCAGCAGGTTCGTTGAAATGAAAATGCAGTAAAGTTGTAAAGAATAATTTTAAGAGGGTAAAAATACTTTTAAAAGAAAGAGTGAGTTCAAAAACTGTTTTGAAAGGTAGCGAATAGAATTCAGGCAGAAGATGTAAAGGGATTATTTCAGATAGATTTGCAGAATTTGAAAGTATTACAGGATTATAAGATTTTTTTTACGAAAATGTTATATTAATCCGTTGGAAAAGCAGCCAACCAGTTATTACTACTTAAACAGATTAAGCGAGATAGACTTGTTCTGGATTTTAGAGCTTATTACAGAGTTAGCGAGGGCGGCAGGTTTAGTTATTCTACAATTTTGCCTAACACGTATGCATTTCCTACAGACTTGGTTTCTCTATGCAACTGATTTACATGAACATTAAGTCCTATAGGCTTATTACAGAGTTAGTGAGGGCGGCAGGTTTAGTTATTCTACAATTTTGCCTAACACGTATGCATTTCCTACAGACTTGGTTTCTCTATGCAACTGATTTACATGAACATTAAGTTCTATAGGCAGGATTTCTAATGACTTGCAATATGACTGAATATTTATACCTTATAGGCAAAAATTTTATATTAGCAGATTGTGTGTTATGTATTAAGTCTATTAATATAGTAGCTAGATGATTGAGTTAATACATTAAAAACCTATAGGTATGATATCTAGGTGACTGATTTACAACATTAACCCTATAGGTATGGCATCTACCCTTCACAATAAAATAAACCCCTCCATATAGAATTATTACAGAACCAGAAGAAAAAAAGTAATTAAAAATACACAACCTACAGTTAGATCCAAACTGCCTAATGCAATCTTAGTGTCCAATATGCATGTGTTTCACCAATTCCAGATTCTAGATTTCCAAGGCCTTCTCTTATCCAAAGTGTTTCAGAGTTCCAAGGAGCCTCAAGGGCTCCAGGCAGTGCTTACACTCTGGATAGCGATTGTAACAGAATAGTGCAGTGTGGAATAGCCAGCCCTCAACCATCCAAGTTCAGAGGGAACTCCAGGGTCCCAAAGCATAGCTTACCAGAGAGGGGCAGGATTTAGAACTAGGAATAAGTGCAAAATGATAGAGGGGTTAGGGAGCCACAGTAGAGCGTGGTCATACCCAGCCATGGGAATAGACTAGCACGCCCCGGACCCTCTGCTTGCTCCAAAAAATTAAGAATAGACTTTAGAAGTCAGACTTGGGTCTGGATGGTGATTACGTCACCACTAGACCTGAGTCAAGGCACAACACATAAGGGGGAGAAGGAGTGGGAATTGATATGAGTAGAGGTTCAAGAGAAGCAGGTTCTAAGTCATGGGTGTCAATAATAGGATGCTACCATGACTCAGAACTGCACTCACACACAAGAGGGGCTTTACTTTGTGGCATTTCGTGGATTCTTATCTTCAGAAATTTTATATACTTATTACTCACTTAGGTGGTAGTACTCATCCCTACTCCCTGCACCTTGTGTGCAGATTGAGGTGCACATGAGGCTTAGTTGAGTAGCCGTTGTCTCCAAAGCTTATCAGAGTTGTTGAGGTAGCTGTTTGACATTCGCAGGACCTGACTACTCCTCCTATTACACACACACATTTCCAGACGTGTATTTTCATTTAGATAATTGTTATCCAGTTTGTTTTAGAGGCTCTAGACTCGTGAACCCAGATCTTATGGGAGTGTTTTATCGGATTTCTTATCTCTCCGTATTATTTTACAATAAATATTGGATTATTATTCTAAAACTATTACATTTTCCTTAAATTTTTGATTTATCGTCGAATTGAGATCGATTGTTGGTCAGGCTTGCCTAGCGTTATGGTTGGGCGCCATCACGACCGGATTTGGGTCGTGAAAATAGGAGTCACAGTAGAACAAGTAAAATTAAAGAAACCCTAAGTTGGAGAAGACGAACAGTTTTTAAGGCAAAGTTTTAAAAGAAACTTAGATAAATCTTTTGAAAACCTTAAAATAAACACAGATCTGGAGCAGATCTAGAGAATTTAGGAGAACCTTAAAAGTTTAGGGTTTCATAGGAACCCTAGAGGCGAGAAATGCCTGGCAAAGGTCTGGTCTGAGCTAAACGAGTTAGAGATAGGCTCATAGGACCAGGATATGCCGAAGACAAGCCGGAGATGGCTGTGAAACTTGGATCGGCGGGGATTTGCGCAAAGGCTTTAAAAGTCGGACCTTGAGTCTTCAAGTAGCAGGTGCACAAGGGCACATGGAGGTGAGTACAGGTTACCCAGGGCTTGGGATGCCATGGATTCCAGTGAAACAAGGGTGAAACACAGGCGGAATAGGGCTAGGGTTTCGGAGTTGGTTAGAGAGAGTTTGAGAGACTAAGGAAGTTTAGAGGCAGCTATTATGGGGTAAATAAATTCGGGTTATGGTGGTTTGGGAATTAAAAAAGAAAATAAAGAATTGTGGCCGTTGATAAAAAAGATCAACGACCTAGATTAAAAAGGATGGTCGGGTGGGTTTGAAATAGGGTCAATGGCGGGTTTAAAATTGTAATTGGGTAATTTTTTAATTGGTTGGAATTGGGGTTTAATTGGAGGTGCAATTTGGGCTAAAATTGTAATGAAATAGGGTCAGGTTTTAAATAGCCACTTTCTCTCTTTTTTATTTAATTAAAATAGCTAAAATAATTTATAAACAAATTAAAAGCACTGAATTAGTTAATAATATATAAACATTAATCTAAAAATATTAGGAATATTTTAATAATTATAAAACTTTATTAATCATAATATAGGCTATGATTGCAATTATATGCAATTTAATTTTAAAAAATGCCAAATAAACTGGTAAAAGTATGAAAAAAATTACCTTAATTATATTTCGGTATAAATATAGGATGAAATAAGTTATTCACCAAAAATAATTTTTTTGGAAATAAATTTAGATTTTGTACTGTTAAAATAGACAGTAAATTGATTTTAGAACATCTTAAAAATTAGGAAAAATACCAAAACTTTTGGGCATGCTTATATATGCATACATATGCTATTTTGAAAGTATTTGAGTATAAAAAATACATAGGAAAAAATTAGGTATCAACAAGGCACACTCGATTGAGAGCGCTTCAGTCAACCACAATATAAACGTAGTTGAACACATAGAGCTATATTAACGTAACAGGAAAATCATCATTCAAGAGGTTCCATCAAAACCCTAGATAAAAAATTAGCTATTCATATTAGTATGCAAAACTACAATATTAGAATTCACAACTAATAATAGAAATAGGAAGAAGGAAGTGAAAAACTCGTAGAATAATTCTCCGCCTTGCTCCTAGTGTGTTCTTGCCTCCTTCGGTCGAAACCCCAGTCTCTATTAGCCTCATTAGGTCTAAATTATGTCAAAAATCAGTCTCAAAATACCGTTTTACCATGTGTATATACCAAGCAGGGTCGGGACCAAATAATTATACCTTTTCCTACACAAAAAGACACTTTTTTCGGACAAGATGTGCACGACCACGCACCTGGAAGTGTGCCCGCACACTTTTCACAATTTCTGCCCCATATGTGCGGTCAGTGCACGACCGTACAATTGCCGTGCACTTTTCACCCTGTTCAGTTGGGAATTTAAAAATATGTAAAACATGAAAGAAGTAGCCCTTTGAATTATCTTTTCAAAAATATATTCCAAAAAGAGTTCTAATAAATTATGAGTATTTTACTAGACAGTGCATCGTATGCCTACTCGATTCTTTGTTGTTCTTAACTATCATCCGTTGATCTTCGAATACGATCCCAACTTAATTCCTTAGGATTTTTTATAGAATTCAAAGCCCCAAATCACTTAAATTTATTCCATAATATCTACATAGCTTGGAATCATTCCTGCAAGGCATAAAATATACAATTAGTGCAAAACACTAGCGATTAAAGTTCAAACTCAATTAAAGTACAGTAAATTATAGTGTGATAAGCGACTAAAATATCTAATTATAGCCGATCATCAAGACCCCACACTTAAGACAATGCTCGTCCTCGAGCAATCAAACTACACTTTATATAGACACGACCTTTTTTAAATAATTCTCCTAACTCAGCATACCAAGAATATTTAAAATAGACTAAGCACAAAAGCGTAACATCCTCACCTCAAGATTTGACTCACAAGCACCACGTATTATTCCCAACTCACCCACTTACTCTAATACAATGGTTATTGATATTACATTTTCTTCATGAATCAAGTGCTCTAACACAATAAAAGAGAGTAGTTCCACACACAATTCAATTTAAGAACAATTAGGAACTCAAGATAGAAAGAACTTACTTGCTCTCAGAAATAATATTCATATGCCACAAAAGATGTACTATTGTCTTTCCTGTAGTGTACTACTATGCTAATCGAGCTCATTTAGTCTAAGATCAAGTAGGACTTTATTTGATTGTAATGTAGGCTATAGGAAGGGTAGGATACATTTAGATATAAGAGTGACTACACCTCCTTAAGAATTTTAATACATATATTTTAACATTTAAAACCCCATTTATATCAAACCAAAACTCCACCTTCACATCAATATATATTATCCAAAACATCTTTAAGCATACATCAACCATCAAGGAATATTCTTTGCAACAATACAACTATTTTTTTCTTTTTTCTTTTTCATTTCCTATTCAAGTGGCTCTTATTTTTAAAAATAGTACACCTTTCTCCTTATCTCATTAGTTCCACTCAAAATCCAAACCAACCACCCCATGGAATACAACAAATCTCACACATACATGGCACATGATTCACTCAAGATTGGATCATCAAGACACTCTAGTCAAAGCAGTTGAGAAAAGTTAAGAACATAGAATTTAAGGCACTTATACAAGAGTCAAAAATTGAGCCTAAGTGTCACACTAAGGAACTCCCTATTCTCAAGGCATAACAAAGTCAAGAGACTTTGTTTTCTTTTCAGCCCATAGCACAAGGGTTCCTACACCTAACAAAATAAAAACTAACTATACCTAGTTTAAACAAAAACCATTGGAAAAGAACCATGGAACAAAGAAAAACCCATGGGGATTTAATACACTATCTATAAAAAAAAAACTTTTTGTGTTTTTTTCGACTTAAATCCCTCAAAAAAACTGTCTAGGATATCCATCGTTGGGAACAGTCCAACATTTTTTTTAGAATAAAACATTATTCAATTAAACTAACACAGCTAAAGTAGTATGGAAAGTCATCCAGAAAATCTCCTCACCCCATACTTACAATTGTGCATTGTTCCCAATGCACATCATAACTAATAAGAGGGTAAAAGAAACTCCCTGGTAGGCCAAAGGCTAAAGCACTAGCAGCTCATAGGGTACTCAGACTTCTCTCAAGCATGGTCCTTCGTGCGGGTACCTTGCACTTAGTTCCAACAATCTGGTTTGCTGTTGCATCCTTCTAATAGCTTTGCTTTCCATGCTCCTAGAAAATCAAAAATCGACACTATAAAAGTAATACAATTAAAAAATAAATAAATAAAATAAACTAAAGCATTAAAGCTGGGTTGCCTCCCCACAAGATCTTGATTTAACGTCGCGACATGACGTGAATCACTTTCTGCCTCCACTTCGAACTTATGAATTGGACCCCAAGTTTTGCTTCAAGTTTTCTACTATGCTCCAAGGGTGGAGGAACAAATCTAACTGGACCAAGCAACCAATGTAGCGTTCTGCACTTCTTGGCCTTTACATGTGTTGTGTAATCCTGATTTTCTGGCAAGAAAATTTTCAAAATGTAGGCACCCTATTCCTCATCCCTTGACTCCTCAAGTGGATCAGACGACTCTATTTCCATATCATCATCCAAACACAATGTGAAACTGCTATTTCGCTTTGCAAACACATCGGGCAAGTTCTAGACATCAAATGCAATGCACAGAATACAACAAATCTCACACGCACATGGCAGATGATTCACTCAAGATTGGATCATCAAGACACTCTAGTCAAAGAAGTTGAGAAAAGTTAAGAACATAGAATTTAAGGCACTTATACAAGAGTAAAAAATTGAGCCTAAGTGTCACACTAAAGAACTCCCTATTCCCAAGGCATAACAAAGTCAAGAGACATTGTTTTCTTTTCAGCCCATAGCACAAGGGTTCCTACACCTAACAAAATAAAAACTAACTACACCCAGTTCAAACAAAAACCATTGAAAAAGAACCATGGCACAAAGGAAAACCCTGGGGGATTTAATACACTACCTACAAAAAAAAGTCGTTTTGCCTTTTTCTTTCAACTTAAATCCCCCAAGAAAATTGTCTAGGACATCCATCGTTGGAAACAGTCCAATCTTTTTTTAAAAAAACAAAAGCTAATTCAATTAAACTAACACAGCTAAGTCACCTAGAAAATCTCCTCACCCCATACTAAAAATTGTGCATTGTCCCCAATGCACATCATAACTAATAAGAGGGTACAAGAAACTCCCTGGTAGGACAAAGGCTAAAGCACTAGCAGCTCATGGGGTACTCAGACTTCTCTAAAGCCTGGTCCTTCGTGCGGGTACCTTACACTTAGTTCCAACCATTTGGTTTGATGTTGCGTCCTAATAGCTTTACTTTCCATGATCATAGAAAATTAAAAATCGACACTACAAAAATAATACAATTAATAAATAAATAAATAAAATAAAATAAAGCATTAAAGCTGGGTTGCCTCCCAACAAGCGTTTGATTTAACGTCGCGATACGACGTGAATCACTTTCCACTTCCACTTCGAACTTGTGAATTGGACCCCAAGTTTTGCTTCAAGTTTTATACTATGCTCCAAGGGTGGAGGAACAAATCTAACTGGCACAAGCAACCAATGTAGCGTTCTGCACTTCTTGACCTTTACATGAGTTATTGTAATCCTGATTTTCTGGCAAGAAAATTTTCAGAATGTAGACACCCCATTCCTCATCCCTTGACTCTTCAAGTGGCTCGGACGACTCTATTTCCATATGATCATCCAAATACAATGTGAACAAATTCTTGGAGTGTGGACCAATGCGCTCAACTACATGAACTTTGGGACCGTCAGCATCCTCAACACCAATGACACTAGTGTCAACTTAATATGTATCCTCAATGTCCTTGGTTAACTCTAGTATCTCTTCTGCAACATCGACATCCTAAAATTCTAGTTGATTGGTCTGGTCATATTCTACTCTCAACTCCTCCATTATAATGGCAATTTCTGCAGCTAATTCATGTTCATATTGGCTACTATCCACAATGTAAACTTATTGCGCTTTACAAGGTTCAATTATATTATTCGCTTGAGTCTCCAAGTTGTGGATAGTCGCCTCTTGCATTGGTATCAACAATGGTTTCTTATCATATAGTTCCATGAAACAATTTAACATATCTTTGATCTCCTTCAGAACAGCTTCCCAGGGTGAATAGTTGCCTATTGCATTTGTGATAAGATAATGGTTTCTTATCTTTGTTCCTATTTAACTTTACTGAAAAAGTAGAACCATCATAGTAAGGGTTTAGGGGAAGATAAGAAGTATAAGTACAACCATGAAAGTGACCATCTTGACCACCATACATATCACACACATTCACATATGATTGAGTTAGTGCACTAACTCGCTCTCGGGAATATTTTGATAATTTTTCCATGAGTGATTTCCTCCACTATATGCATAAGGTGGAACAAAAGTAGAATTACCAACATCCAAACTCTCATAATTCAAAGATGCTATGTCTCTCAAGTCAAAAATAAAAATTAAAAAAAATCAAATACAAGAAAATAAAAATAAAAGTTCAAACTTGCAACCTATAAATACATACACCTACAACACATTGTTAGTTCTCGTGCAATAGCGCCAAAATTTGATCATGCTCAATTATGCATTATAAAAAGGACTAAGCGATAGTTGCAAATGTAATCCAGTTTACAAGTCTGGAGTCGAATCCCACAGAAAACTAAGGCTTGGCTACAATTGTTCAATATCGCTAAGAAATACAAGTCCAAACAGTCCTTTGAACCCCCTACACGACCCCCTCTTAATTCCTTTGGGATCTTATACAGACTTGAAAGCTTCAAATAACTTGAATTCGTTCCATAATATCTACATAGCTTGAAACACTCCTACAAGGTATAAAATACACAATTAGAGTAAAACACTAGCGATTAAAGCTCAAAATTAATTAAAGCGGTAAATTAGAGTGTGATAAGCAACTAAAATACGTAATTATATCCTATCATCAAGTATTTTTACGACTTGAGAGTGTGGTTGATTTTTATTTCCTAGAGGTTCGGGATAGCTTTGTAAGACTAATTCTAATTATGGAAGCTTTAAGTTGGAATAGTTTACCAGGGTTTGACTTTTGAGTAAACATATTGGAATCAAGATTTGATAGTTTTCAACATGTTTGTATAGTGATTTTGGACTTGGATGTATGTTCGAATTTGAATTTGGACGTTCCTAGAAGGTTTTGGCTCTATTTGTTGAAAATTGGCAATTTGAAGAATTGAAGTGTTTTTGGTTTGACCAAAAGTCGATTTTAGTGTTATTGGACTTCTATTATGTCTTTGAGACCTTGAATAGGTTCATTTAGTTTATTAGAACTTGTATATAAAGTTTGGTTGTGATCCAAAATATCTAAGTGTGATTCGAACGCATTTGAAAAGCTTGCGATGGTTGAAAGTAAAGAGAATGATTTGATCTTTGATTCTTGATTTTGATGTTATCTGTGGTGTTTCAAACCTTTGGATAAGCTTGGAAATGTATTTGGAATTTCAGTATGATTCGATAGGGTCCTGAGGGGCTCGAGTGACTTTCAGATTGATTTTATACCATTTTGGACCAAGTTGGAATTGCTAGTTTTCGCTGGTGTCATATGTGCATCACATTTGCGAGGGTAGCATTGTGTTCGCAAAGAAGAGAGTGTGATGGAGGCACTGGTTCTTTGCATTAGCGAGTGGTTTTCTGCATTCACAAAGAGGATTGGTATGTTGACTTACACGATAGAGGTATTCTACAAATGCTTATAAGGTTATGGCCGAGCAAGATTTACTTTACGCATTCACGAAGTAGGTCTTGCAAGCACGATAGAAGAACTGATGGCGGTATAGTTGTGCATGGCTATCGTGGTGGTCTTGTCGCGTTTCGAAGAAGGGTTCGTGTCACGACCCTAGTTCACCAATCGTGAACCTGTCATGACACACTCCGATTTTCGCGACTAGGTAAGCCTAACACCTTGCAAAAATTTAACAACCTTTATGAAAACGATAAACAAATACTAAATAACATAAAAAAATGTATAGAGTGCCGCCGGGCACATACACTTAAACTTTAGATACTATAACAACCTCCAAGACCCGGAAACCCACGGGCAACACAGGCTAAGAGTAAAAACATAACATATGGCTCTAACATCCGGAAGTGTCTATAACAACTGAATACATGAAATGGAACTGCTAACTAAAAGGTAGAGTAGAAGGAGACTCTTCGGATCTGCGGACGCGGTAGATGCATACCTCAAGTCTCCAAGTGAAATGCTCCCTGACAGCTACTAGCGTATGCCTGCTCAAATGTACCTAGATCTGCACAACAAAAGTGTGCAGAAGAGTAGCATGAGTACACCACAGTGGTACTCAGTAAGTGCCAAGCCTAACCTCGGTGGGGTAGTGATGAGAAAGGTTGAAGCCCTACTGAGGTAAACAAAAGAATAAATATAAAATGAATAGACAGAAGGAAATAGAGTAAAGCTCGAGTATCTAACAAAAACAGTAAGTAAAACTGAACAGGCTACGAATGCAAATCTACAATACAAGAACGATCACTCCAGGCTATTTATCATCGGGGATCTCCTAATATCCAGAGGATCTCCCAGTATCCTCATTATATACACAAGGGATCTCCAAGTATCCCGAGGATATCTTAGTATCCTCATCATATACACAAGGGGTCTCCAAGTATCCCGAGGATCTCCTAGTATCCTCATCATATACACAAGGGATGTCCAAGTATCTCGAGGATCTCTTAGTATCCTCTAGTTAATCAGTTCTGCGCTGGGGATCTCTTAGTATCCGCTAGTTAATCAATCATGTGCATGGGATCTCTTGATATTATGTACTTCCAAATATTGGAACAATGTACGAACAGGGGAAGCTCCCAGGATGCCGTCCCGTAGTCCCAATAGTAAACACACCACAACAAACCAGTATTCAACAGAAAGAAGCTAAGTGCGGACAACAGGTAAAATCTAAAGTCTAGCATACTTCACAAGAAAGACAGATATTGCAATTTAGTCAAGTAGAGAAAATAAGTTACTAACATGCTTTCCCTAAGCTAAAATTGCATTTTTATCAGTTAATATGTGAAGAAAACACTGTCTAAATAAGCCAAGTAGGGTGAATTTCAACAGCTACAAGTACACGCTCGTTACCTCGTGCACAAGGCATTTAAACAATAGCAAGGATATCCTAAGGGGAGAGGTCTGCCACACAAGGTTAGACAAGCCACTTACCTCGAACCGGTACAAAACCGCAATGAAACAATGCCCTCGCCACGATTATCCAATTCCGAGTGGCCCAAATCTACTCAAACCAATTATATATTATAAATAACATCGCAAGTAACTAATTGCACTGTTAGAATAAAAGGTAAGGCGCGAGAATAGGTAAAATGACCAAATTTCCCCTCAGGCAATGCCTCGAAATGGAATAATTTTCACATTTTCAGAAACCTCATACTATCACGAGTTCAACCATATAAAAATCTGCCAAATCGGAGGTCAAATGCCCCTCCAAATCCTCACAAATAAGTCTAAGAACTTTACCCCAATTTTCATTCAAAAATCCGAAATTAAAGGTTGAAATCACAGTTAGATTTGTGGGTTTTCGTCATATAGGAGTAAGGAATTGTTACCCAATAGTTGCCTCTAAAAATCCCTCGAAAAATCTCCCAAAAACGAGGTCTCTAGCTTGAGTTTGATGAAAAATGGAAGAACCCTCGTTTTTTATAACTGTTATGGGACTTTGTTCATTGCGATCGCAGGAAGTCGTCTGCGATCGCGGAGAAGAAAATTATGAGGCCCTGAAAATGGTCTATGCGATCGCAATAGAGGAAGAACTGGAGCTGTGCGATCGCGGAGTGGGATGTTCGATCGCAGAGGAGAAGGAAGCAACAATATGCGATCGCGGACAAGGACCTCCGATCGCATTGAAGGAAAAGAGGGCTCCCCCAAGAAGCACTACGCGATCGCATGAGCACTTATGCGATCGCAGAGAAGGAGTTTCTGCAACAGATCTGAAAGGATATTTTGCAATCTTTTTCAACACAAAAATATCCTGTTGGGCATCCGAAACACACCCGAGGCCCTTGAGACCTCAACCAAACCTATGAGCATATCCCATAACATCATTTAAACTTTTACCAACCCTTAAACCACCTAAAACAACGTGGGAAACGCAAATTGATCAATGTTTTGGACTTAGAAGCTTCAAAACTTAACCAGATACGCTTTTGATTCAAAACCTAACCAAAACACGTCCGATTGACCTGAAATTTTGCGCGCACATACCAAATGACATGATGGAGCTACAGAAACTTCCAGAACCCTGTTCCGAGCCCCCGATCAAAAATTCACTATCGGACCAGAATCTTGAAAATTCTAACTTTCGGCATTTCCAACCTAAATGTGCTACAGACCTAAATTACATTCCGAACATGCTCCCAACCCCGAAATCACCTAACGGACCTAATGGAACCATCGAATTTCCATTCCGAGGTCGTCTTCACACTGTTCTAGTTAAGGACTATTTTTGAATACTTAAGCTCTCATTTAGGGACAATGTGTCCCAAAACACTCAGAATTCTATTACCGAATATCCCTGCAAACCAAAATAGCATAAATGAACTCAGGGGAAGCAGTTAATGGGGGAACGGGGCATAAATTCCAAAATTGACTGGACGGGTCATCACCTCCTTCTTCTCTGTTACATTCGTTCGTCCTCGAACGAGCATAGAGAACATACCTGAAGTATCAAATGGATGAGGGTATCGACTGCGCATATCTAGCTCGGTCTACCAAGTCGCCTCCGTGGCCAGTTGACCCCGCCACTAAACCTTTACTGAAGCTATATCCTTTGACCTGAGCTTTCAGACCTGCCTGTCTAATATTTCCACTGTCTCCTCAACATAGGACAATTCATTGTCCAACTAGAACTCCAACACGTGAGACGGGTCACTGTGATACCTTCGAAGCATCAAAACATGAAATACTGGATGAACCCCGGCAAAACTGGGAGGTAAAGCAAGCTCATAAGCAACCTTCCCAACCTGCTTCAAAATCTCAAATGGGCCAATGAACCTCAGGCTAACTTCCTTTTCTTTCCAAACCTCATGACACCTTTCATAGCGAGACCCTAGGCAAAACCCGCTCACCAACTATAAAATATACATCAAGAACCTTCCGGTCTGCATAACTCTTCTGTTTGGACTGGGCCGCACGGAGTCCTTCCTGAATCACCTTTACCTTCTCAACTGTATCCTAAACCAAATTAGTGCCCAATAGCATGGCCTCACCCGGCTCGAACCAACCTGTCGGAGATCTGTATCTCCTACTATATAAGGCCTCATAAGGCCCCATCTGAATACTGGACTGATAATTATTGTTGTACACAAACTCAGCCAATGGAAATAACTGATCCCAAGACCCTGTAAACTCAATCGCACACGCACGGAGCATATCCTCAAGAATCTGAATAGTGTGCTCGGACTGTCCGTCCGTCTGAGGGTGAAAAGCTGTACTCATGGTCACCGGGTACCCAACTCGTGCTGGATGACTCTCCAGAACCGTGATGTAAACACTAAACCCTGTCTGAGATGATAGAAACTGGAATGTCGTGCACACAAACAATCTCCCTGATATAAAACCCTGCTAACCGCTCCGCTGAGTAAGAAGTACACACTGGAATGAAATGAGCGGACTTGGTCAACCGATCCACAACAACCCAAATAGAATCAAATTTCCTCGCCCTCAGAGTGAGACCAGTCACAAAATCCATTGTGATATCCTCTCATTTCCACTCCGGAATATCCATCTGCTGGAGTAACCCTCCCTGTCTCTGGTGCTCAGACTTTACCTACTGACAGTTGAGGCATCTAGCTACAAACTCCACTATGTTCTTCTTCATCCTCCTCCACCAGTAATGCTGCCTTAGATCTTGATACATCTTCTCGGTACCAGATGGATGGAGTACCGCGAGCTATGTGCCTTGGTCAATATCAACTCCCGAATATCATCAACATCGGGTACACAAATCCGACCTTGTATCCTCAATACCCCGTCATCTCCAAAAGTCACATCCCTAGCATCGCAATGCTGAACTGTGTCCTTGAGGATAAGCAAATGAGGGTCATCATACTGCCACTCCCTGATACAATCAAACAATGAAGACCGAGAACCATACAGGCTAGAACTCGACAGGGCTCCGAAAGGTCCAATCTCACGAATTGACTAGCTAAGGCCTGAACATCTGTCGCAATAGGTCTCTCTGAAGCTGGTAAATATTCCAAACTCCCCAAACTCTCCGCCCGGAAACTCAAGGCATCGGCTACCACATTGTCCTTTCCCGGGTGATAAAGAATAGTAATATCATAATCCTTCAGTAGCTCCAACCATCTCCTCTGGCGCAAATTCAAATCCTTCTGCTTGAACAAGTGCTGCAAACTTCGATGATCCATATAAATCTCTGAAGGCACGCCGTATAAATAATGACGCCAAATCTTTAAGACAAGATAGTTCTTTTCATGTACCTTCAACTGTTTGGGCGCGTAGGCAATTACCCTGCCGTCCTACATCAACACCGCTCCAAGTCAAACTCGTGAGGTATCACAATATACTGTATAGGACCCCGAACCAGTAGGCAATATCAGAATAGGGGCTGAAGTCAAAGCCGTCTTGAGATTTTGGAAGCTCGCCTCACACTTGTCTGACCACTGAAAAAGAGCACCCTTCTGGGTCAATCTATTCATAGGGGCTGCAATCGACGAGAACCCCTCCACAAAACGACGTTAATACCCTGCCAGGCCAAGGAAACTGTGGATCTCTGAAGCTGAAAAGGGCCTAGGTCAACTCTGCACGCCCTCCGCCTTCTTCGAATCTACCCGAATGCCCTCACTCAATACCACGTGATCTAGGAATGCCACAAAACTCAACAAAAACTCACATTTTTAGAACTTTGCATATAATTTCTTTTCTCTCAGGGTGTGAAGCACTGTTCTCAAGTGCTGATCAGGATCTTCCCGACTCCGAGAGTATACAAGAATATCATCTACGAAAACAATGACAAACGAGTAGAGATAAGGACCGAATACACTGTGCATAATATGCGTAAAAGTTGTTGGGGCGTTGGTCAGCCCAAATGACATGACAAGGAACTCGTTATGACCATACAGTGTACTTAAAGCAGTCTTCAGGATATCCGGCTCCAGAATATTTAGCTGGTGATAACCTGAGCGCAAATCAATCTTAGAAAATACTTGTGCGCCATGAAGCTGGTCAAATAGATCATCAATACGAGGCAAAGGATATCGATTCTTCACTATAACTTTGTTCAACTGACGATAATCGATACACATGCGATAGAACCATCCTTTTTCTTCACAAATAAAACAGGAGCACCCTATGGTAAAACACTGGGTCGAACAAAACCCATATCAAGCAATTCCTGTAACTGATCCTTCAACTCTTTCAACTCAGGAGGAGCCATACGGTAAGGAGGAACGGATATAGGCTGAGTGCCCGACAACAAATCAATACCAAAATCAATGTCCCGATCGGGCGGCATGCCCAGAAGATCAGCTGGAAACACATCAGGGAAATCCTGTACTACTGGGATAGAGTCAAGAGAAGGGGTATCAGCACTGACATCTCTCACATAGGCTAAATATGCGGCACACCCCTTCTCAACCAGATGCTGAGCTATAAGAAAAGATATAAGTCTGCTGGGAGTGTGATCAAAAGTGCCACTACACTGAATACACGGAATACCTGGCATACCCAGCATCACGGTCTTAGCGTGACAATCAAGGATATCATACTGGGGTGACAACTATTCCATGCCTAAGATAATATCGAAATCAACATATCAAGTAATCAAAGATCTACCCTCTTCTCAAAACCACGAATAGTAACCAAACATGAACGATATACGCGGTCCACAATAAGGGAATCTCCCACGGGAGTAGAAACATAGACAAGAGAGCTCAAGGTCTCTCGAGCTATACCCAAATATGGAGCAAAATAAGATAACACATAAGAATAAGTAGAGCCTGGATCGAATAGAACCGATGCCTCTTTGTGACTAACTAATATAATACATGTGATAACAGAATCGGAGGCGACAACCTCGGCACGATCAGGAATGGCATAAAATCTGGCCCGGCCCCTACCTCGAGGCGACCTCTATGTTCCCGATCTCCGCCCTGGCTAGTTGGGTAGGTGGGGTGGCAGCTGGAGCTAGATCAATGGCCTGAGAATCTCGCTAGGTACACTGTTGGTGAGACTACTGTGAAGGTGCACTCCTCTCGAGCCTAGGGCAATCCCTCACTACATGGCGAGTATCCCTGAACTCATAACAAGCTCTGGGAGGATGCAGTGGCTGTGACTGGCTGGGCCTACCCCTGCTAGACTGACCTCTGGAGGTACCCCGCACATGAGGTACACTAGAAACCTGAGGTGCATAATAAGGATCCTGAGATCTGGGAGGAGCTGGAGTACTGCTCGGTGAAGGAAGAGTTGAGTGAACTGGGAGACCCGTATAGCCCCTACCATGACGTCCTGCTCCTGAAGTACCGGTACCAGAGAAATGACCAGACTTTCGAGACCTCTTGGCCTCTCTCTCCTCTCGCTCTATGGCATGCATGCCCTCTATCCTTCTGGCTATACTCACCACCTGCTGATAGGGTATATCCATCTTCAACTCTCACGTCATAGTAGACCTAATGGAAGGAATAACACCCTCGATAAACCCGTGACCCCTCTCACGAACAATAGCCACCAAAGCAGGCGCATGCCTGTCCAATCTAGTATAACGAATGGCACTCTCAGAGACAGTCATAGGGCCATGGCGCAAGTGCTCAAACTCTATGTGACATGAATCTCAGAGGCTCTGGGAAACAAACTCCCTCTGAAACATATCTGAAAATTGAGTCCAAGTCAAGGAGGCAGCCTCGTCCGGACTTTCTAACTCATAAGTGAGCCACTAATCGTAGGCGGATCCCCTAAGCTGGAAAGCTGCGAAAGAAATCTCGCTCGAGTCAGTAATACCCATGGTGCAAGAGATGTGGTGACAATCCTCCACAGACCCCAAAGCATCATCTGTAGATAGTCCGCTGAAAATAGGAGGGTCATACTTCTTGAATCGCTCCAATTTATGATGCTCATCCTTCGAAGCAGGTGCCCATCCTCGGGCAAAAGCGGTACTGCAGGCTGGGTAGGAATTATATCTGGAATTGGTCCTATATGCACCCTCTGCTCCGGAGTGCAGGCTGCAGGAGTCTGGGCTCCTCCCCTGGCCTTGGACGTGGCTGTAGGAAGTGCAAGCAACCCTTCCTGGGACAGCATGGTATACATGCTAATAAATTGTGTTAATGCCTCCTGAAAAGCTAGAGTAGTGGTGGCTATGGGTGTCTCCGATGCCTTAGTCCTGACTAGGTCCGCTGGTGGCACCTCGGTGGCTGCTCGTGCAGGTGCTCTAGTTACACGCCGCGCACGTCCATGACACCTGCCCTGACCCCTGTCTCTAATGGTTGTAGGAGGGGGTGCGGGTGCCTGATCGTCCCAATCCATGCGTGTCCTCACCATTTGTGAGAGAATAGAAGGCAGAAGTTTAGAATCAATTCCAACAAATATAGCACGACAAAGAATTCATTGAAGTGAAGATTTTTTTCCTAAGCAGTTACATAGCCTCTCGTAGATAAGTACAGACGTCTCCGTACGGATCAACGAGACTATAAATAACGGCCTATGTCTCGTGACTCCTATGAACCTAAAGCTCTGATACCAACATGTCATGACCCTAGTTCACCAATCGTGAACCTGTTATGACGGCACCCGATCTTCGCGAGTAGGTAAGCCTAACACCTTGCGGAAATTTAACAACATTTACGAAAATGATAAACAAATACTGAATAACATAAGAAAATATATAGAGTGCCACCGGGAACATACACTTCAACTCAAGATACGATAACAACCTTCAAGACCTAAAAACCCACGGGCAACACGGGCTAAGAGTAAAAACATAACATATGGCTCTAACATCTGAAAGTGTCTATAACAACTGAATACATAAATGGAACTGCTAACTAAAAGGTAAAGTAGAAGGAGACTCTTCGGATATGTGGACGCGGCAGATGCATACCTCAAGTCTCCATGTGAAATGCTCCCTGACAGCTATTGGCGGTATGCCTGCTGAGATGTACCTGGATCTGTACAACAAAAGTGTGCAGAAGAGTAGTATGAGTACACCACAACGGTACTCAGTAAGTGCCAAGCTTAACCTCGGTGGGGTAGTGACGAGGAAGGTCGAGGCCCTACTGAGGTAAACAAAAGAATAAATATGAAGTAAATAGACACAAGGAAATACAGTAAAGCTCGAGTATCTAACAAAACAGTAAGTAAAACTGAAAAGGCTACAAATGCAAATCTACAACACAAGAACAAGCACTACGGGCTATTTATCATTGGGGATCTCCTAGTATCCCGAGGATCTCCCAGTATACTTATTATATTCACAGGGGATCTCCAAGTATCCCGAGGATCTCTTAGTATCCTCATCATATACACAAGAGGTCTCCAAGTGTCCCGAGGATCTCCTAGTATCCTCATCATATAAACAAGGGATCTCCAAGTATCCCGAGGATACCTTAACATCCTCTAGTTAATCAGTTCTGTGTTGGGGATCTCTTAGTATCCGCCAGTTAATCAATCTTGTGACGGGGATATCTTGGTATCCCGCACTTCCAAATATCAAAACAAAGTACGAACATGGGAAGCTCCCGGGATGTCGTTCCATAGTCCCAATAGTAAACAAACCACAACAAACCAGTATTTAATAGAAAGAAGCTAAGTGCTGCCAACATGTAAGATCTAGAGTCTAGCATACTTCACAAGTAAGACAGATGTTGCAATTTAGTAAAGTAAAGCAAATAAGTTACTAACATGCTTTCCCTAAGCTAAACCAAGTGAAATTGCATTTTTAATAGTTAATATGTGAAGAAAACACAGTCTAAATAAGCCAAGTAGGGTGAATTACAACAACTAGCACAAGCACACGCCCGTCACCTCACGCACAAGGCATTTAAACAACAACAAGGATATCCTAAGGGGAGAGGTCCCCCACACAAGGTTATAAAACCCACTTCCCTCGAACCGGTACAACACCGCTAAGAAACAATGCCCTTACCACGAGTACCCGACTTCGAGTGGCCAAAATCTATTCAATCCAATTACATATTGTAAATAACGTCGCAAGTAACTAATTACACTGTTAAAATTAAAGCTAAGGCGCGAGAATAGGTAAAATGATTAAAGTGCCCCTAAGGCCATGTCTCGGAATCGAAAAAATTTCACATTTTAAGAAATCTCGTACTCTCACGAGTCCAACCATATAAAAATCTCCCAAATCGCAGGTCAAATGCCCCTCCAAATCCTCATAAATAGGTTTAAGAACTTTACCCCAATTTTCATTAAAAATCCGAAATTAAAAGTTGAAATCACGATTAGATTAGTGGGTTTTAGTCAAGAGGAGTAAGGAATCGTTACCCAATAGTTGCCTCTAAATATCCCTCAAAAAGTCTCCCAAAACCGAGCTCTCTAGCTTGAGTTTGATAAAAAATGGAAGAACCCTCATTTTTGAAAAGTTTATAACTGTTCTGGGACTTTGTTCATTGCGATCGCAGGAAGTCGTCTACAATCACGGAGAAGAAAATTATGAGGCCCGGAAAATGGTCTATGCGATCGCAGCCTGAGCCATGCGATCGCAGAAGAGGAAGAACCAGAGCTGTGCGATCTCGGAGTGGGATCTGCGATCGCAGAGAAGAAGGAAGCAACACTATGCGATCGTGGACGAGGACCTGCGATTGCATTGAAGGAAAAGAGGGCTACCCCAAGAAGAACTACACGATCGCATGAGCACATATGCGATCACAGAGAAGGAGTTTCTGCAACAGATCTGAAAGTATTTTCTGCAATCTTTTTCAACACAAAATGCCCCGTTGGGCATCCGAAACACAGCCGAGGCCCTCGCGACCTCAACCAAACCTACGAACATATCCCATAAAATTATTCAAACTTGAACCAATCCTTAAACCACCTAAAACAACGTCAGAAATGAAAATTAATCAATGATTTGGACTTTAAAACTTCAAAACTTAACCAAACTCGCTTTCGATTCAAAACCTAACCAAAACACGTCGGATTGACATGAAATTATGCACGCACATCCCAAATGACATGACGGTGCTACAAAAACTTCCAATATCCAGTTCCGAGCCCCAGATCAAAAATTCACTATCGGACCAGAATCTTCAAAATTCTAACTTTTGACATTTCTAGCCTAAATGAACTACGGACCTCCAAATTACATTCCTATCATGCTCCCAGTATCGAAATCACCTAATGGCGCTAACAAAACCATCGGATTTCCATTCCTAGGTCGTCTTCACACTGTTCTCATTGCGGACCATTTTCCAACACTTAAGGTCTCATTTAGGGACTAGGTATCCCATAACACTCCGATCTCTACTACCGAACATCCCGACAAATCAAAATAGTAGAAATGAACTTAGGGGAAGTAGTTAATGGGGGAACGAGGCATAAATTCCAAAGACGGCAGGCCAGATCATCACAGTTCGTTGGCAGTATGCATAGTTGGTTTTCGTATTTTGAGCTTATTTTCTCATATTTTGAACCCTAGACTTGGAGAATGGTGATTTTCCATAGAAATTTTCATACAATCCAATGGGATGGTAAGTGATGTTTACCTATTTGTGATTATATTTCAAGAATCAACATGGATCTTTAACACCTAAATATGGAATTTTGAGATGGAATTCATGATTTTTATTAACACCTTAAGAGTGTATTTTTGGGATTCGACCATCAATTTTGACCCGAATTTTAAACGAATTATGTATTTGGACTTGACAAGTTTTGGATAATTGAGATTTGGTATTGGTTTTCAATTTCGGGCACGCGAACCTGAGTTGACTTTTGTTCATTTTTGGGAATTCAATAAAGATCAAAGCTTTATTAAATGGGATTGCTTCCTATAGCATTGATCGACTTCCTTAGATGATGTTTTGTTAGATTCTAGCCGGTTGGAGGTGCTTTCTAAAGGAAACGTAGTTTTGGAGCTTTAGAAGCCTGTATGAGGTAAGTTTCTTGCCTAGCTTTGGTTTGAGGGAATTTTTTCTAATAATTGATATTGTTTTCCACAAGCGAGGATGATGAATAGGTGAAATGACAAGTTTATATGCATGTTCTGTGGTTATTTATGCTCGGGGTAGATTCTAGATTACTTTATACCTTATTTTGTTGTGCGTTCTACTTGTTCTATGTTATGCTTGATTGAATGATTATGTGAGCACAATGAACTATGCTAGAGTTAATGTTTAGGTTAATGATACCTTATTTTTAGCATGATGATTTATCCTCGAGATTATTGATATACTTGATTTTGTCATAGTCACACGTACATTATGAACACACGTATGTTCTTGTTATTCTTGTGTTATGCCTCAGATTATTGAATGAATACTTTAGTTTTCTTATCCACTTTAGACTATAATTTGACTTTTGATGCTAATTAGTTGGATAATGTACTACATGTTGCGTCTGTAGTCATACATACTGTCAAAATCCAAAATCTCACCAAAGGGTCGTGATGTCACCTAACCTCTGAGACTAGGTAAGCCAATCACACTAATAATATTCAACCATCAAAACATGATATAATAAGTTCGAACTGTCATAAATACCGTAAATAGCAATCAACATAAGCCAAACCGGGTTAGCACAATACCAACTCCCAAAAACTAGGTAGTGCAAAGTAATGAACTCTAAACTGAATACGTAAGAGATCTCAAGAGTACAATACTATTTGAAAATATACAATAATATGAAAAATAGGGGAAGGGGACCCCAAGGGTCTGCGACGGTCATGCAATACCATCAGGAATGCGCTCACTAACGAAGTCCACTATCTCCAATACCTGGACCTGCACAAAAATATGCAGAAGTGTGGTATGAGTACATGACAAAATGTACTTAGTAAATATTGTAACTTCGGTGAAGTAATGACGAGGTTCAAGTTTTGTGATACTCACTAATCAAAGACATGTGCAGTATACATAGTAACTTGCAATAAGAATATAACATCGTGTACTACCGTCAATTCAACAATAAAGAAAAATAAAAGATATCAATTCAACATAGATAAATCTATCTTGACAATCAAATCATCAAATAATAATAGAGGCATAAAATAACATGTTAATTACAACATGAAATCATGTATAATGCATGACAACGCATAAAGAATTCACTTGCATAATCAAGAATGCCACCCTTATACTCCCCATCAAAATCAATCACATTGATCAAAGTACCATAATCCGCGTGTATGCCATCAAGAGAGTAACATGAGAGGGCGGCCTTAGGGGGATGGATCCATATCCACATGATGCCTGGCAAAACCTTGTGCCATAAAAATAACGATATCATCATAATCGCATGGAAAAGACCTTGAGTTACATTATCAACAATATCATCACAATTGTACGATAATAACCTCGTGCCACAATATCATCACAATAAAAATATCCACATGGAAGAGACCTTGTGCCAACACCCAATCAATCCACTCAACATGTCCATATGTTCCATAATCATAACAAATTCAAGATAATAATTTATCATCAAGAGACATATTCTTACAATTCATCAATAAGGTGCATAAGGACATGAAAATAATAATGTGAATGTGTGCTCAAGATATGAGACATGACTACACCTAAATAAATTTATCAATGGTTCCGCAAATGCCCATATTGGTTAATTAGGAGATAATAATCCTAAAATATGATCTCTAGGATGAAATTATTAGCTCATGCCGTTGTCCAAAGGATTTCACATATATCGTAGAGAGCGAACAACTAAATTAAAGCATAGTAGATGCTTAGAGTCTAATTTAGTCATTTTTCAAATATAGCACCCGCATATACGCTTTTCACCTCAAATATATATTGCTTTACATACATTAAAATTAGACAAATAAAGTCCAATCTTATGGGTTCTTCTCTTACACAAGATTAAGTAAAACTAACCTCAACAAGCTCAAATCAACCTTCTAAAATAGCCTTTCACTTAGAAAATACCTCCAGCCGGCTTGAATCTAGCCAAAAATAACTCAACAATAACATAAAAAATACTATAGTAATCAATTCCAAATAAAAAGTTCCAATCTTTATCAAATTCTCCCAAAAAGTCAATCTCAGGCCTTCATGGCCAAAGCCCAAGTCAAGGGGTAAATCCAAACTACCCATAATCCTACGAGTCTAAATGTAATTACCTAACATTTATTTTATGCATTTGAGCCCCGCTCCCCTCTTTAATCCGTCAAGTTGGTATGTTTATTGTTTAGTGACTTGCAAGGATTGTTGGTTTAGTTTTGGGAAGGTTTGGGAATGATTTGGAATACTTAGTGTCATTTTTTGAAGCTTAAGTTGTAGGAGTTGACTATAGTTTGACTTTTGTATAAACAAACTTGAAATGGTATTTTGATGGTTCCAACAGGTTTGTATGGTGATTTTGTTCTTAGGCGTATGTTCGAAATTAGATTTGGAGGTTCCTAGGATATATTGGTGCTATTTGAATAAAGTTGGCAATTTAGAGGTTTGGAGAGTTCATAGGTTTGAACGGGGGTTAACTTTGATGATATCCGATTTAGATTGTTATTTAGGAACTTGGTATAGGTTCGTTATATTATAGGACTTGTGCACAAAGTTTGGTTGGAACCTGGATTGGTTTGGCTTGAATCGGATGCTTGGTTGAAGTTGGAAGTTCTTGATTTTAAGAGAGTGCTTTTGATTATCGATCCTTGATTTTGATGTTATTCGTGGTGTTTTGAGCCCTTTTACAAGTTGGATTAGGTATTGGAACATGTTGGTATGATTGGATGGGGCCCCGGGGGATCGGGTGTATTTTAGATGAGTTTAGATCATTATGATGTTGGTTGGCAGATCTGGAGTTGGTACATCGCACTTGCGAGACTTAGTACATAGGTGTGAGTCCACAGAAGATGACAAGGGTCTACAAATGCGGAGCTACTGGGTGCAGAAGTAAAGGTCAACAGACATTCTTAGGGGATCTTCTACTGAAGCAAGATTTTTTTATGCACCTGCGGGATTGCATGGGCGGAGTGAAACTATGCAGGTACGAGTGGTTGGGACCTAAGTAACCTCGCAAAAATGAGGATTTGATAGTGGAAGAGGTGTTGTAGAAGAGATTGTTTGGTCCGCAAATACAAATGTTGCTAGGTAGAAGGTATAATTGGAGGGTTTGAGTTATTTTCATTATTTTGAGTTTGGAGCTCGGCTAAAGGCGATTTTGGGGAGAAATTCATAACCACTTAGAGGATAAGTGATTTATACATGATTTTGATATTATATCTTATTTTCTTATGGATTTTTACAATTTGGGTTTTTTTGTGAAACTATTGGAAAGTGAATGATTGAGATTTGAATCACGACATAAAGTCGATTTTGGATGAAACTTGTATATTTGAACTTGTATTGGAATAGGTATGTGTGATTTGTGAGTTTTATCAGGTACTAGGAGGCGGGCCTAGGTTGACTTTCTGGTTGACTTTGTGTACTTTATTTAAGATTCAATCTTTATTATTTTGGTTCGATTTATACGGCTTTGTTTGGTGTTATTGGATGTATTTGAATTGATTCAAGTTGTTTGGAGTTGGATTTTTGAGGATTTGGCATTTTGATTATTTTTAGGCTATCAGGTGGATGTAAGTCTCTTGGCTAACCTTGTTAAGGGGAAAGCCCCTAGGATTTGACTTGTTTGCGATGTGTTTAAGGTATTGTGGGTGTGTATATACCTAGTGGCTAGCGTATATGCACTTACCGTATTTATATCATGACCGAGATTGAACTAGAATATTTTATGCCTTATTTTGACTAAGTGCTCATAATTTTATTCATGATTTAATTTACTTACGTAACCAAGTTTACTCTCTTATTCGTGTTAGAAATCATGTCTAGATTTATGATTATTTACAAAGGCATGAGAACTTATTTTTGATATGTTGAATTGCTTAAATTATCCGTAGTCACATAGAGATATGAACAAATATTCGTATGATTTTTATTAAGTCCTTAAGCACTTTTTATCTATAATTCTTGAGCATATGCATACATGTTAAATAAGGATACTTGATTTGGACTGAGAATTTTGGAACGAAAGGTAAAGCGTACGTAGGGGATACTGTTATGGCATATATGACATGATGATCGAATATTGATTTATGAGTAATGCTATTATGCTCCTCTTTGCGCTTGGATTTAGATTTATCCCTTCGGAATCAGGTGATTACCCATGTTACCTTGGGCCCTATGAGTGCATAGATTTTGTAGCGGGTCGATATATGAATTTTATATTGGGTTATACTAATACATGGATTGTGTATCGGGGTGCATAGCTCTTTATTGAGCATACATTCATATTATTGACTCAGTTAAAAGTATTTATTTAACTATTACTTGTTACTTGATATCCTTTTATACTACTTGAGTGTCCCGACTTTGTTGATTGAACATGCTATCTTTTAATATCATATCTGAGATGCGTTATGATTATTTATGTACTAGAAACCATGCCTAGCATCTTACAGCTGTTGATATATGTAATTCTTGTTATTCATGATATTATCTACTATTTCAGTTCTTATTTCTGTTATTATACATGTGTGGTTAGTATTATGAAACATCTAGCCTCGCAGCTGCTTTTTCAAGATTAGACTTGAAACTTACTCGATACCATTATGGTGTA
Source organism: Nicotiana benthamiana (assembly GCA_034376525.1). Classification (NCBI taxonomy): domain Eukaryota; kingdom Viridiplantae; phylum Streptophyta; class Magnoliopsida; order Solanales; family Solanaceae; genus Nicotiana; species Nicotiana benthamiana. The sequence continues at coordinate 43,517,553 of CM067333.1, read as the reverse complement.
CTCATACTATACTTCTACATATCTTTTGTGCAGATCCTTAGGTGAGTCATAGCAAAGCTTCCTAATTGAGCTTGGGTGATCACACAGAGACTTGGGGTGAGATGCACTTTATGGATCTACTTTGCAGTTCCCGAGTCCCTGTTACTTTATTATCCATATCAATTATTTAGATAACTTGTTCGTAGTTTGCTCGTATACCTGTGCCACCTAGTCTTGGGGGTTATATTGTATTGGCTGTGTTTAGGCCTTGTTTTTATCATATATAACATTGTTACTATTTTGAGACTATATATATCCTTAAATATTATATCTATGTTAATTAAAAGAAACTGAGTTTATTTGTAGTTTGTGAGTTGGTTTTCTTATCAAGTTTGGCTAGGCTCCATCATTTCCTTGCGGTGGGATTTTGAGTCATGACAAGTGGGTATCAGATCTCTGGGTTGTGTAGTTCTCACGAATCATGAGCAGTTCTAGTAAAGCCTTGTGAATCGGTACAGAGACGTTTTACTTATATTCGAGGGGCTACAAGATGTTAGGAAACTACCCTTCTTTCATTCTTTATCTTCTAGTTTTATTTATTTGGAGTTTGAATCCTTGTCTTTCTATTCCTTCACTAATAGTGAGAATACGTTCATCAGGAGAAGTTGGACTAGCAAAAGTCCCTCAAGCTAGGTCCATGAGATGTCGTGGTCGAGGCAGAGGTAGGGGTGGAGCCTGCGCTGTAATTAGAGCCCCTGATAGGGCAGCCATTGTGGAGACACTAGTAGTTCCAGTTGCGAAGCAGGCAGTTCATTTAGGCGAGCAAGTTGGACCAACTCAATTCCCCAAGGGGTTTATTACTACCCTAGTACTTTAGGATGCTCTTTCGATTGGTTGGTCTGGTGGAGGGTTTTGACCAGACCAGAGTACTTCTTGTGGTACCGACTACCTCTTAGGTTGGGGGAGGGGCACTGACTCTCACTACTCACACTCCTGAGTAGGTTGTTGATGTTTCTCAAATACCAACAGTATTACCTATTACGGGACATCCGCCCGTGTTTGCGGTTGGGCCGGTAGTGGAGGTCCCTATGTATGAGGATGAGTAGAAGAGGTTTTACCAGTTCAGGTAGATGGGTCCTCCACGTTTTGATGGTGATCCTTTGGAAAATGCACAAGATTTCTTTGATGTTTTTAGTAGATTATGCAGAATCTTGGTTGAGTGGAGTCAAAAGGGGTTACTTCTGCTACCTTTCAACTTTAGGGAAAGCAAGAGGTTGTGGTCATATGAGCATAGCAGGTAAGCATTGTCATATCCAGTCACGGTGAGTTAGTTCTCACATATCTTCTTAGAGAAGTTCATTTCCCTCACGAAGAGGGAGCAGATGCATGGCCAGTTCGAGCACCTTCAGTAGGGTCGTATGTTCATGACAGAGCATGAGATAAGATTCATAGAGTTCTCCTGCCATGAAGCTTTTCTAATTCCCATCGAGGTTGAGAAGATGAAGAGGTTCATTGAGGGGTTGAATTTTGGTATCAAGATTTCTATGGCTAGGGAAGAGGAAACTCGTACTTCATTCCTTCAGGCTGTGGATATAGAGCGTATGATTGAGCACATTTGCGGTAAGGATGTATATATGTATGTTTGTATGTATGTATATATGTATGTATGTATGTATGTATGTATGTATGTATGTATGTATGTATGTATATATACACACATATATATATATACATATATATATATATATACACATATATATATACATATATATATATATACATATATATATATATATATATACATATATATATATATATATATATACATATATATATATATATACATATATATATATATATATATATATATATATATATATATATATATATATTCATAAGTTAAAGAGTTGGATATTTGTGAAAAGTTAAGAATTTTGAAACCAAGAATATTGTGAGCGGATATTAGTTATTGAATGATATTGTGATTGGATAGGGTTGCATGCCTCAACAGTATTATTAATGGATTCGTTTGCACTATTCAACGATGCTTGGATATTGATTCATCCTTCTGGAGTCAAGTGATTACCCATGTGAGCGCACTCACCTAGATTGGTGCTAGTTTAGACACTTGTACAATGTCGAATATATGGACTTATGAAATGAGGTCTTATTATCGCCTCATGAGCGTGCATTGGTAGCTTAGACTTGGGGAGTGGCTCTTAGTTATATATAAATGTTGAATTGTGTAGTGAGTCTTGGTATTGCATCATGAGCATGCATTGGTAGCCTATACTCTAGTAGTGTCTCTTAAATATATATATGAATGGTAGTTGACTCATATCATGATCATAACAGAATTGAGACTGATACTGTATCCTAAGTTAACTGATACTATATTCTATTTCTTAGTCTAACAAGCATGACAAAATTCCATATTTGTTGTGTTTTTTCACTTTTGCACTTGATTGATGATATCATGCCTTATCATAGGTTTCATTTATGAGTTCACTTGTTTATTTGACTTATAGTAAGTGTCGATGTCGACCCCTCGTCACTACTTCATCTAGGATAGCTTACTGAGTAATATGGTTTTGTACCCATACTTTACTTTTATACATTTCTATGTAGGTTCTGAGACTGGTATTAGGGGTACCATTGAGCTGAGTAGGAGTATTTTATTGGAAACTTCATGATGAGTTGCAATACTTTCTCCAATTTTCTACACATGGATTCCCCTTTCCCTATTCATTTATATCTATCATATGTATTTCTCTTCGAACAGATGTTGTTTTTCTCTTTAGATTATTTATTTTTTATTAGATTCTTGTGACGTAGTGCCATCAGGTTTTGGGCGTTTTCAGACAATTATGGTCATGTTTAGACCATGTCTTTGATTATGCACCATGATATCAATTCGAGATTTCTTTGACATTATTTTTTTAATGGCTTAAGAATTGGATTCTATTGTGTAAGTGTTGGTTTTCCTAGAATGTACATAGGGCGCCATCACGATCATTGGTGAGATTTTGGGTTGTGGCAAGCTTGTATAATTGCTCTAGTTTCTAAGGGCCTCACAAGTAACAAGTAGGCCTAGTAGTGTCTTGCAGATTGATGTAGAGATATCAGTATCTATCTACAAGAGCTTATAGGGCTTTAGGAACTTTTCCATTCTTGATTCATTATCGTGCGACTTTATTTCAGCTTGAAGCCTATATCTTTAGTTCCTTCCTATTCGTTTGTATGCCATGTTGAGTATCCTATATCAGTTGGGAACGTATGACTTATAATAAAGTTGCATATATTGTGTATGATGCTTTTCCATATGTTGTGAAGGCAGGCCACTATTGCCGCATTGAAGAGGGGTGTTCATTCATTTTCAGCCCCACTGTTAGTGTTTCCCATGCTTTCAAGGCTATACACAGTATATTGTGATGTTTTACACGTTGATGTTAGCTCAATTTTAGTGCAAAATGGTAGGGTGACTGCTTATGCCTCATGGTAGTTGAAGCCCTATGAGAGGGATAATTTAGTTTATGATTTGGAGTTTGACTTGGTCCAACAGAGGAGAGGCATTTGGCTATGGTTGTTCAGGCCTTGGCTAATCAATTTGTGAGATTGGATATTTTTGAGCATAGCAGTGTTCTCTCTTGTGTTGTTGCGTAGTAATCCTTGTTTGGGTGCATTAAGGCTCATAAGTATGATATTTCCCATTTTCTTGTGAAGCACATGGTGTTGCGTGGTGGTGCTGAAGGGATGGTCATTGGAGATGACAGTGTATTGAAACTTTGGAGTCGGATTTGTGTTCCTAATATTGGTGGTTGAGGGAGTCGATTCTTGAGAAGGACCGGATGCTAAAAAGATGTATCATAATTTGAAGTAGCGTTATTAGGGGTAGAGAATGAAAAAGGACATTGTTGGACATGTCTCGCAATGTTTGGATTGTCATCAGGTCAAGTATGATCATCAGAGGTTGGGTGGTTTGCTTCAGAAGATGAATATACCATAGTAGAAGTGGAGTGTATCATTATGGATTTTAAGGTAGGTATTCCCCGAACCTTGGGGAAGTTTGATGTTATTTGGGTTATTGTGGATAGTTGACCAACTCTATGCATTTAAATTTACTGATGAATTGTACATTTTAAAGAGTTCAAATGTATTGAGAGGGGTTTGCTTGATATACAAGGGATTATGAATGCTTGATTATCATCTTGTGTGCAATGTAGCCTTGAGTTTTGGATGCGTTGATGGACCTTTCGATAGTTCATTGGTAGAATGACATGGATTCTTGCCACCTGTGAACGAGCTTAGATCACGAGGATCAATTTATTATGTAGAGGAAGTATCCATGTCAAGGTCATAGAAAGATGTCGATATGAAATCGGTATGAAGCTAAACAAGTGGGATATCTCATGTGAGAGGTTGTAGGTTGCATATTTTCTTATGGGGTTCCTATGATATGTTTTCCCATTTATCCAGTAGATTGTATGTACCACAACATGAGTCTGTATCGTTCGAAGAAGATGGCACGACTATTACAGGGTGAGTATGCATTTAGGTTGATAGTTTGGGATGTGTTATGGTTAGTGCAACATGAGCTTATGAGAAATTCAGCTGAGTAATAGTGCAAAGTCATGGTAGCTTATGAGAAGAAGTCATTGTAAGTTATGGGGTGATGTGATTGTTGCTTAAATCCAAGTGGGGGAGTCTACCATCTATTCTTGGATCACACGGTCTTGTGTTGTTGTAGTTTCTGGACTAAGTATGCTTATGGATTAGTTATGACTTGAGGAGGACGATATCAAGGATAATTTGAGCTAGGAATTTGTTGGATGCATGATGTATTACACCTTGTTGATATATGAAAGTTGTAGAATGACTCTTGTTTGATGATCCTTATGGATGTAATGTGCACTGGGAAAGGGTTCACTCAGTTGCCTAAGGGTGAGATTGTTTCTCTTTGGGGTATTCATGTGCTAATAGAGCACTAGTCATTTGACATGTTTGGCTATGTATTCAGGACTAGGTCAGAGTGGATGATTCTCGAGAAAGATTTAATTGGGTTCAAGATCCAACCAAAACAACCCTGTTTTGGGACCCTTTTCTGTGGTCCCCTTTGCAGGCCGATACCAGTTTTGTGGTCCGGTCGGCGATTGTAGACCCAATTTCGTAGAGTTTAAGTTTGGAGAGTTTCACCAGATCCCAGTTTTAATAAAACAACTTATGGGTTATTTTGGTTGTTCCTAACTGATATTTAGAGAGAGAAATGGTCTGGAGTGAAAGGGGAAGTTCCTAAAATTATTGTCCATCAATTCTTGCTCAAAGTTGGAGAATTCACAAGGATAAACTAATAAGTTCTTCATCCAAGAGGTAAGGTTCCATGTCCTAGTTTCAATTTCGAATTTATGGTAAAAGATGGTTGGGGATGTGATCCTAGGGCATGAGAGTGTATCTATGCATGCATGTATAATCATGAGTTGTGGGAAGGTGGTTGAAGCTCAAATGGGTAGACCTTGGGTTGTGGGGTGAAAGAAATCCATCATAGAAGAAGCTAGAGATCATAATGCCTACCTAGTGTTTGATAAAATGCTCAAATAAGCTGGAACCATAAATTCCTTCCTAATTTGTGTTCAATTTTGTTATATTTCTAAATAGGTCGAAGTGGCTCAAATTTTCGAACATTGTAGTAATTTAAGGAAGCTCAAGGAGATTTATGTTGGCTAAACTTTTCTCTAAGAATTGAACCCCACAATATCCTTGTAGGTCCCGAGTTGTTCATTATAATTGATTATTCCGAATAAGCCTTGTGTCAAAATATATAGGTTCAACATGTATTCTAAATGCTCTTGTTATGTTATGTTACTATTTGAGAATGTGTTTAAAGTATGACAATGCATATCTAAATGTTATAATTTTAAGTCGTGTTTCAAAAGAAAGCTATTATGCTGAATTGTGTAAGAAATCTCAATGTGCTGAAGACTCCTATTTGCTCACATGTGTACTTAAAGTCTTGGATAAAAATGCTTTGTTATCGAAGATCCATGATGATTGGAGACATTAGTTCTAATGGAACTAATTAACGTGTAAAATACATTGAAATGAGTTTTAAATCTTTAAAATAAATAAAAACTTTGGGAGTATCATTAGTCATCAAGGAAGGGCAAGTTGAAATAACCTAACCCCGAAACTACACGTGCCGGTGTAGGAGTGAATTGTGACTATTCTCCTATTTGGGATGAGACTGATGTGATGAGAATATTTCCCCTTTATTGAGATGAGATTATTGCTATAAAAGGGTGATGTCAATCCACATGGCATAGTGGTGAGACGGTCTAGCCGAACGGGTCGTGATCGGATGCTATGCCGCACACATGGTGGTGATTGTGCTTGAAATTGTGACTGGGATAATGATTGAGATTAATTTAATAATTGTGATTGTGGTTGATGTATTTGGGTGAGACTTCCTAGCCCGCCGAACTCCGTGCTAAAATCACGGTGTATATTTGCTAAGATCTCCCAACCTAAAATAATAGAAATTTACTTGCTACTTATCTTGCTCCTAATTTGATGTTTTAGTATTGTCTTAAGCTTCCATTGATTTACGACTATTCTTCCTTGTATTGTTACCTGTTCTAATGAGAGGGTATTTAGTCATACATACTAGTACTATTCCAAATGTACTAACGTCCCTTTTGCAGGGGGCACTGTATCTTAATGGGTGCATGTGGTTCTGTAGCATATGGCATTGATCATTGATAGCAGCACACCTCTTCTCAGCATATTTGGTGAGCCCCACTTCATTCAGGGTCGTGTATCTTTTGTCTAATGTGTATTATGTTTTGAGATATAGTTGGGCCTTGTTGTCGGCATTATCATAGTATTTTGCATCCATAGAGGCTCTAAAGACACAAGGTGGGTTGTATATGGGTGTTGGGAAAGTCAAACTAGTCTTGTCGTATTTGAAGTACTTGTTTCACATCAACTATGAATGTGTATGTATTTTGAGACTAGAAAATGAATTAACTAATAGTAATGGAATTAGTGTTGTTCATAAATCCTCTTAAAGTAGATTAATGAAGCTTATCCTTTCTTTATTTATGGGTGAGTTGGGTAGTAATCCAGCAGGCTTGCTTGACCGGGTTATCTCAGTTGAGCGTTGGTCGCACTCCCCGAGGTTGGGGCATGACAAACTTGGTATCATAGACTAAAGTTTTAAAGTGTACTAGGATATCTCGGAACCGTGTCTAGTAGAGTACTTATCGGTATGTTGTCGACCACATTTATAATTAGGAGGCTAATAGGGCATATAGGAATAATATCCTTCTTTGATGTTCTAGATCGTGCGATAAAGCCTATTGTAAGTCTATTCCTCCTCTAACTCGTGCATTGTTCTAATTTTCAGTATATGATGCCTAGGAAGAAAGCAAGAAATGGAAAAGTAGCCAATGACATTCTAGTTTTTGCATATGATTCTTTACTTGATGATGCAAGCGAGCATCCGAGGGGTGAGAATATTCCCCCGACTACTATGCTGCCTGACATTACACCTGAGCAGATCGCACCAGTTCCTACACCTACTGAGGGTGTAACGATCCCTGGAACTGATATTCTTATTCCACCTCTAGCCCCATCTTCCGATTCCAGTGTTACTTAGGGGGATCTTAGGGGGGGCCATACAGATGTTGGCTCAGTTAGTGGCTTCTAAGGCCTAGAGATCTAATGTTTCACATACTTTTTCAAATCAGCTAGGGGAATTTGCTAGTTCCAGAGTGAACAAGTTTTTTCAGTTAGAACCTCTAGTGTTCATGGGTACTAAACCTGAGGAGGACCCCGAGATTTCATTGATGAGATGCACAAGACTCTTCGAGTTATGTTTGCTACTGAGACAAAAGCAGTGGAGTTGGATTTCTACCGCCTGAAAGAGGTGGAATATTCTTTGTTTGAACTGTGGGAGGAGTCCCATGAGGAGAGGAGCCCTCCAACAAGGTGGAATAAGTTTGCCAATGCTTTCATCGATCATTTCTTGCCTGTCTATACCAAGGCATCCTATGCCGCTGCATTTGAGAGCTTAAGGCAAGATCTCCTGAGTATGTGGAGTACCATATGAGATTTGTGTGCATGTCATAGTATGTTGTATACATGTTGCCTACTATAGAGGCGAGAGTGTGCCAGTTTGTGCAGGGCCTTGGGCCCTTAGTTATTAATAAGGATGCTACAACTGCCTTGAATTATGATATGAACTATGGGAAGATGTTGGCCTTTGCTCAAGTTACAGAGAACCGTAAGTTGAAGAATAGAATGGAGCAAGAGGGTAGCAGAAAGGCCCATACCACGAGCAACTTTGGTGGTTCTTCTAGTAGTGGTGGTAGGTCAGCATTTTCGGGAGGGTCATTAGATCCATCCCAATCCTTTGCTCAGTCTTCAGTCAGTGCACCACCATCAGGGCCTAGTCAGTAGCAGTGGAGCCATTTTAGGCCCACTCAAGGCAATAAGGGATCCTACTAAGTGATATTCCCCCAACAAGATTAGGCAATACACTTATATCATATAGGCTAGTCTTCAACCACAAATTGTGTCAAAACCTTGCCTTTGTCCTCCAATCACATAAATCCAAACCAATCATCAATAAAGGAAGTCAAAAAACGCTATAAGAAATTATCCAAATCCAAAAAGCTTCATTTTTTATGAATTTCCAAAAAGTCAGCTCGTGCTCGCGCGCCCAAAATCAAAAACCAATATCAAATCTCCATGAGCCATAACTCGCTGAGTCCAAATATATTATTAGATTCCAAAACTATGTCCAAATCGCTACACTAATCCCCAAAATACATTCTCGTAAAGTGTAGACAAAACTCCAAATTTCATATCAAAATGTCATGTTTTGGGTATACAAATCCATGGGGATTCATGATATAAAACAAAATCAAGTAGAAACTACTTACCTCAAAAAATAGATGAAATCCATCTCAAAAATTGCCTCCGCCCGAGCTCCAAAAATCAAAAGAGCAATTCCATAATTTTTGGACAACATATACCCTTGACTAAAAATCCTTCATCGCGCTCGTGGTCTAAGCTTTCCAAATGCATATCACACCGACCCTCGAGTCCTTGCTAACACGACATGACCAGTATGTTCGTGTTGCCAGCTCTGCCAGCTCACATTTCCTTTTTCAAACGCTGGCATACCATCGCAAACGCATAGCACCAAGTTCCTCCATCCCATTTTTCCTTCGTGAATGTGAGTCCACCCTCACGAACGCGAAGCACATCTGACACCAGTAAACTCTTTTAACTCCAACATCACAAAAATGTCCAAAACCACCCCAGATCGCACCCGAGCCCCCGGGACCTCGTCCAATCATACCAACAGGTCCATACATAATATCCAAACCTATACAAAGGCTAAAAACACCACAAATAACGTCAAAACAAAGAATCAAAGGTCAAAATAATTCTCATAACTTCCAAATGTTCCAATTTCGCCGAACTAGTTCGAATCAGACTTAGACATTCCGGATCATAACCAAACTTTGCGCATAAGTCATAATTAAGTAAATGAACCTATCCAATGTCTCAAAACAACAATAGGAGTATGATACCACCAAAATAAACTCCTTATATAACCAATAAACTCTCCAATTCTTCAAATTGTCAAATTTCAATAAATATAGCCGAACCCTCCTAGGGGCATCCAAATGAAAATCTGAACATACGCTCGTGTTAAAAATCACCATATGAACCTATTGAAACTATGAAATCCTTATCAGTCAAAAGTAAATCTTGGTCAATTCTTCCAACTTAAAGCTTCCAAATTCAGAATCTCTCTACCAAATTAATCCTAAACCTCTCAAGCATAAGAACCAACCTTACATGCAAGTCGTAGTACATTATATGAAGCTACTCAAATTCGTAAATCACATAACAAAATGCTCGAACTCAAAGTGACTGGTTGATTCATTATATTCTTCCCTACTTAAACATATGTTCTTCCTCGAATGCGCTACAAGTCATTCCAAATCCATAAAATCTCTATATAAGCTCACTATAAGCATAACCATAGTTCCTTCAACCTTAAATTACAATCCTCAAGACCAAATTCCAACTTCTTGATCTCCCTCTAAGATCCAGTTCTTGTATACATCATATCAATCACAACAAGTTGCATCAAACCATAGTTTACTTCCAAGATGTAGCAGCACGATGTATCCCCTAGCTCGTATACACACAACAATATCTTCAGACCATAATAGCTACTCATTGCCAAACCTGATACCGGTAATATACCTCACACAAAAATAAACCTTGTTCCAAACCTTTGAAACACTACCAATAATGAAAGAAACATGAAAAAACTTGAAACCAACCACCAAATCAACAAGTCATGCACTTCTCTCGCCCGACGAGAACCATTACCGAATTCTAAGATGACTAATGACACCCTTCTTCCAAATATGCCTTATCTAAATCCAATTGCTCTAATTCTAGGTCCAATAACCTCGTCTTACCCAATACAAGCTAATCAACTGATAGTCCAAACTAAATTCCACGTAGAACCACATATTATGCGATATGTGCACTCAATAAGCAATAACTCAAACATAACCAAAGATCGAAAGAGAACGAAATAAGAAATATCAAACAAGTTCAACGGATACTGTAAGGGTCCATAAAATTGTACCAATAACTTGAGGCTTGTTGTGTCGAGGTAGGCTAACGTGTTACAAGGGTACATAGAATTAGAGACTTTTCCGGTTGCACAAAACATTGTGGAGTTAGTGGGAAAATTATTGCAGAACATGGCATTATTAGGTCCATTATGCAGCTGCAAAAGTACTCTGCGAATCGCAGATCTGTCGCAGAGCGGGATGGAAGGAAAACTAATTTTTGGAGGTCATTTTGTGATCTATTGTGTGAACGCATAACCTTTCACAGACACACTTCTATCCGAGAACCAGCATGGGAAAATTTTGGAGGGTGACTCTACGCTAAATTTCCCTGGTATGCAGATTGCAGACCTACCGCAAACCCAACTCGAACAGCCCAATTTTGGAGGATGATTTTGTGATCCCTTATGCGGATCGCGTACCTATTTTGCGGTACACTCTGCGACTGCAAAGTTGAGTTTGTAGAATCTATTTTTGTGATTTTATAACCCGACCCCATATCTTATAAAATGACTTTAAGGTTATTTTGGCTGGTTTTAGCAGTTATTTTAGACAGGGGATGAGTATTTTAGAGAGGGATCAAGAATCTCCCACCATCCGACTAATCATCCCTTGCTCAAGTCTTAGAATTCAACAAGGAATGCTCTCAAGGTCTCCTTCTAGGAGGTAAGGCTCTACTCTCCATAGGTTATGAGAGACATGAATATGGGGTTAGAAGTTAGTCATTGTGCATTAATGTGCTAAAAATGGTGGTATGGGTATTGTTGAACTGATTTGGGTGAAATATGGACTTTGGAATTAGTTGTGAGATAAAGGATTCCCATCCTAGGGCCTTGTAGTCTAATTTGCACACCTAGTTTTTGATGAAATGTGTCACAAACCAAACTGATGGACCGCGATAGGAACCTGATACCTTACTCAATCGAGTACCAACATAACATATCTTTTTGTATTTTACTATGATAGATAACTAATCCTTAGAGGTTGCCATGAAGTAGGTACAATACAATATATAATGTGAACTTATACATAGGACATATGAGTCTTTAAGACCAAAATAATCATTCATATACTGAACATAGGCCAACATGAACATACAATCATTTATGAACATGATATCTATCTACAAGCCTCTAAGTATATATAATTGTCATAAAGGTCGGGACATCGCCCCGCCACACCAAATAATATGCATCTAAATCATATTGACCAAACAATTAACTCCAGAGCAAATGGAGTGCACCAACATCTTTTGCTCAGTAGATTGCCTACTTGGAGGACTCTCAACCACTCTATTGAGACATGTGGGCATGAAACCCAGCATCTCCGGGCAAAAGGTATGTCAGCACAAATAATGTACCGAGTATGTAAGGAACATAAAGAAGTACATAAAAGACATGGAAGAAATATAGAGTAAATGGCTCAACCTATAAGTCTGGATAACTCTATAAATTATATAACACTTATAATGTCATGTATATGCATATGAATGTCATTTTGTACATAGGTACATGTGTTCGTAAACTCATCAAGCCTCCAAGGTTATTCAATCATATCATCTCGGTCACTATAGGCAAAATCATTAACTTATAGTGTGTGTATGTATAAATGCATGAAATGTATATGAAATACGTTAATAAAATCTTCTTGGAATGCCACATAAATCAATACGCCTTTCGGATAAACTTTATGACGTACGTATTTTTCTCAGACCCATGAACAGAATTTATAATAATAATTTTTATGGGGAATCAGGAATATAGATACCCCTAGTATTTCTATGAATAAGGTCATTTATGGAAGTTATGCATGTTCTTGTTTCGTTCATGTCGTATAGGTCATGCCAAACTAAAGAAAGAATAGTCTTAACATACTTGAATAAATTATCTTGGCAATCCTTTTAACATACGTTAAATGCGACAACACGTACAGAAAGATCGGAGTAGGAAAAAATTCGTATAATATTATAGAAAAAGATTACATCGTACTCCGTTTTAACAGCAAAACCTTACTTTGATTTGAATTATTGAAGTTTTGCGTTGCTTGAATATATGTAGATGCGAAATGACCGAAAAGAATGTGATGAAGTTCTTTAAGAGTCACAAGACTCTTAAGTTATGATATGTGAACAATAACGTTAGTTATAAGACTTTTTAAGTCTCTTAAGTTTAATATTTCTTATACAAGGGTGTGGCCCCACTTTCTTAATGACTAAGCCACTTAACGCTCTAACATTGCCACATTTCTTTATAACTTAAGAGTCATATTATCATAGATTCTTGGCTGCCACGTTTTTGGCATGAAGTTTCTGAACAAGTTCTATCCGTCTAACATGACTGCAAGACAAATTGATGAAATATTATAGTATGAGCAGCAGCCAATCGAGTCTTTGCAAGAAACTTGGGAAAGATTTAAAGGAATACTAGTGAAGTGTCCTCACCATGGCATTCTATACCAGATGCTCGCCCAGAGATTCTACATGGGGCTAGCTGAAAATTTGAAAGCCAATGTGGATGCTTTAGCTGGAGGTGCATTTTCAAGTAAAACATTCACCGAGTGCAAAATCCATCTTGATAAGATGTCACAAAATCCGGGGTGGATGACTAGAGGTACAATATTGACACCCATAGTGCATTCAGTTCCTCTTGATCCGAATAATTCACATGCAGAGAACATGGCCACACTCATGACCTAGGTAAGCATACTGACAAAGAAGATTGATGAGACGGGTACAAAACAGGTGAAAATTGTTGATACAACAAATGGAAGATTGTGTACACCTTGTATTAATCAGTCTTATGTGTGTTCATGGAGCGAAGAAGGTGAAAATCAAGGGGCATGAGAAGATATGAATTATGTCAACAACTATAGGGCAGAGACAGGGAGAACAGGAGTAGAGACTGTAGCAAAATTAGAAGTACATGCCTAATATGCAATAGCCTGGGGGTATGCACCCTCAAAACCAATTGGTGACAGTATCGTATCAGAAACCACAGGTCTATCCATAGAAAATCAACAACAATTAACATACCAACCACCCCCTCAGCAGCAAGATAACAACATGGGGGAAATCAGGGGAATACTTCAGCAACTCATTGGGACAAATAATAGAGTGCAGAAAAAATTGGAAGTGCATAATTCATCCATAAAGAATATTGAAACGCAGCTGGGACAGCTGTCCATGGCTTTGAACAACTGTCCTCAGGGAACCTTGCCTGCAGACACTAACATAAACCTTAAAGAGCAAAACCCAAATCAGCTAATGGCACTAAGTCTCCATAATGAGAGAGATTTAGACAGAGAACAAGAGGATTTACAAGCCTGGAAAGAGAGTACGACGGTCACTCCAGTTCCGTTAGAGGTGGAGGAACCAACCGAGCTTACTGAAGTGGTTATTGAGCAGAGTCAGGAAAAAAAGGGAAAAGAAAAGATGAATGAGCAAGCTGCAGAATAGGTGGCACCTCTTGTGCCAGAAAATTCCAACTGAGAGAAGCCAGAAAGCAATGCACAAAGGGTGATACCTGCACCCTTCCCTCAGAGACTGGTTAAACAAAATAAGGAAGTTCAATACAAGAAATTCATGGAGATTCTGTGTCAAATTCAGTTGAATATTCATTTGATGGATGCTTTGAGGGAGATGCTCGGTTATGCAAAGATGAAGAAGGATCTAATATCGTGAAAGTTTGATTTTCAGGATCTTTCCATTGTGACTCTGACACATACCTACAGTGTAGTAGTGACAAGACCAATGGCTCAAAAGATGTATGATCCAAGTAGCTTCACTATTCCATGTACAATTGGGAGCTATGCCTCTGAAAACGCATTATGTGATTTGGGTGTTAGCATAAATATTATGCCACTGGCTGTGTACACTAAATTGGGCATTGGCAGATTGGTGCAAGTAGGGTAGTTCGTGTTCCCTGCAGACTTTGTTATTCTTGATTTTCAGGTAGACGAGGAGATACCCCTTATTCTAGGAAGACCATTTCTGGCAACTGGCAGAGCATTGATCGATTGTGAGACTGGGAACCAAAAATGAGACTGAATGATGAAGAAGACATATTCAGTGTTCATTAATCTATGAGAAGACCCGATGAATATGCTAATTTCTCTTTAGTGGATGCAGTAGATGTGATCCTACAAGAAGACGATGCAACCCTGAATGTTAATGATCCATTGGAAGCATGTCTAAAAATTTTAGAAGAGATGGATGGTGAAGGGTTAGCTGAATAAGTCATGGCACTTGAAGGCCGAGGATTCTGGACAATAAAACCTCAATTCGAGTCCCTTGAATTCTACACCTCCAGCAAAGCCATCAATAGAGGAACCACCCAAACTGGAGCTAAAGACAATCCCAAATCACCTAAGGTATGTGTTCTTAGGCCCTGATTCTACCCTGCATGTTATTATATCATCCGGTTTGCTGGATGTGCAGGTGGAATGGCTCTTACAGGTAGTGCAGGAAAACAAGACATCCATTGTTTGGACCATGGCAGACATAAAGGGTATCAGCCCAGCCTTCTGTATACATAAGATTCTCCTAGAATAGGGGCACAAACCTTCTAGAGAACATCAGCAAAAGCTGAACCCAAACATGAAAGAGGTTGCAAAGAAGGAATCAAATGGTTAGATGCGGGAATCATCTTTCCCAATTGGGTCAGCCCTATCTAATGTGTTCCAAAAAAAGGGGAATGATTGTTGTGAAAAATGAGAACAATGAGTTGATCTCAACTCGTATAGTCACAGGGTGGCGAATTTTCATGGATTACAAAAAATTGAACACATCCACATGGACGGACCATTTCCCCTTACCTTTCATTGACCAAATGTTAGACATGTTGGCTGTGTGATCACACTTCTATTTCTTGGATAGATATTTGGGGTACAATTAGATATCAATAGCCCCTAAAGATAGATAGAAAACATCATTCACCAGTCTGTATGGCATCTTTGCCTTTCAGAGAATACCTTTTGGGCTTTGCAATGCACCGACGACTTTTCAACGGTGCATGTTAGCCATCTTCACAGACATGGTAGGGGATATTATGGAGATCTTTATGGATAATTTCTCCTTGGTGGGAGATTCATTCGAAGACTATCTTCACAACTTAAGGAGAGTGCTTAAACGATGTGTGGAGACAAATTTAGTGCTGAACTGGGAGAAGTGACATTTTATGGTACAAGAAGGGATAGTCCAGGGGGAATCAAGTGTCCAGTAAAGGAATTGAGGTCGACCATTCTAAGGATGACGTGATTGAGAAGCTACCCCCATCCATTTCAGACAAGGCGGTGAGAATTTTTCTTGGACACGCCGGGTTCTACCGGCGTTTCATAAAAGATTTTTCAAAAATTGCTAAACCATTATGCAAACTCCTTGAAAAGCATCAGCCCTTTGTGTTTTCTAATAATTGCAAGTTGGCATTTGAGGAACTGAAGAAGAGGTTGGTAACTGCACCCATCATTGTTGCACCCAACTGGGAGAAACCATTTGAGCTCATGAGTGACGCAAACAACTATGCCATAGGAGAAGTCTTGAGGTAGAGAAAGGATAAGTTGATGCACCTGATTTACTACGCAAGTAGAATGCTAAGCAGTGCATAGCTCAACTACACTGTGACAGAGAAGGAGATGTTAGTGGCGATTTTTGCATTTGACAAGTTCCAATCATATTTGATTGGATCCAAGGTAATTGTATATACTGACCTTGTAGCTCTCAGGTACCTAATTGAGAAGAAGAAGTCTAAGCCGCGCCTGATTCACTGGGTGATGTTGTTGCAAGAATTTGACCTCGAAATTTATGACCGCAAGGGCACAGAAAATCAAGTCGCTGATCATATATCCCTACTTGAAGGAGCTGAAAAATCAGTCGAAGTCCAAGAGATTCTAGAAATCTTTCTAGACGAGCAGCTGCTCACAGCCAGTCATAAGAAGGTGTCATGGTATGCACACTTTGAAAACTACTTGGCCTGTGGTATAGTTCCATATGACCTTTCATCTATCCAAAAGAAAAAGTTTAATCGTGATTGCCGCAAGTATTATTGGGATGAGCCTTATTTGTTTAGAATATGTGTTGATAATATTATTCGGAGGTGTGTCCCCGAGATAGAACAATTTGTTTTGCTGGCTTGTCATGCATCAGCATACGGAGGACATTTTAGAGGGGTCACGACAGCTGCGGAAGTGCTAGAGGCCAGATAATTTTGGCCAACTGTGTATAGAGATGTGCACCTCTGGGTAAAGGGCTGCAATGAATGTCAGCGGACCGTGAACATTTCTCGTTGCCATGAGAAGCCTATGAACTCGATTCAAGAGGTAGAGGTGTTTGATGTTTGGGGGATTGACTTTATGGGTCCTTTTGTCACCTCTTTTGGCAATAAGTACATACTTTTTGCTAAGGACTACGTGTCTAAATGGGTCGAGACTGCAGTGTTTCCCACTAATGATGCAAGAGTGGTGGTAGGATTTCTGAAAAATAACATATTCACCCGGTTTGGGACACCAAGAGCGAACATCAGTGACGGAGGCACTCACTTTTGTGAAAGAGACTTTGAAAGATTACTTGCAAAATATGATGTATGCCACAAGGTGGATACCCTTACCATCTGCAAACCAGTGGGCAAGTTGAAATATCCAACAGGGAGATAAAGAGTGTACTAACCAAGACTTTGAATGCCACTTGAACTGATTGGGCAAAGAATCTTGATGACGCACTCTGGGCCTATAGAAATGCATTCAAAACACCAATAGGTATGTCACCATTCAAGTTGGCATTTGGGAAGGCATGTCATCTTCCTGTGGAGCTAGAACATCAAACTAGGTGGGCACTAAAGCAATTGAACATGGATGCCAATGCAGCTGGACAAAATCGACTAACAGAGTTGCATGAGCTGGAAGATTCAAATATCAAGCCTTTGAAAGCATGAGGCTCTACAAGGAAAGAATGAAGTTGGATGACAAACACATTGTGGATAGAGATGTCAAACCCGGTGAGAAGGTATTACTGTATAATTCAAGGTTCAGATTGTTTCCGGGTAAGTTAAAGTCCCGATTGTCAGGACCATTTAGAGTGGTGTAAATATTTGCAACTGGAGCTATTGAGATCAAATCAGAATATCGGACAAACAAGTTCTCAGTAAATGGGGAAAGGTTGAAACAATACCTTGGAATAGCTTAAGAAAAAAGAGATACAGTAGTAATCAATTTGAAAGAACCCCAGTACGCGAATGAGGAGTGATGGCTCAACTACTTGCATCGTTCCGCGGTGTTAAATTAGGAACTGTGTGGGAGGCAACCTACGAATGTGTTGTAAGTGTAGTATGTAACTTCATATTTAAAAAAAACATGTTCACCGTGACCGCGGTAGGATCACGGGCAACAATACCTCTGACCGTGGCCAGGACCGCGGTGACGACTGCCAAAATCACTGAAGCATCAATAATTCGCCGCGACCACGACCAGAACTACGGTGACGACTGCGGGAGACACTATCTCTGAATTAACTTCCTCCGTGGCCGCGGTGGCGACAGTGGGGGTACCAGGTTTGCAATTAATATTTTATTTTTTTCATTTTCTACCTCTTTATTAGCTTATTTTTTTAATTGTAAATACCTCACCCCCCCCCTTCTCTTCACCCAACACATACGCCCTCCCCAAAACAAAAAGAAAATAACCCCAATATCCCCCTCTCTCTCACAACCCTAACCCTCCCCTCCATACTTTCTTCTTCGTCTTCTTCCTTCACAAGACCCCTCATCCTCTTTCGCAAAGGTATGATTTTTCCACCCCCCCTCCCCCCTTCTCGTTTCCTTCTATCTTTTGTGTTGTGTGAAAGTTCAATGTTGGTATAATGTAGTATTAGTTCTAGGAAATTTTGTTTAGCTTTTTCTTCTTCTTTTCTAGTGTAATTTAATTTTTGTTGGCATATGTTGGTGAAGTGGATGTTTATTGAATATTTAAAGGGTGTTCTTGGTGGATGATTGTTTAGAGCAAGTGTGTGGGTGTAGTGGATAGATGAATTAGGGAAGTTTTCTTGATTCTCAAGGGCCATGTATGTGAAGATAATTGCCTAGCCCATAATATGTTTGGGAAATTGCCTCAGAGGAGATATAAGGAGATGTTGTGACATGGTTGTGGTGAAGTCTGAGTAACCACCCATAGTCACACATTTTAGGCTCATCCTAATACGCATTTCTCTATTTTGACAGGTATTATGAGTTCATCCCATAAGAGACGAAACGCCGGGTCCTCTGCTAGTGGCCCAGGAGGCTCCTCATGAACTAGGGCCCAAACCAGTGCATGACTGTTCGATAGCACCCGGATCATATCTGAAGCAGAAGAGACAAGGTACAATCAGAAAGTTGCCAAGAAGTTTCTCCATGAGGTCCATATCGATCGGACGGCATTGGTGACAGAGTGCCCCAATATGTTTAATGAGCTAAGAAGGTGTCAGCTGGACATATTCTTTGAGGCTCCCGAGGAGGAGAATATTCAGCTAGTGTGGGAGTTTTATGCAAACCTGCCAAAAACGAGGATGGGGTTGTGACTGTGCGCAACACCCAGGTTAATTCTTCTATAGAGGTCATCCGTAAATCATATCGCCTCCCCACATTCACGGGTGAAGATCACTACATCATGTCTCATTGCCCGACGGTTGATTGGGATAGAATTCAGGAGGTAATTTGTATACCTGACAGAATGCCCGAATGGGTAGCACAATCGATGACTCTACACTCAAAGTATCTTACTTGGGAGGCCAAGTGTTGGCTCACTGTCATCAACACTTGTCTGCTACCATCCATCAATACCACAGATTCAAATGGGCTACGGGACGCTATGATCTACTTCTTTATGGCTCACCAAAGGTTTGATGTCGCCCGAGTCCTCTATGATAAAATCTTCATTAGATCGCCCGAGCTAATCAAGGGCCACTACTTCCCTTCGCTAGTCACCCATCTGTGT
This sequence comes from Nicotiana benthamiana, assembly GCA_034376525.1. Taxonomy (NCBI): domain Eukaryota; kingdom Viridiplantae; phylum Streptophyta; class Magnoliopsida; order Solanales; family Solanaceae; genus Nicotiana; species Nicotiana benthamiana. Next base: position 43,497,955 of record CM067333.1, on the reverse strand, counting down.
TGCCTTGCTAATGTCCCTGAGAACTCTCAAGTTGATGAGAAATTTCCTCCGAAGACTCCTTTCGAGCGAAGAAAATTGGACTGGAGGGAAGAGAGCCGGTACCACATAGTGATGACTCGTCTAATGAGTTTGAGGATAATGCTGAGGCTACTGAGATCACAGCTCCTCCTAGAGGGGATGAGGCAGGACCATCACAGCCACGCATGAGCACTCGCCGTACCGCATTGGAGTAGGAGATAACTGGGTTGCGGACCTCCGTTGCTGACTTGGGTACTTGTATTGATGCAGTGGTTGACTGACAGGTGAAGTCAGAAAAGAAATTCGTGGGCTGGTTGAGAGCTCTGGATCGCGCTGTAACGTGAACCCAAACACAAGTTCATATCAAGAGTGACCATTAATGGAAGTTCCTTTACCTTATAGATTTTATATTGTCGAGCCATGGGGACATGTCTTCATTTTAAAAGTGGGGTGGGGACTCTTCACTATATGTTTGTACTTGTAAAAATTAATTGTTTGTTGTTCTTGGTTTTATTTTACTTTAATTGCTTTAGAGATAGAGTAACAGTTCTGTAGAAATTTAAAATAGTAAGCGGCTTGTCCCGACGATGGATCTCTTTCGACGGGGTTCTTGAGGGACCATATCGAGAAAAAAATGGAATATAGAGAATCTTCCTAATGACGGATCCTTTAGATAATTTTCTTGGGGGAAGTTATTCTAGAGAAAATACCAAAAAAAATTATTTTTTAGTTAGTGTAGTAAGTAGTAACTCGCCCTTGGTTTTTCTTTGGCCACAGTTCGTTTCCAAGGGTTTAGCTTGAACCAGATATAGGTATAATGTTGTTTTTTTAGGTTAGGAATAATGGGCAACGAGCTTAAAATTGAAGAAGAAAAACCCTTAGCGTTCTTGCACATTAACACGATAGACGCTAGAGTGTAGCGCTTAGCTTCAAGGGTTGAATCTTATTTAAGTGCCTTAAAAATTGTATGTTTGTACCTGACTTGAATACTCAAAGATAATGTCTTGATAAACTAATCCAGAGTGAGTCATGTGCCATGTGTATTGAGTTCTTACTGTACTCCATGTTGTACGTTTGATGCCTAGAACTTGCCCTGTGTGTTTGCAAAGCGAAATAGTAGCTTTATTCAGTTTTAGAAGTGATATAGGCATTTTTTTGTTGAGCTATACATATAAAGTAAATCAACCTGAATGCATTACATCTTAGTTAACCTCGTTGAGCCTATAAGCCTGTTTCTTTGGAAACCACAACGTGAACCTTACCCAATTGTTTGAATAGCCTGCTATTTGAACCAATTATTTCTCAGTAAGCACTAGAATAGTATTGAAAATACGCAAAAGCAAAAGTGTGGGGTGGTAGTTTGGTTTTTGAATTGGAACCATGGAAATAGAGAAAATGTGCAGAATGTGAAGCATTAAAGAGAAGCACGATGAAAAAAAATAATAAATAAATATAATATATTGAATAGTAATTAATAAGTGGTAGTTTGTATAAACTGCACCTAATGTATGGGTATGTTTAAATAAATATGGTGAAGTGTTGGCTGACAAAATGATGATCTTAAAGTTTAATGTAATTGTATTAGAAGTGCTTAGGGAGGCTAGTCACTATATCCAAATATATCCTACATGTCCCTTAGCCTACATTTCAATCAAATAAATTCCTATTGATCTTAGACTAAGTGGGGATCGATTAGTCGAGCACTACACTATGGGCAAGCCTATGGTGCATCTTTGTGGCATGTGAATATTCCTTTTGAGAGTGAGCGGATTCTATCTATTTTAGTTCCTAATTGTTATCACTATAATTATATGTGGAACTACTCTCTTGTGTGATGTGAGGGCATGTGATTCACAAAAGAAAGGTACATCTTGAGTCTTGTGCAGAATGGTTCGAGTAAGTGCAAATGTTACGGGGTACAAAAGATTTGATTCTTGAGGTCAAGTTGCTCACTACTAGGTGTAGATTTTGTAAAATGTTCATGTGTGAGTCGTTGAGGGAAAAGCTTAGGGAAATAATTTTGATGGAGTGTGGTGAATTGCTCGAGGACTAGCAATAATTTAAGTGTGGGGTGTTGATAATAGGCTATATAGTTGATATTTATACCTTAAATTCCCATACTTTGTTGTTGTTTTATAATGTCAATTTCCAATAAAATGCTTTAAATGGTGTTATTTGGCTTCGCATGTAATATTATATGTGAGGAGGTAACATGAAGTGTTTGGAGGCAATAATGTGAAGAAAACATCTACTCAAGAAGTACTCGAACACAAAAGAGAAAAATAAAAGTACTGGACAAAAGTCCACCGCGACTGCGGTGGACAGCGGAGCAGAACGCGGAGAAAAAACACAAAAAATGGCCCATGTTCACAGCGGTCCATGCCGCGGCCGCGGTAAACTGTTCAGATCTAGAAATTTAAGGGCCAAAGTGTCAATTCGAGAATACTTTTGTAAAACCCTTATAAGATGTAGAAACTCGTCCAAGATAGTGGAGGCTTATGTTGAGACTACTTTTGGACGAAGAACAAGTGTGAGAGATCACCCAAAATATCATAGTTCTTTATCTCTTCTATTTTTCTTGCAATTCTTCCATTATCAATAATTTAGTAGGTTTATCTTACGTTGTTATGAGTAGCTAAATACTTTAATAAGGTTTTGGTGAAACCCGTTGGGGATGACTTGGTTGTTGTATTAATAAAGTTGTGAATTGGTTGTTAATCTCTATTTGATCATCCACGTTTTGATTGTGGTTAGTTGAAAGGTCCCTCAATTATCTGTCCCTATTTAGTATGTATCTGCTTGAGAGAGAGTGCATATTTAGGTTATTGTATGAACAACATCACTTCCGGAGTATAGACGAGAGTCATAACTGAGGGTGTAGAGGTTGGATTAGAGATAACGATACCTCATGTACAATCTAAGTGAACCGTAACGCGAATCTAGCTAGCGTTGCTTGAGAAAGTGCATCTAGTAAATTATCATAATTGCTTGAGAAAGATTTATGATAGCTGGAGCGTTCATGATTGACGGAGAAAACTAACTCTCAGTTATAAAACATATTCAACCAAGAAAATCAACAACGGGAGAAACCATTACCTTAGACCTTATTCCAATTATATACAAGCAAGCTTAGTTAACTTTCAGCTGTTATTCATTTCAGTTTACTTATTATATATATCATCAACTATGAATCACAAAGTTTGGGGAAATTGGTTGTATGAATTTAGTAAGTACGACAAAAGTAATTGATAGGTTAATTCTCTGTGGTTCGACTCTGGTTAGAATTACTCAGACTACATTTGCTATGTCTGTGTGTGTCTTTTTATTAGGCATAGTTTGACGTTATCGCGGCCGCACTGGGCGTGTTCTGCCTAAGCTTGTCTTGTCTTTGGCACTTGTACAAGATTCACTCTTTTTGAGCTGATCTTTGATATTTTGTCATTTTGTTGATCAATCCTGCAATCAAGTACAACTTGTGATTCTTTTGATACTATTTTGTATGAATTTCTAATCAAAGCATAGCAAGAAGGAGTATAAAATGTGTTAAAATCCTTAGTTATCAGCAATATTGTTAAATAATGGTCACCTCGGAGAGTTTTTAAGTGATCAAGCTAAGAATAACTATGGAAAAAATAGAGATGTTGCAGAACCATCAAAACTGGTTGCGGGTTCACATCGCATGACGATGAACATGATCTTTGGTATAGATAAAATAAATGGCGAGACATTTTCGACAAAAAAAGAAGTTGAAGATATCGGTAACTCGTGGCAAAAGGATTAGAGAAGTTTCAGAAGATGACATCACATTTACAAAAGAGGATGCTGATGGACTTTTCCTACAGCACAATGACGCTCTAGTAATTTATCTTAATGTGTTATATTTCAAAATTAAACATGTTTTGGTTGATCAAGGAAGTTCTGCTGACATCATAAAATAAGAGTCTTGTATCAAGAAAATCAAACCGGAAACATAGTTCCGACAATAAAGCTCTTAGCTAGGCTCAACTTAACAAGTGTTACAACCTAAGGAGAGATATTACTGCCCACGCATGTCAAAGTCATAACAAAAACCACTTTTATCGAAATGGTAGATGGTGAAATGGGATACAATGTGATCATTGGAAGTCCATGGATATATGAAATGAAGGTTATGCCTACAACATACCATCAGCTGTTGAAATTTCCCTCATCAGAAGTGATCAAGCATATCAGAGAAGATCAACCAACTACAAGGGAGATGAACACAGTAACCTTGTCTAGTAGCAAGGGCAAAGAAATAAGCAAATAGCAATTACAGGACCGTTGCCTTCTTCTACCTCAATTGAAGAATAGGATTAATCGGAATTTTATCAGGTACCTAGGACTTTTTAGGTACCGGAGGAAATAAATGCGACCAAATCAATCATAAAAGAGCTCGAACAAGTGGCCTTGTTCACAAAGATTTAAAGAAACTTTCACTTAGCAACGAGGTTGAGTCCCGAACGCAAGTTAAAAAATTTTAATTTTACAAAAGCTAACATCAATTGCTTTCATGGTCGCATTCAGATATGGTAGGTATTCCATTGGAAGTGGTTGTCCACAAGTTGAGCTTGGATCCCAACTTCCCTCTGGTAAGACATAAGAAACGACCGATAGAAGAGGTCAAAAACAAGCTTCTTAAAGAAGAGGCAACCTAGTTACTCAATATAGGTTCAATTTGAGAGGTAAATTCTCATTGCCAAACATTGATCAAATGATGGATGCTATGGCCGGGCATGAGTTACTATGTTTTCTTTATGCATATTCGGGGTATAATCAAATTAGGATGCACTCGAGAGATCAAGAAAATACATTATTTATCACAAATTCTGGCACATAATCCTATAATGTGATGTCTTTCGGGCATAAGAATGTCAGAGACACTTATCATAGGCTTGTTAATAAGATGATAAAATAATAAATTGCTAAGACAATGGAGGTTTATATTGACGATATATTGGTTAAGTCTCTTAATGCATGATATCATTTGAATCATCTCCAAAAAACATTTGACATTTTGAGAAAGTACAACATGAAGCTCAACCCGGAGAAATGTGCCTTCAGAGTTGGTTCCTGTAAGTTCCTAGGTTTTTGGTCTCTCAAAAAGGAATCGAAGTAAACCCCAATAAGATCAAATCCATCAAGGACATCCCATAACATTTGACAAGTGTGAAGGAAGTGCAGAGGTTGATCGGCAAGCTAGTGGCCTTAAGCAGATTTATCTCGAGAACTTCCGAGAAGTGTTTTCATTTCTTTTCGCTTTTAATAAAAGAATAATGATGTCATATGGACTCTGAAATGCCACCAAGCTTTGAAATACCTAAAAATGTACTTATCTAGTCCTTCTTTGTAGTCGAAACCAAAGGAAGGTGAGCAACTGTTAATCTATCTGGCAGTTTCGAAAGTAACATGAACTACCGTTATTATCTGAGAAGAAGAAGGTACGAAATGTCATGTGTACAATGTTAGCAAAATTCTATTAAGAGTGGAGACACATTATCCACACCTTGAAAAATTGGCCCTAGCTCTTGTAGTCACCTATCAAAATCTTTGGCCTTATTTGCAATGTTATCTTATAGCCATTGTGACTACCTTTCCCTTGCGGAATGTCCTTCATAATCATGAATTATTGGGTCGCTTGGATAAATAGGCCGTCAAAGATAGTGAATTCAACATTGAATACAAGCCAAGAACTGCGACCAAGTCACAAGTTTTGGCCAACTTCGTGGCTGATTTTAGTCTGGGATTAATGACTTTAGCTTTTAAAGAAGAAGTGTTGATATCGGGGAAGGTATCAGGTGTTTGGACCTTGTTTACGGATGGAGCTTCCAACATAAAAGGGTCTGATCTCGAGATAATTTTAATAACTCCTTCGGGAGAAATGTTGAGACAAGAGATTAGAACTATGCCTTTAACTAACAATGAAGCTGTATCGGGGACGGTATTGGGTGTGTGGACCTTGTTAACGGATGGATCTTCCAATGTAAAAGGGTCCAGTATCGGGATAATCTTACTAACTCCTTCTTGAGAAACCTTGAGACATGCGATTAGAACTATTCCCTTAACTAACAATGAAGTTGAGTACGAGGATTTGGTTGCGGGACTTGAATTAGCTTGGGGACTAGGCTCCGAGGTGATCGAGATAAAGTGAGACTTCCAACTGGTAGTGAACCAGGTGTACAGATCACCAAGGAGGAATGCATGAAACATTACATGAGTAAGGTTCAAGTATTGTTTTTTCAGTTCAAGGAAAGGTCGATTATACACATTCCGAGGAAAGAAAACATGGAGGCAGACGCATTGCCGATTTAGGGACATCCACAGAAGTGAAAGGAACTGATTTATGTACGGTCATTCAATTATTGCATTTGATTTTGGACATGGAAGAATATTGTGAAGTTAACTCAACCAACCTAATTTGGGATTGGAGAAATTTATAGAGTATTTAAGGCATGTAAAATTGTCCGAAGATCCTAAAGCATTCTGAGAATTATGAACTAAAACAGCTCATTATTGTCTTGTTGACGGTCAACTGTACAAGAGATCATTTCAATGATCATTGACTCGATTTTTAGGGACATCATATTCTGATTACATTATAAGGAAAGTTCATGAAAGAGCATACGGGAACCACTCCGGTATAGACTCGTTGATTCTCAAATTAACAAGGGTTGGCTACTATTGGCACTGGATGGAGCAAGATGCAAAGATATTTGTACAAAAATATGATAAATTTCGGCATCATGCATAGTTGGTGCATCAACCGGCGGAACTTCTGTATTCGGTGGTATCACCATGGCTATTTATAAAGTGGGAAATGGACATGGTTGGAACCTTAACACAAGGACCCGGGCAGCTAGGATTTCTTTTGTTTGAAGAACATTGGAATCTGGTATATGTGAGGATGGTGGCAAAAAGAAAAGAATAGAAAGATACTGCAATCGCAGAGCAAATCTTCGATATTTCATATTCGGAGATTTAGTTCTAAGGAAGGTAACTCAAAACAATCGCTATGTCTATGCACGGAAGTTGTGACCAGCATGGGAAGGACCTTACCGGTAAAGGTTCATATCAATTGAAAAATCAAGAGGGAATTAAATTATCAAGCAATTGGATGTGACTCACCTAAAAAGGCATTATTATTGTAGATCCTTACTGATTCCAAAAGTATTTGCTACACTTTTTTTCTCTTCATCCAGTTTTTGTCCCAATTAGATTTTTCTGACAAGGTTTTTGATAAGGCAGCAATGTAAAGCATATTACAAAGAAAGGTTCATTGGTGATAGAAGGATCCCCAGTGTTCAAATTATCATTTTTAGAATATGAACACTAGGGGAAAACCATTACATACTAAGGCACTAAAAGTGTTATGAAGACCATGGACTGTTAGAATTGGGATTAATGTCTTATTAGGATCAGGGACTACATGACAGCACCGTAAAAATAAGTTATACAAGTTAGCCACATGCTTTATTTACTTAATAAAATGAATGTTTATGTAACTGTATTTTTAAAGATGGAAGGAATAAATCAAATGCATTTTGTTTTTATCTTATTTCTTATCCGAATGATAAGTTAACTTATCTGTTTTAAAGTTAGTTAAAACTTCAAACACTTGTGCTGGATGAATAGGAGATGTCCTCTTTAAGAGCACAGTAAACATAAAATCCCTTTATTATGAAACCCTCGTAGTTAAAGGGTATATTCTGGAAGTATGAATTTCTGAGATAAAAAGTTGTCGGATGTAAAAATAATTCCCGAGCGTTATCAGTTAAATAAAAATAAAAGAGAATATTTCTTGCACACTATTTAAGAAAAAAATATCTTCCATTACTTAAAATTTCAACCTCAATAAAGATGTTTTGGCATAGTTACAATAGTTATAAAACAATATATCAGTTATTCTTGCTACTAGAACTCGAAGGAAGAGAAGAGTCGTCATTTTCATATTCAGGGGAAGGTTGTTTCGCTTCCAGCTCGAGGCTTTCATCCTTATCTTCTTCCTCTATGGCTTCCTCTTTGATTCTCGAATACTCTAAAATAGTATTCCAGGAGTCAGAAGTAATGGATCAAGCTGAGAGGTTCTTAAGAGCAGTTGTCTCCAATTCACGAGCTTTGGCAATATAGTCATCAATGTTTGAAATACCTTATTTGTCCTCCTCCAAGGTTTTCGTATTCATGTGATAAATGGAATACATTTTCTCAGGGAGGATGGAATCTTCCTGGTCTTGGAGTTTAGCTTGGAGTTTTCCAAATTTTGGTTGGAGCTTACCATTTTCAACTTTCACAAGGCTGATCCTGGAATCAAGCTCAATATTGGTTGTCGCATGAAGTTGGTTCTGCTCCATGACCCTTATAAGTCTTTATTCCATTTTAGATCTATTCTCCTCAGTAGCATTTGCTTCGATTTGGGAGCATAAGCTATGCTCCAAGTTATTAACATGCCCCATAAAAGCAGACTCACGCTCGGCCGCAACAGTCATGATATCATGCGGTTAAGCGCACTTAACCTTCACCTCCTTAAGATCTTCATGTAATTGAGTGGCTTCTTGGTTGTGGGATATCAATTCTTGCTCTTATTTCTACAATCAAGCCTTGAGTTTGCCCATTTGGGAAACGTTTGCCTCCAACATTGGGAGGCGCTCGGAAAGTTGATTCTGCTCGGCCAAAAGTTGATTTCGTTCCTTGAAAAGTTTCTCTTTATCCAAAATCAACCTCTGAAGCAATGAGGTTTGCCTAAAAAGGTTAAAGCAAATGTTATTAAGGAAAAATCTAATAAACAAAAAGGGTAGAGAAGATTTTTAGATTGGTACCTGAGCCAAACAGTGTATCTTGTTGTTTGTCAGACACTCGGCGAAGAGAGAGTCCTCTTTCTCCAATATTTTTCCATGGCCAGCAGCTTCAGGTAATTGGTAATTTTCACCACCTTAAAAAGTAGGCGGCACTCATTCAAAATTGTTAGGATGACGCTTCATTTTCTATTGTATTTTGAGTTGATGTTGGGTAAGTGTTTCCCAAATTTTCGTGGTCGGGTGACCGTGGGGAAGGAACATCTTCTATTTGTTCAAGTGGGGCCGGTGGAGAGGTCGCAGTTGGTGAAGAAGGAGATGCGATTGCAGTTGGTTCAGAATTTGATGGCAGAGGTTTGTCAAAAGTAGAACTCCTTTGAATGGATAAAATAATGGGGATTCGAAAATAAGATGCAACATTTTCGATCAATCCCATTTCCATGAAGAGTCCTTGAACTTCATCCGGTTCTGGAATTTGAAGCTCACCCGGCTGAGCATTCGGTTGAGCTGATGAAGATCTTTTTCTTCTCTGAAGAAGAGTTGTTTCATCATTCGTTCCTTCATCATCAAGGACCATTGTGGCCGGTCTAATTGGTGTTTCTTTCAACATTCTCCTCCCGAGTCCCAGACGAGGAGGTGAGTTTTCTCTTTGGCTTCTTGTTTTTGGTTGAGGACTCTGGAAGAGGTGCCTTCACAAAAAGCAAAAGTAGATTCGTGAGCTCTCATACGATTAAGGAAATTTTTCAATGCCCGCGGAGCTTCCTCTGGGTCATTGAGAACCTCGATATCGGGGCAAATAAAGGATCCCTTCAGAAGTCGTGTGTGGTACAAAAAGATTGTTAACAATTTGATTCTAAGTCATGATAAAGGATAAAGGGAGAAATAAAATACCTTTACATACCATGGTCTTTGGCTTTCCAATTAAATTTGGGAGCCATTTCTTTCCATCATCGACGTTCCAATGTGGAAATATCAAAAAAAAAAAACCATTGGGCCAGCTTCTGAACCTATAGTAATTTCCAATGAGTAGCTAGAATAATTGAAATACAAAACAAAAAGTAATATCCTTCTAAACATGAAAAGGAAAAGATATCACAAAACTTACAAAAAGGGTTCCATAATTCAGGAAAAGCATGTGATGTGGTCGGGAGAATATCCCTGGTAGAGATGATAATGAATCGTTCCATCCAGCCACGATTTTTGTCACCATCAAAACTGGTAAGGACAGCATGGTGACCATGTTTGCTAAGTTTTAACACCCTCTCCCCCCCCCCCCAAAGATTTTTGGAGAGTAGAGGTTCATCATGCGTGTAAAATTTAAAGTTTTTCCCGTGTCAAAGCACAATTTTCGGAGGCAAGCTATCGTACGTCATATTTATGGACTAGTTTGAGCCAAACAGATTTGATACCAGTAGCAGAATTCTAAAAAAAAATTGGTTAATTCCTTGACCCAATCACAAAGTGAAAGGATATGTATAAATATACATGAACCCTGGTTTGGAAAAGGTGACCCTTTCCACTTCACTAGGTGCAAAGATTTCAGTGTTGTTCTATTCGCAATCTTCGTTCATGATAAAGATGGTAGGAAGACGAATGGAAGAAGGGTATATGTGAACATGCTAGTCTCTGTTACTTTTGGGGTTAATGGGTTCTTTCTGGACTTGAAGGTCAGACTGGGTATTAAGTTGAAGGGGTATGATGCAATTCACGATAGGAGGCTCAAACTCGACATCAACCTCTATTGTTTTGTTCTTCTTAGGGCCACCTCCGAAGAGAAAGCTGGTGTTTTCGAGGACAACGGTGTTAAAAGAAATGATGGTAAAATTTGAGAAGGGAAGTTTTACTAAGGAAGATGAATTTTGTAGTAGGGATCTAAGAAGAAGAAGAGTTTGTGAATGTGAAAAGTAATTGAAGAGTAGGGAAGGAGTTTATAAGCGTCATAATTCGTGGTCATGATTACCTTGAAAACTGGCGAAAATATTTTCCAAATCACGGGATAACACATACTGGTCAGTAAATGATGAGAAACGTGCATCCTTTCAAGTGTCCGAAACCATTCAGAAACTTACCCTCTAAGAAATAAAGCTTTATCTATTTTCTGGTAACACTAAGCTATTGTCATCGGAAAGTAAGGGGAGTATCTTCATGGGGTAAAATTGGTTAGCGACGGTTGGACAAATGACGAGATGACACGTAGAACTGAAGATAGGTAATATGTGAGTCGGCAAATAGTTGCCACCGGATGCAAGCATGTGATCGGTACTGTGTGAATTTCGAAGGCATAGGAACTGATAACAAAGATTTGAAGGGATGACATCGGACATGAGCAGCCGTTACAAAGGATCACTTTAATAATAGACAACCCGTTATGCAGTCATCAATGGTGATTTTATTTACATTCAAGAGGAGTTTGATTTGGAAATCTTGTCTCCTTCAATAAAGCTATAAATAGGAGTTTAGTATCCATTGTATGACGCAAAAATTCATATGCACACAAAGGATATAATGTGCTCGCATATTATAAAATTATTCGTCGTCTTTGTTCTTAATTTTATTCATATCACTACTTCCGGGAAGCCTTATCATACGATCAGACTTGTATTTCTGTAAGTTATTTTGATATTCTTGATTTTATTCTTATTAATTTCGTATTTTTAGATTAAATTAATTCATGTTTCTATAAACCACGCTACAAGTTCAACTACACAGATAAACAAATAGAGAAATCTCGGAACAATGTTTGTTGTGAAGGCTGACATCCCGACCTAACAAACTAGAAACCTGACATAGACTATCAATAGCAGAACATAACCATCCTTTTCATTTCCTTACATTGCATTGAAAATAAATTTCTTCTTGGATGATGAGATTATAAATAAAAGAGTAATTAGGTGATAATCAGACAAAATTACGTTCATAGCCTATATTAATTTGACATCAAATTAAAATTAAAAGGGGTGTGTAACAGTGTTTTAAAAGGCGGAGGCGTAAAGTGAGACGTTTTGCATATGGCTCAGCGGGAGGCGTGGGGCGTTAGCCCCATGGGTATTTAATTTTTAATATTTTTATAAAATAATATAATTATTAAAAAATTATTAAATAGGTAAAATTGCATAAAGTTTTGAAATATATATATATATATATATATATATATATATATATATTACTTATTTATATCCCATATTATCTAATAAAATTATATAGAAGTCTCAAATAAAGTGAAATTACGTATAACTACCAAATAATTCTATATATAAATGAAATCCCATATTATCTAATGAAATTATAAATTTCAAATAAATAAGTGAAATTACTAATAAATCTAATCAATACATATAGAAGTATGTATACATATAATCCTATATTATATTTTGAAAGAGAGCAAGAGAAGCACTGAACTTACAAAAATTAATTATATACATATTTACAAATTAACAGTGAAATATAAAAAGAGAAGAAAGTAATGAGTTCAAAAGAATAAAGTTTTTACATGGAGGAAGGAACAAACTTGTTGAATTTGACATACGGAGAAGAATGAAGTTTCATGTTGCCAAAAAAGTGAAAAATCGTTGCTCTTAGTAGAGGCAGACTAGCGAAACGAATTGGAAAAGACTTCTAATTTAGGACTTTTATCAATATTAAAAAGTTTACTTTTAAATTTAATATTTTTATTTCCTTTTTAAAAAGATGTCTCTTTGACTTACGCCTCAACCAAAAAACTCGCCCGGGCATACGCCTCGAACTTCTGGGCATACGCCTTACGAGACTTTCACCCTCCACCATCTCCCTGGGGCGTTTTTGGCAGGGCCCGTCCCAGGAATGCCTTTTAAAACACTGGTGCGTAAAGAGAAGCGAAATCACATGAAGAAATACATCCCGCTATAAGAGTTTAAACATACCGAAGACCAAGAATTTTACTGGTTAATCTCGTGATTAGTGATAAATCCAAGGGATTTTTTCTTTTAATGCGACAAGCACTAAAAGCTGTAGCAATTTAGAATTGTGGCTTCTCATCGTGCTCTGTAGAAAAATCCAGTGCAGACAAATATAGTAATCTCCATTTTCCCTTGACTTTCTTTATCCATCCAAATGGCACAAAGGAAATCCAATTTTTTGGATTTCTCTTATTAATTCCCAATTCCAGTAATGCTACTGCATATCATGTTTCAGCAAATATGAAAGCACGTTACAGTAAAAGACCAATTACTAATGCATAATGCTCACTGGTTAATTTTAAAAGGACGTGCTCTGACCAGTATACCCTACATAGTTCATTTTTGTTTTCAATGATAATCTATAATCTAAAAAAAGCTATGAACAGAAGAACTAGGAATTGTATCACCATCGGTTTTCATGACATCAGAGTCTCCGATCAGGCTGATAGAAGTTTCTGGTGCACGGTATATGTATTTTGCTTCTCAAGCTTCTTCCACAAATACAAAGCTCTTCTAATTATGGTATCCGCAGAAAATCCTTCAGCATAAGCACTAATAGCCGTTAAAAGGCTAGTAAATTTCTCCCCGCCATCCTGCATCCGAAATATCAACTTTCAGATGCCAGCAATCATACATGCGTCAGCATTTGCTTTATTTTTTCATAAACTGGTTTTCCAATACTTGTTGCAAACTATATAACTTCAAGCTTCAATATAATAACACACGCATAGCAAAAACCTATCTCGGACATACACCTAATCTTGAAAACAGATAAAAACTCACACAACAAACTCTAGCGGGGATAGACAAGGTGCTTTTAAATGCATGGACTGCTCTAGCTGCTGTCTATGTGGAGCTTGAAATTCGTTATGTAGAGCATTTATCTTTGAGAATGTCTAGACATACTGCATGTCAAAATTTATTCTTTCAAGGAAAGAGCAATATTCCATAAGCTGAAAACAAATATACGAGAAATTTGGGCTAGAAGAACGACATACTTCACAATTAATAACCACGTGTACGTTACAGGTATAATGCGAGAAATTTAGAAGTTCAACTCCTGAAGTGCCCTGTCCTCACTCTAAGAAAACTATTTTACTATTTGCCACCAGAAAAATTTGGATGGTTGGATGTTGGTACTCTAGTCAACACTTCAAATAGCTTATAGACATCAACAAACATGGACAATGCAGGTCTAAGGACCTTGATAATAAGTGAATTGCTGAGTTGCATCCAAACATAGGCAGCATCAAGATTTCTGGAGGAAAAGCTACTTCATATTAATATTGACTCACCTCTGGTTTCTCAAATATCAAGTCATCAGGGGCAAAAGGAACCATGTAGGATGGCAGATCACATCGTAATATTGCCTGCATAATTGACAGAATTAATCAGCAGGATGAATGATGAGTCACAGGTACATACCATAGGGACAAAGCTACATACTAGATCCTTGCTTAGTCTAGCCAGCTCCGCATTGGATAGCAATACCTGAAAACAAATTAACCAGTCAACTTAAGTGTTTAAGTTATGACACACTTACTCTTCAAAAGCAGAGAATGTGGAAGGAATCACACACGGAAGGGAGACATAAGCATAATTCCATGAAGAAATCATTAACACATTCAAGAGTAATCAATGAAGGAATAGAAATATTAGCTTATCTTGAGATTAAAAGAAAAGGCAACAAGAAAAGCTGAACAGTCAGCTTTTCTTGGTCACATGATTAAAACCAGCTCCTTTTGAAGAAGATTCCAAGGAAATACACAAAGCATATCGGCAAATTGACATTGTAAGAGGTACTAGCATAGTTTCCTAACCAAAGGATAAGTAAAATATTATTTCCTGGAAATGTCATTATATCATTTACTAAAAGGCTGATAAAAATAATTTAAACTTAAATATAAGATTTATGACAGAAATTAATTTTAAGGATTTTGATGGCTTCCTATCAAAGAAAGTCGTTCATATTTTCATCTGATAGAGGATAAAGAACATAATGCTTGAAGCTAAAACAAACTAGCTAACCTATAATGTAACTATCCCAATTTACAATATTTAAGTATATCTGTGCAGAATAATATCAGGAACAAAATCTCAGAAATCAGCAAGTGGCATACTGATTTGGTAATTCAACAACAACAACAACAACAAAAAACTATAATCCACAAGTAGGGTATGGGGAAGGTAGTGTGTAGGCAGACCTTACCCCTACTTTTAAGAAGACAGAGAGACAGTTTCCACTACACTCTCAACTCATGAAAAATAAAAAGGAAGGACCAACAACAACAACAACAAAAAACCAATCAGAAAAAGCGAAAGAAACAAGTAATAACAGAAATCTAAGAATAAGAAAATACAAGACTAACATTAAGTAATGCACTAAAACTACTAGTACGAGCCACGACAATACTCAGCTACCTAGTACTCTACCTTAATTCTCAACCACCACATTTTCCTATCCAGAATCATGTCCTCAGTAAGCTGGAGAATCGCCATATCTTGCCTAATTACCTTTCCCCAATACTTCTCCGGTCCTCAAAGACCAACCTCTCACACCTCTTCCCATACTCGAACCATCTAAGATCGCTTCTCGCACCTTGTCCTACCTTGTCACGAATAACTTCATCCATAATTTTATTTATCATGGTATGCCCGCATGTCCATCTCAACATCCTTATTTGTACCTCCTTCATCTTCTGAACATAAGAATTTTTGATTGGCCAACACTCAGCCCCATACAACATAGTTGGTCTGACCACCGCTTTATAGAACTTATCTTAAGATTTGGTGGCACATTCTAATCACACAAAATACAAGAAGCGAGCCTCCATTTCATCCACCGCGCTCCAATACGACGTGTGACTTCCTTGTCAATCTCCCCATTTATAACTGACCCGAGGTACTTGATGCTTTCTCTCCTAGGGATGACTTGTGAATCAAGTCTCACATCTTCTTCCACTTCCTAAGTCACACCACTGAACTTGCACTCTAAGTAGTGTGTCTTGGTCCTACTCAACTTGAAACCTTTAGACTCCAAGAGCCTCATAACCTCTAACCTTGCGTTAACACCATCTTGTGTCTCGTCAATCAGTACAATGTCATATGCAAATAACATGCACCATGGCACCTCCCCTTAAATGTGGTGCGTTGATGCGTCAATCGCTAGTGCATACTTATTTGCTAATATCGTGATGAATATTCTATGCTCCAACACTTTCCCTCAAGCTAACTTGAGAATAGTTTTCATTGCCAGCTTGCTTATCAAACTGTCGATTTGCTTTGTTTGCAGTCCTTTAGTAAGTAAATCAGTGGCAGTTGGCAATGTATGGCATGCAACACAGTCCATTATCAAGTGTTTCGTAAGTGCCAATCTACTTCTACATATTTTACTCTTTCATAAAGAACCATATTATGAGCACAATAGAAATTGATGCTTTATTATCGCAGTATACTTTCACGGGAGAAAATTGAAAATTGAAAATCTTCAAGATTTCTAAGTTCCGCATTTCACAAATATCATGAGCAACTGGTCTAAATTCAACTATTGTGTGAGAAAGAAGAGAGTTTGAGAGAGAACTTGATTATTCATTCGGAGCAATTGGGGATTTAGCTAAGTTCTAAGAAAAGAAAGAGAATCAAAATGTACATAATTATTGGAGTAAATCAACATATACTCTATCTACAAGATCCTAAAATATTCTATGAGATTCTATTTTTGTAACAATGCTTTCTGAGAGTATCTTTTCTCTGATGAAGTGACAGACGATTTCAATGTGTTTAGTTCTCTTATGAAACACGAGATTTGATGCATTATGAAGAGTATTTTGGTTATCACACACAAATTTCATCGGACTTATTTCTCCAAACATCAATTAATTGGTATTTGCTTAATAGAAATTAGTTCTCAAATTGCCAAAGCCAATGCTTGGTATTCACTTCTGTACTAGATCGAGCAACCATATTTTGTTTCTTGCTTTTTCAAGACACCAAATTATCTCCGACGGGAAGACTATATCCAAATGTGAACCCTAAATCAGAAGGTGAGAAAGCACGGATCCAGATGTCGCTGGAATGACGCACAGCGATCTATTCTCACCAAAGCTCTGATACCATGTGAGGAAGCACGGGAGAAAATATTCTTGATTAATATTTACAATAATACAATGAGCTCTATATATACAATACATGTCCTACTCCTAATACATATGGGATTAGGGTTATTTACTACTATTTAACTATCAAACTAACATATACGCTTAGCGAAAAGAATGTTTATTTATACACCTAGGGAATGGATTCCGTATGAACCAATGGATCATAACAAATACGAGCAATGACTTCCTGAGTTGCAACTATAGAATTATTGTGGAGGTGGAAGAGAGAGAAACATATAACTACCACATTGTTACCATTTTCAAAGAGAGCTTTTAATTCATAGGATTGACTGTTTCTTCTCGCTATGGCCTGCTTCAGGCTATTCACATCCTATAATTTGTGAACTGTGGAATACAAAACCAGCAGAGACACACATGCATATACAGAAAATGTCTCAAATTCCAAAAAGATGGTATTTGACAGATAACATCTCTTTAATTGTCAGAAATCACGAACGATAAACTAGAACTCCTCTTCTTCACCTCTACACATTCTCTTTTTTCAGCAGGGTGAATTGCCACCATATTCCATTGAACACAGATATGGTCTAAAACAATCGTGAAATAATATAATAATTCCAGCTAAAGGAATAAAAAGAACAAAGCGGTAGGAGTGCAATTAATTCACAGCCACAGTAGTTCGGATCCTGTTCACATCAACAGTAATACTAGAACAGCAAGATGCAGACCCAAGACTGTGATATACAACAATCCATTAGAGTACTATCAAATCTAAGCTCAAATTCTGTTTCTTAACAATACCCTGGGATAATAAACATGCATGGGCTTCCTCTGGAGGAGGCAATTTAAATGGATAAATTAAGAACGGGCAATCGAAAATGGTGAATATCATCTGAAAAGTCACTACTAAGAGAAGCAGAATATACCACAATCGTAAATCAGCAGCATTACCTTTCTAATTCGCTCCTCCTCAACTTGTTCAACACGTTCCAATAAGTTTTCTAGTGTACCTATTCAATAAAATCAGGATGGAAACAAGTTAGTATAGATCTAAATTACAACTGATTAAAGGGAACAAAAACTACTACATAAATGAAGGAAGATAGAAAAGCAAAGAGAAAATACATTAAAAATCAATGCTATTCAAAAAGATGAATAGCCCGTTTGGCCAAGCTGCAAAAATCAGCTTATTTTGACAAGTGCTTTTTTCCAAAAGTGCTTTTCTCAAAAGTACTTTTGGTAAGAAGTAGTTTGTGTTTGGCTAAGTAGTTTGAAAAGCACTTCTGGAGTAATTAGTGTTTGGCCAAACTTTAAAAAACTGCTTCTAAGTGTATTTTTCTCAAAAGCACTTCTCAAAAAAGTGTTTCTACTTCTCCCCAAAAGCACTTTTTTTTCCTCCCAGAAGCTTGGCCAAACACCTTAATTTTTGGCCAAAAGTGCTTTTGGCAAGAAAAAACACTTTTGGCCAAAAATAAGCTTGTCCAAACAGGCTATAATACATGTTTTATTTTTATTAACAAACAGTTCACTTTTTGAAGAAGTGTAATATTAAAGAAATACAATATTTAAGAACCATGGTACGACATTTATAAGATTAATCACTTATTTAATTCTTCCTCCATCCCATAAAGAATGATCAAGGGATTTGGTTTATAGGATCAACTCATTTTAGTTTGTCGCGTGACTTTGAAAATCCATCTCTTAGGTATTAGATATTGTGGATATTGAGGTGTTCAATTGCGTTTGAAGAAAAGTTTTGCATGTTTGAAAAATCAAAAAAAAGAGGTTTTACTGGCTAGTAAAAAAGTGTGACTACGGCAAGTAGGCATGCAGACACTATCACATTGTGGTAGTTTGCACCATACTCCTTGTTACTTTATCAATCATAACTTACTCCTTAAAGAGCTATGGCATCAAGAGTTACTTAATACATGGTTTGGAGAGTGGTTACCTTCCCTTTTTTCAACTTTGCAGCATAAGAAACTAAATTTTGGACTCCAATGGTAAGTCCATTGAGTTGGCGAAGGTTCTTCAGAAGAGGAGGGTCAACATAGCCTGTGTCCAGGAGACTAGGTGGAAAAGGTCGAAGGCGAGGAATGCAGATAGGTGTAAGTTGTGGTATTTTGGGTTCGTGAGAGGCAACAATGGAGTGGGCATCTTGGTATATAGGGATCTAAGGGAATCTGTGGTCGAGGTTAGGCGAGTGAACGATAGGTTAATGTCTATTAAGTTGGTTATTGGGGGTTGCGTCCTCAACATCATCAGCGCTTACGCGCCGCAAGCGGGCTTAGACGAGGAGGTTAAGAGGCGCTTTTGGGAGGGCTTGGATAATCTGGTGAGAAGTATTCCCCAATCTGAGAAGTTAGTTATTGGAGGGTCTTTAATGGTCATATTGGGGCTGAAGTTTGTGGTTATGGTGAGGTGCACGGCGGCTTCGGCTTTGGGGTTAGGAACGGAGGAGGCACGTCACTGTTTGATTTCGCCAGGGCTTCCGAGCTTTAGATTGCGAACTCGACATTTCAAAAGAGGGAGGAGCATTTGGTCACCTTCAAGAGTTCGGCGGCGAGGACTCAGATTGATTACCTCCTTCTCAGAAGGAGCGATAGGGGTATGTGCAAGGACTGCAAGGTTATTCCGGGGGAGTCCCTTTCGACTCTTCATAGACTCCTAGTGATGGATGTCGGTCTCTGGGTGAAGAGGAAGAGGAGGGGTGCTCGGGGACAACCGCGGATTAGATGGGGTGCTCTGACTAAGGAGAAAGCCCAGGAGTTGGAAAGGAGGTTAGCCGAGGGCGGAGCTTGGAGAAGTTTTGGGGAAGCGGACGCTATGTGGTCAGAGACGGCGAACTTGGTTAGGGAAGTAGCACAGGATGTGCTCGGGATAGCCAAGGGCTATTCAGGAAGACATCAGGGTAACGGGTGGTGGAACGATGTCGTCCAAGGAAAAGTGGAGGTGAAGAAGGCGGCGTTTGCTAAGTTGGCCGGGAGCACAAGCGAGGAAGAACGGAGAGCGAACAGGGAGATCTACAAGGTGGCGAGGAAAGAAGCAAAGCTGGCGGTTACGGAAGCTAAAAACGCGGCGTTTGGTCGCATGTACGAGGAATTATGGGAGAAAGGCGGGGACAGGAAGTTATTCCGGTTAGCTAAACTAAGGGAAAGGAAGGCGCGTAATCTTGACCAAGTTAGGTGCATCAAGGACGAGGATGGTAGAGTTCTGATGGGGGAGTCTCGAGTCAAGCAGAGATGGCAGGCGTACTTCCGAGACTTACTTAACGAGGAGTGGGATCGTAACATAGACCTAGGGGAGCTGGGGCATTCAGAGCAACATAGAGACCTTGGGTTCTGCAGGCGCATTAGGGCGGAGGAGGTCGTGGGGGCTTTGCGTAGGATGAATAGGGGTCGAGCGACCGGGCCTGACGAGATCTCGGTGGAGTTCTGGAAATGCATGGGTAGGTCAGGAGTGGAGTGGCTCTCCAGGTTGTTCACTGCGATCTTCAGGACCAAAAGGATGCCGGAGGTGTGTTATCTTGGGTCGGTGATTCAGGGGGACGGAGAGATAGACGGGGACGTCACTCATCGTATAGGAGCGGGGTGGTCGAAGTGGAGGCTTGCATCAGGAGTTCTGTGTGACAAGAAAGTTTCACAGAAACTCAAGGGGAAATTTTATAGAGTTGTGGTTAGACCTGCCATGTTGTATGGAGGGGAGTGCTGGCCGGTCAAGAACTCTCATGTTCAGAGAATGAATGTTGCAGAGATGAGGATGCTCAGGTGGATGTGCGGGCTCACCAGGTTAGATAAGATTAAAAATGAAGTTATTCGAGAGAAGGTGGGGGTGGCCCCGGTGGATGAGAAGATGCGAGAAGCGAGGCTCAGGTGATTCGGGCATGTGCGGAAGAGAAGTCCTGATGTCCCGGTGAGGAGTTGTGAGCGGCTGGCGGTGGCCAGCGTGAGGCGAGGCAGAGGGAGGCCTAAGAGGTATTGGGGAGAGGTGATTAGGCATGACATGGCTAGAATGCGGGTTTCCGAGGACATGGCCCTTGATAGGAAAGTCTGGAGGTCTAGTATTAGGGTTGTAGGATAGGGGCTCCTAAAATTTTTCGTAGTCCTCTCCCGGGGTAGGGTGAGGCTTGGCAGCGCTATCCATAGATGATTTGTGTATTGGATTGTGTCTCTCTTATGGTAGTTATTTATGGTAGTTACTGTTTGATATTATTGCATGCCATTTTATTTATGGTTCTTTTGTTTAGTTAATTATTTACGCTATGCTGGAGTTACTAATGCTCTTTTGTTTTTGTTTTTGTTTTGTTTATGTTTTGTTTTTGTTTTTGTTTTGTTTTTGTTTTTGTTGTCTTTGTTTTTCCTCTCCTTCCCTGAGCCGATGGTCGATTGGAAACAGCCTCTGCCCTTTCGGGTAGGGGTAAAGCCTGTCTACATATTACCCTCCCCAGACCCCACTTTGTGAGACTATACTGGGTAGTTGTTGTTTTTTTTTAATAAGGGTTAATATCCTATTTCTCCCCAGGGAAAAATCCTATTTTGACTCAGAATGGTTATTAAGATAAGGGGTGAAAATGAGTTGTTTAATAGAGGGTAATAGCGTGTGCTGCATGGTATTTCTATCGGAAGATGTGAGGCCTTGACAACCATATCGGTCGTTTTTGCAAAAGGGGTCATTTCTACAAAGTAATTCTGAGGACCACGATTATTGGGAATCTAAGAGACCATGGAAGATCTAGTGAGGTGTTTTCCTATTTCAGGAGTCATCCTAGTAGAGTTTACACTTCTAGGCACTTTTGGCCATGTAGGCCATTTTGTAAAAATAACCTCAATCGTGTCTTGCATGTGTCCATGAGGAAATGTTTGGGATCTCAAAGTCATTTAGAACCTCATGTCGTTCTTGCAAAGTTCGTTCCCATCCTCGTCTATATTCAACACATCTAGTCACACGTGGAGCAACATGGTCAGTATCTGTTTAGGGTCGGCCTTCAGGAGGCGAGGGCACACGCCAGGACCCTTATTTCCAACATTGGTGCATCTTTACGAGACATGTTAGAGAGCTTGAGCATGACAGGCGCCCCTGGACCATCCCGGTGAGGACCGACGCATTCAAGAGATGCTTGAGGAGGCTTTTTAATTATACTAGTGTTAGAACCCGAGCGATACGCGGATACAATAATAACAACCCAGTGGAATCTCACGAGTGGGGTATGGGGAAGGTAGTGTGTACGTAGTCCTTACCCCTAACCTATGAAGGTGGAGAGGCTGTTTTCGAAAAACCCTCGGCTCAAGAAAAAATGTCATATTATTTTAATAAATATTAGTTATTATTTATTATTTAAAGTAGTGTACTAAATTAGCACGTACCTAGGACTAAACATTTACTAATTTAAATTTTTATTAACTTGTCAATTGACTTAATATTTTGATACTACTTCTCCTTTCATAGAATATAAGTATATATATTCTGAAAATATGTTTTTTATACTTATGTTATACTATTCAAAATTCTTCAACAACAATAACAAACCCAGTTTGATCCCAATATGTAGGGTCTGCGGAGGGTAGTCTGTACACAAACCTTACTCTACCTAATGCAGGTAGAGAAGTTGTTTCCAATAGACCCTCGGCTCAGGAAGGGCAAGAATAAGAAGAGGGAAGAAAGATGGAAGAGAAACAGATAAAGGATAAATAGTATCAAATAATAGCATCAGGGAATACAATACCTGAGGCGAACAAAAACCACATAACGTAATAAAAATCTAAGAATATGAAGGGACATGCATGCTACTAAGCCTATCGGTGAACACTATAAACTACCTACTAACCTTCTACCTTAATCCTCGACCTCCACACCCTCCTATCAAGTGTCATGTCCTCAGTGAGCTGAAGCAGCCGCCATGTCCTGCCTAATCAC
This sequence comes from Nicotiana benthamiana, assembly GCA_034376525.1. NCBI lineage: Eukaryota > Viridiplantae > Streptophyta > Magnoliopsida > Solanales > Solanaceae > Nicotiana > Nicotiana benthamiana. The sequence goes on along the minus strand of CM067333.1, from coordinate 43,475,164 downwards.
TTCTCCCCAGTACTTCTTAGGCCTACCTCAACCCCTTCTCAAACTCTCAATGGCCAGCCTCTCACACCTCCTGACAGGGGCATCAATGCTTCTTCTCCTAACATGTTCGAATCATCTCAGCCGTGACTTCCGCATCTTGTCCTCCACGGAGGCTACTCCTACTCTGTCCCGAATAGCTTCATTCTTTATCCTATCTCGCTTGGTACACTCACACATCCATCTCAACATACTCATCTTCTGCATGTGGGATTTCTTGACTGGCCAACACTCAGCCTCATACAGCATAGCAGGTTGAACCACCACTCGATAAAACTTACCCTTAAGTATTAACGGTACATTCCTGTCATATAGAACACCGGAAGCAAGCCTCCACTTCATCCACCCCGCTCCGACGCGATATGTGACATCTCCGTCAATCTCCCCATTACCCTAGAAAATAGACCCAAGATACTTAAAACTCGCTCTCTTGGGGATAACTTGAGCATCAAGCTTAACCTCTACGTCTGCATCATGGGTCTCACTGAATTTGCACTACAAGTATTCTGTCTTAGTTCTACTCGGTTTGAAATCTTTAGACTCCAAGGTCTGTCTCCAAACCTCCAACCTCGCATTAACTCTGCTACACGTCTCGTCAGTCAACACTATATCATGGCAAATACATGCACCAAGGCACCTCCCCTTAGGTGTGACGCGACAGTACATCCTTTGCCAAGTCAAACAAAAATAGGCTAAGAGTCGATCCCTGGTGCAACCCCATCACCACAAGGAAATGGTCTGAATCACCACCCACAGCCCTCACCCGAGTCTTAACATCATTATACATATCATTAATCACCACCCTAATGTACGCTACCGGAACGCCGCTAACCTCCAAACACTTCCACAGGACCTCCTTCGGAACTTTATCGTATGCATTCTCAAGGTCAATAAACACCATATGCAAATTCTTCATCCTCTCCCTGTACTGCTCCACTAATCTCCTTATCAATGAATCGCTTCCATAGTCGAACACCCCAGCATGAATCCAAATTGATTCTCGTAAATAGACACACTCCTCCTCACCTTGGCCTCCACCACCATCTCCTAAACCTTCATAGTGTGCCTCAATAACTTGATACCCCTATAGTTATTGTAATTTTGGATATCCCTCCATTCTTGTAAAGTGTAACTATTCAAAGTGAATTTTCTTGAGTGTTATTTATTTATCTTTTATTTATTATCCTAAAGATTATCTTTATCCCCCTCTTGTCGTACATTATTTTCTACTGTAATATCTTATTAGTTTTCTCATTTTGTATTTTACTGAAAATTAAAAAAATATAATTTTTTTACTAAATTATAATTTTGATTTCATCAAAAGTATAAAGTGATAAGCCTTTTATTATTTTTATAAAAAAAACTACTAATATTTTTATTAATTAACAATTTGTGATTTATATTTAAATTAAAACACCTTCATATATAAACCTAATACTCTCCAACCCTAAACCTAAAAATCACCCCCACCCCTTGTTGCCGTCGTGGACTCGCCGAAAAACTCACCGATTCCGGTCGAGTCAACTCATTCAATCTTCAATGGTCCCCTTTCCTCGTCCCTTTCTTCCACGTAGCCAAAATCCTAACAAAGTCGAATATTCTCTTAATGATTTCACCCAAATTATCCCTCAAATCATAGTTCCATTTGTCAAAAATCCGTCAAAACTTGAAGAGATCTACGGATATAAGCCATTTCTTGAAAAACAAGCACCGACGCTTCAAGATTTCCTATTTAATGAATTCATTTCAGATGTTGGGAATGGACATGGTTTTGGAGAGAACAAAAAGAACAAGGGTTTCGAGGATTTCTCTAGAGTTTTCCACTGATTCTTTTGAGCTTTCTTTTAAATTTTAGAAAGGATAAAACATACAAAAATATGCTTCTTTGGTTAATGAATTGTGATTAAGCTTCAGAAAGAAAAATATACAAAAACACTTAAGCTTTCTTTTTAATTTCGGTTTCAAAAATGGATTTCCCTTTAGGTGCTAAGATTTGGTTCGAGTTTGTGATTTCAGATTCCAGTTCCTGGAGTGAATTAGCCACAATTTCGCTAGATTTCGGAGTCAAAGTTTGTACCCGACTTTCTTCATTTTGTTATTAAAGGAAGATGCTATTGCAGGTACATCTCTCTTCCTCTCTTCTTGTTTATGTGATATGTGCTTTTTAAGCTTGGTATTGGCTTGTTATTCTTAGTTTCTCTTTTGTTTGAGTTTTATAAAACCACGAGAATGATTTTCAGACAAAGTGAGGGGGTACGATCTCAACTTCTGTTCTAACATTTAACCAAGTTTCGTATCAATCATCGTGAGATGAGATTTTGATTTGTTTTAAAGGAACTTCGTATGTTTAAAGCTTCATAGCAGGAGGTCACTGGTTCAAGCTGTGGAAACAGCCTCTTGCAGAAATGCAGGATAAGGCTGCGTACAATAGACCCTTATTTTCGGCCCTTCCCAGGACCCCGCGCATAGCGGGAACTTAGTGCATCGGGCTGCCTTTGAAGCTTCAAAGCAATGTCAAAGTTTTATTATAATTTTCTCTTAACTTTAATATGTTTATCATGAGAATTCAAGTCCAGTGATCCATGTCGGAGTCTTGGTACTTAAAATAGTTTCTTTGGGAGGTCATATTTTGTGTCTTTTATTCTTAGCTACTTATCTTTATGATTCTGTCCAAATCAAATTGATATCGCTTAACACACAATGAATTATTTGCCTATAATTATAGTTAGTATTTGAATCTAATCACATTAACCGTGGTGCACCCGCCTTGAAATAGCGGAACCCGGTGGGTACAGCTAGTCGGGTTCGCAAAGCGACGCCCGAAAACCACGGTTATTAAAAAAATCTAATCACACTTACGTAAAGCATTCCAAGTATATTTCTAAGTGTATTTCCTTAAATTTTAGGTTTATTAATTAGGAATTCACTAATATTTCTTTGTCAACAATTGGGTATAGCCTTCCATTCGATGTTCTAAAACACGTATGGGGATGTAAGTTCTGAATTACCGGCTTTGGTAGATCTTTCAAATTTTTGATTTATTTTATCTTTTTGAGTTACTCTGAGATGTTGTCTTTTGAATTATTTTAAGTTTTTCTATTCTTGCTAACATTTTATTTAGTTGCTTCGTTAACATTCTGCTTCTTCGAGTCTCATTGGGATGATATTATGTTTACATTATTTATCATTGTTATTTGAGACTATTGTCGCGTTTACTTGTTTTTCTTTGTTATCTGCAACTTGATATTTACGTGTTTTAATGTTCCTAGACTATGTTTCTCGGACTCTCCGAAAATATGCAGGGTGCGTGTCGGATTCTCCAAAAGCAGTGTAATTTTGGAGAATCCGACACGGGTGCGGCAGTATTTTTGAGAGTCCGCACAACATAGTTCCTAGATGGAGAGTCAGGTAAAGTTAGCAGGTTGTTAAAAGAACAAAATGAATTAATTGAATCAGTTGTGGGGGCAACAATAAACATGCAAACACATTAGACTTTTAAATGCTTCATTACTCTTATTTTATTTTATCTTATCGCTATTTTAATCGCTCGAAGCATGCATAGGCCGCCAACACTATGGTTGGCAAATTTAGGACTTTATGTTTGTTTTGAAGTTAGATATTGTCCCTTAGGTTATTATTTTATCCCGGGATGCCACGACGAACTTGTAAATATTTTATTCAGGGAATGCCCAATAGAATCATGTAATTGGAGGCCATGACGGACACCGTGGAAGAAGCATTATGTAGGATAGCTTAGGACTTTTAGTACTTTCTTTTCCTTTTTCTTTCTTTTCTACTTTTTTGGGACAACCTAAAACCTCTTTTGCGTTTAATTTCCTTTTGTGTGTTTTCCTCAATTGAGTATTTTTAAAAGCCAACTAGATCACATATGCAACCGTGACTTTCAATACCTTCTCCCGAGTCAAAGTAACCCCCTTACTTAGGATCCATTTGGCTATGAGTTTTGCCAAAATAAATATGGAATTTTTTTTCAAAACCCATGTTTGGCCATAAATTTTGCCCATATTTTGGCCAAATCCCAAATCTCAAATCCAAAAATCAGCCATTGAGCTTAATTTGGGCCAAAATCCCAAAACTTGAGAATTATATACATGTTTTTCCAAAATAAAGTTGGAAAATATGTTTTAAAAATGTATGTCCAAACACATTTCATCTTCAAACCAAACTTCAACCAAATCAGATTTTTCAAAATATATTTGGGTTCTATGGCCAAACGCTAGCTTAGAGTCTTTGGTGCAAACCCTATTTTGACGTCAAATGTGTTTTAAAGGGAAATTATCTTTAAAAATGGTGACTTAGCATGCCAAAATATTATGTCAAGTGGCGACTCCGAAAAATTCCTTTCGATCTTAAAAATACTTAATTCTTTTAAAAAGGGATGGTAAAAAGAAGTATGACACCACCTGCCCAGCCACTTAAAGGTGGAGGCCATTCAATTAGAGGTCATCCTAGAGGAGAAGGACGACATATCGGTGGGGTCAGGCTCGTTATGCTTTTCCTGGTAAACCTAAGGTGATGGCATCGGATACAGTCATCACAGGTATTATTTCAATCTGTCATAGGGATGATTTAGTGTTATTTGATCCGGGGTATTATTTCAATCTATCATAGAGATCATTTAGTGTTATTTGATCCGGGTTCTACATATTTGTACGTGTCATCTTACTCACATTTGGGTATGACTCTGATTCTTTGGATAGTCCTGTTAATATGTCATTCTACTGTGGGAAATCGGGTGTATCGGTCTTGTGTAGTTACAATTAATGGGTATGATATGATTGTTGCTTTTCCTGTTTATTGTGATTTGAAGCAACACTATTGGCACCGGAGGATGAAGAAGGATATTGTTGGGCATGTTCACGATGTATGATTTGCCAACAAGTTAACTATGAACGTCAGAAACCAGGTGGTTGATTCAGAAAATGGTTATACCAGCGTGAAAGTGAGAGCATATTACTATGGATTTTGTGGCAAGCTTACCATGTACCTTGAGGAAGTTTGATGCATTTGGGTCATTATGGAAAGGTTGACCAAGATCGCACATATCATACCGATGTTACTATTCATACTTAGAAGAAGTTGGCCCAGATTTACATCAGGAAGATAGCTCGTTTGCATGGCGTCCCTATTTCTATCATTTTGAATCATGATACTCAGTTCACATCTTACTTTTGGAGAACTATTTAGTGGGAGTTGGGTGCGCAGGTTGAGCTCAACATGGCTTTTCACCCACAAAATGGATGGTCAGTCCAAGCGGACTATTCAAATTTTTGAGAACATCTTGCGAGCTTGTGTGATTGACTTTGAAGATCAGTGGGATCAGTTCTTACCTTTGGTAGAGCTAGCTAACAATAACAGGTATCAGGCCAGCATTCAGAAGGCTCCATATGAGCCTTTGTATAGTAGACAGCGTTGTTCTCCTGTTGGTTGAGTTAAGCCTAGTGAGGCTAGATTTTTCGATAGAGAAATGGTTCATGATGTTGTTTAATGGCTTAATTATTAGGAAAGATTTGATTTGAATTGAGAAAGATTTGATTCTGATTGAGATTTGTTTTTATTCTGATCGACTATAATTCATTTTCCTTTCTAAAATAGTCATAGGACCTAGTATATATATGCATTTGCTTAGGGATGTAAGAAATACATGAGAAATACAAGAAGCCTTTTTTTTCTAAATATCTACGTGGTATCACAACCATTGCTGCCTTTTTTAGGTAAGTTATCTCCCTCGCAACACTATGGTTCTGTTTGTATTGAAGAGATGGAGTTTTCTCTCCTGGTGGTTGTCCGCAACACGAACTCCTTTCGGCTCCGTCGAGATAGACTTGGTTTCCGGCGAGGCAGATTATTTTTGAGCAATTTTCTTCAGATTTCCTTCTGTACGGAGTCATTCAAGGAGACGACTTCCAGAGAAATCTTGTCTTTCAGATGAAATTCGGCTTTTGGTTCAAGGTTTTGGTAGTGCATGGTGAGCATAAGAGATCTTGCTACTTCTAACAGGTGCCTATTTTTTCTTTCAGCGACCCTATTTTGTGCACTAGTGTAAGAATAACTAGTATGATGGACTATCCCATTGGACTCAAAATAAGCACCAAATCTTTTATCCATGTATTCGCTGCCATTGTCAGTTCTCAAGATTTTTATTTTGACATCAAACTGAGTACAAATCATCTTATGAAATGACTGAGAACAAGAGAAAACTTCATTTTTGGCTTTTAACAAATATACCTAAGTCATTCTAGTGCAGCAATCAATCAAAGTAACAAACAATCAACTACCAAACAAAGAAACAGTTTGGGTAGGACCCCATAAATCAAAATGAATAGTCATAAACGGAGTTGTGCTTCTATTACCACTCACAAGATGAGTTTCTAGTATGCTTGGCATATTTCACACACATCACAGAACAATAATTCAAATTGAGGCCTTGAAAACAAATCGGGATACAACTTCTTCAAAACAAAGAATGATGGGTGTCCTAACCGTCTATACCGTTGTATTATTTCTTGGTTGACATCCTTACTTCCCTAAAAAGGCTTGACCAGTGTTTTGAATTCCATCTAATATATATGTCATCATGCAATCTACCATTGCCAATCATTTTCCCTGTTTGAAAATTATGAAAAATAAAATGATCAGGAAAGAACTCGATTTTATAGTTTAGAGCTTTGGTGATGGTAATAACTAATACTCCCTCCGTTTCATATTAAATGAAGTATTTTCCTTTTTAGTCTGTTCCAAAATAAATGACACATTTCAAAATTTGAAAATAATTCATCTTTAAACTCTTCATTTTACCATTTTTGCCCTTAATGAGAAGCTTTTATAGCCACACAAATGGTATGGCCCCACAAACCTTTTACCCCTTAATCTTTTAAGACCACAAGTTTTAAAAGTCTTCTTTTTTTCTTAAACTCCATACCGAGTCAAACTACCTCAAAAAATATGAAACGGAGAGAGTAAAAGATTGACAGGGAACTCTGGGACATGGAGCATAGACGATAGTTTAATATTAGGAGTACAACAATAGAACTTATTCTAGACATAGGTGTTAAAGAACCATTGGCTATTTTAACATTATCTCCTTTGAGACATAGAGAATAATTTTGAAAGCCTTTAGTAGAGCCTGTCACGTGCCTATTTGCACTATATCAACAATCCAAGGTTTAAGGTGAGCAGCATATGCAGTACCTCATTGCATATAATTGGTTGTGGCAACATTAGCGGAGTAAAGTTTGGTTAGGAGGCGACGGAGTAGCTGAATTTCATCTGAAAGACAAGATATCTCCGGAAGTTGTCTTCTTGAATGACTCCATATTTCTGCCCAATCAGAAGGAGTTTGTGTTGCGGACAACCAAGAAGAGGGAGAAAACTCGACCTCTTTGATAAAAAAGGAGCCCAAGTGCTGCGAGGGAGATAACTCACCTCAAAAAGGCAGTAATGGCTCTGATACCATTTAGATTTTGAGAAAAAGAAAAGGTTTCTTGTATTTCTGTGTAGTGTTTACATCCCATGAGCAAGGAAAGTTATACAAAGCTCCTAATGCTAATTAAGGAAATAAAATAAATCTATACACTCAATCCAGCTATCAAATCAAATAAAATCAGAATAAAATCAGATCTCCTAAATGTCAAATCTTCTGAAATCATGCTAATCAACACTCCTAAATCAAGTATGCTCTAATCATGCTAATCAACATACCATGATGAGTCAGTTCACACATGATCCCCGAGATCCTCATACGCAAGTGTCTTTCACATTTTGCGGTATCTAAAGTCTACTCTATAGAGGATTACGTTTCTCCAAACATTATCACCTTCAAATAGAAGCCTTTACAAACCAGGATTAGGCTGTATCTTTGGATGACAAAAGATCCACATCCGGTTATTCTACGCTCATAGGAGGAAACTTGGTTACTTGGAGAAGCAAGAAGCAAAATGTAGTTGCTAGATCAAGTGTAGAGGCAGAATATACAGCTATGGCCTAAGGTGTTTGTGAATGCCGAACTGCTTTGCCTACAAAAGCTACTAGAGAAACTGTGTGAAAAAGGAAAATTTTCCTTGTACTGTGACAATAAGGCTGCCATCAGTATAGCTCATAATCTGGTACAACATCACCGATCGAAGCATGTGAAAATTGATTCACACTTCATCAAAGAAAAAATTATAACTAGTGTCTTGAGTTTGTTTCATATACCATCAAAAAAACAGTTAGGTCATGTGTTTACCAAAGGTCTCAACAAACGCATTTTTTTCATACATTGGTTTGCAAGTTGGTCATCTTAGCACCAACTAGAAGGGGAGTGTTGATCGGCTTAATTATTAGGAAAGATTTGATTTTGATTGACTGTAATTTATTTTCCTTGCTAAAAAATAATCATAGAACCTAGTGTATAAACCTTTGCTTAGGGATGTAAGAAATATATAGAAATACAAGAAGCCTTTGCTTCTTCTCAAAAAGCTATAGATGCCTTGGAGAAAGTAAAGGTGATTCAAGAACGACTTTGGACAGCACAGAGTAGGCAAAAGAGTTATGCAGACAAGATGATTCATAATGTGGCATTCATGGAGGGTGAGAGGATACTTCCAAAAGTTTCGTCCATGAAGGGTGTGACGAGATATGAAAAGAAGGGCAAGTCCAGTCTGAGATTTATTGGACCATTTCAGGTGGTGGAGAGAGTTGGTGAGATGCCTTATAGCCTTGCTTTGCCTCCTATCCTATCTGAGGGTACACTTGGTATTTTATGTTTCTATGCTTCGAAAGTATTAGAAAGACAAGTCATATGTTTTGGACTTCAGTACAGTGCATCTAGATGAGAATTTGGACTATGAAGAAGAGTCGGTAGCTATTTTGGACAGGCATGTTCCAAAGTTGAGGTCAAAGGAGATCCCTTCAATGAAGGAGAAATCGAGCAAGGAGGCAATTTGGAAGGCTGAGTCAGATATGCGAGAAGATATGCATACCTTTTCAGCGATCCAGGTACATTTCTAAACTCATTCGAGGACGAGCATTTGTTTAAGAGACGGAGAATGTAACAACTTGACCGGTCATTTTGAATTCTAGAACTCTATTCCCCTGTTTCATGCTACCCGCAGGTTGCTTTAGTGGTTTATAACTTGCAGGTATGGGTGGTTTGGCTCCCGAGAGGTTCAGGAGTGATTTGGGATACTTAGTTCCTAACTTAATGCTTAAGGTTAAAAAAGTTGACCAAAGTTAATACTTAGGGTTAACAGGCTCGGATTGGTAATTTAAAGATCCTAATAAGTTCGTATAATGATTTAGTACTTGTACATATGTTCGATTCGGATCTCGGGTGGTCAGGGGATGATTTGACAAATTTAATTTAAAGTTGAAATGGTGAACGTAAAATATTTGAGATCTTTGGTTTGAGGCTTGATTCTTGGTTTTGATGTTATTGTTGATGTTTCGAGCATTTTCCCAATTTTGTATAGGGTATATGAACTTTTTAGGATGATTGGATAAGGTCTCGGCGCTCGAGCGAGTCTCGGGATAGTTTTGGAGCATCTTGGAACATGACTCAACTGATGATTTTTTATGCACAGTAGTGAATTGAGACCTCGTGGCCTAGGATGGCGATTGCGTAGATTGAATTTGGGATCAGGGATTTTCCCTTTGCAAACACGTGCAGGAGATCGCGATTGCGTAGATGTGCGCATGGGTGTTCTTTACAATCGCATAAGGTGCATCGCGATCGCGGTGGCTTCAGACACTGGTCTTTGTTGTCACTTGAGGCGCACATCGGGATAGCGAGTCAAAATTTCGGCCCAGAATATATTTTGTCCAGACTTCGTAATTTAGCTTATTTTCACCATTTTTGAGTTTTGGAGAACGAAAAAATGAGATTTTAAAGAGGGATTTTAACCCAATCTTGAGGGTAAGTAATTCTTACTTGGAATTATTCAGAAACCTTGATTGCGTATGAATTTCTACACGTAAACATGGAATCAAAGAGAAAAATTTGGGGGTTTTGCCTAAATCTTAAGTTAGTGTATTTTGAGGTTTTGAACACCAATTTGGACTCGAATTCGGAACTAATCACATATTTGAACTCGTGGGGTTACAAGTCAATGGGATTTGACCTTGTACTCGAACTTTTACCATGTGGTCCCAACTTGAGTTTTTATTTGATCTTTGAGATTTGATTAAAGATTGAGGCTTTATTGTTTGAAATTGGTTTCTATGACTTTATTTGACTCCATTAAGTATTATTTAACAAGATTTGGAGCATTTGAAAGGCGAGGATATAAGGAGCATATCGGAAGAGGTTGAAGCCTAGTCCGGATATGGTAAGTAGCTTGGCTAACCTTGATTTGAAGGAATTTTTCATAAAATGGACTTATATGCAAAATATTGCATGTTTTTTTTTTGGGGGGGGGGGGGGGGGGGAGTGTGTAGGGGGGGGGGTTGACGTATATGCGAGGTGACGAGCATATATGCGGGCGCTGAGGTTGTACCATATATTGTAGTAGAATTTAGGCTTCCTTATTTATGCCTTGATTGAGATAAATTTCTTCAGGTCTATGTTATGTTTTATTTGTTTGTATGACTACTTGAATACTTAAATCATGCTATAGATATTATGTCAAGGATTTTGATGCTTTATTTTGACATGAAGGGCTATTCTGTATGTTGAATTATACGTTGTAGCTGTAGACATAATTGTACATATGAATATATCTATGCATGGTGATTTCCTCTATCCATATGCATCATATATGCTTATTTCTTGTTCATAAGCATACATACATGCAATGGTACTCTGCTATGGACTGTGATTGGCATGAAGGGACATTCCATGCGGATATTATGATTGGGCACGATGGCACATTTTGTGCGGTCCGATGACTGATTTCTGAGATATTGATGATTCTTTATGGAGCTCTGATGCTCGGCTCATGAATTTGGATCCAAACTTAGGAGTCAAGTGATTACCCATATTACATTAGGCCGTATGCCCGCAATGATATGCATGGACATTGTAGAATCATGTAGAGGCATGCATATACATGCTACTTGATGCATATCATCCATATATATTGAAGTGTTCATCAACTTTTCTGGAAAGCATGCTTAATAATTGATTCTTGATTGTGTACCTTACTATTTGTATCTGTGGTTTCTTAGTTTTTCTTTCTTTTATTGTACATTGTTATGAGTTTAACACATTATTGAATTATGTCACTTTTGTCTAAATCACACCTCTACTTCATCGGAATTAGACTTGATGCTTACTGAGTACACATTTTGTGCTTATACTACTTTTTGCACATTTTTGTGCAGCTCCTGCTATTGGACCCAGCGGCGCTCAGGAGGGCACTAGCAGCTAGCAAGAAACTTAGTGGTGAGCTGACGTACTTGATTCGCAACTTATGGACTCACTTTCTTATGTGTACTACTGTTATTTTGGTTCAGACAGTACTTTAATATGGCGACTCAGATGTACTCTATTTAGTTGCTCATGATTTCATATTATTGGGTTTTGGGAGATTATTATAGTATTTTAGCTTTTGGTTGATGTTGCGAGACTTAATATGTTTTATTTATATAATGACAACTAATTATCCTTTATTTGTTTTGCTTTGTTAATTGCAAATGTTGGCTCACCTAGAGGGCTAGGGTTAGATGCCATAAGGATTTTAGTCGTGACAGAAAAAATGGAATAACAAGTAGGGAAAAGAAAACAAAAGAGCAAAGAAAAGGAGGCAACAACTCTCGGGGGGATGTCTTCACTGAGGATAGAACTCTAACATATTATGAATTGAAAGATTTCAGAGGCCTCACTTAACCACTGCACCCAAATCTGTTTTGTTTAATGCAGGTGTCATTTAAACCATTTCAGTTTTGTCACAATATCTACATGTATACTCAGAATTTTAGATGGAGCATGCAGGTTACGTGCACCCCTACCTAATAAGGTAGATCTGCCCCTGGGCGTTGTATCAATTTTCGTGTTACTAATTAAAGAATAGAGGAAAAAGTGACACCGAGAGATGTAAATGTAAATGTGAGCTCACATATTTCTTGTTACACAAAATAAATCTGAACTTCTCTTTTAAGGGAAATGAGCAGAGATTGACAGAAATGCAAGATTTTCTTTTTGTCAGAGTGAATATTTTGCATGCCACACCATTGCGTTGGACAAAAGTGATGTACCTTCAACCGCGTTGTCTAAAAACCTAGCAACCTATAGGCACTAACAATACTTCAGATTACAAACCTTTTCATGTGCACTACATTTGCAAATACTTATAAAGTGTAGCAGTAACATGCAGGAAACGAGGCCATCACGGAAAGGAGTTATCCTTCAGAAGGAGGGGAAGCAGTTATAACTGCCCGACAAAATTAAGGTTCTCCAGACTAGCTTAAAAAAGGGCGGCCCGGAGCGCTAAGCTCCCGCTATGCACGGGGTCCGGGGAAGGGCCTGACCGTAAGGATCTATTGTACACAGCCATACCCTGCATTTCTGCAAGAGGCTATTTTCACTGCTCGAATGTAAATAGCGCTAGCCTCAAGCTATTAGCGCTGAGGCGAGGCGAGAGTGTGTCGCTTCAGAGTGACTGTGGCATTGCGATTTGAAATGGCGCTCACTTCAGGCCGTGTTGCGTGAGGCGACCTAGTGGCATGTAGCGAGTGAGGCGTCGCTATTTGTAAAAAGAAAAAAGAGAAAGGTCTGACTTAAGTCGTGAAATTAGGGCTTTTCACCTGCGAACCAAAAAACTTCAAAGATTAGGGCTTTTCACCAGCGAACCAACGTTCTTCTTCATCTTCTTCAAGCTTCAAGGAAAAACACAGGTATGCTTCTTCTTTCTTCTTTCTTCTTCTGGTTTTGTTAGCAGAAACAGAGCAGGTTTAATATTTCTGCTTCTTTCTTCTTCTCTTATTCTCTTCTTCTTTCTATCTTTTTTCTTCTGTTTTTTGTCGACAGAACAGAGCCAAATAGGTTTTGTTTCTCTGCTTCTTTTTTCTTCTCTTCTATTTTTTTCTTCTATTTTTGTCGACAAAAACAGAGCAGGTTCTGTATTTTTGCTTCTTTCTTCTTCTCTTCTTCTCTTCTTCTCTTCTTCTTTCTATCTTTTTTCTTCTGGTTTTTGTCGACAGAACAGAGCCAACTAGGTTCTGTTTCTCTGCTTCTTTTTACTTCTCTTCTTCTTTCTATTTTTTTCTTCTGTTTTTTTGTGGACAGAAACAGAGATTGTTTTTGCTCTGTTTTGTCTTCTTCTATATTTGTTATTTTTCTAGAGCCAAAAATTTCATTATTATTCTTATTTCTTTGCTGTTGAATCAATTTTGGGTGTTGGTATGTTTTTATTTTTTTGGGCTTGAGGCAGTGTACTGTTTTTCCAAACTCCAAAGGCAGATTTTTTTTTTTTTTTGCTCTATTTTTTTGTTCTTTATATAGTAGAATTAATTGCGTAGTGACTTGATAATTTTTGTCTATAAAACAGCGTTGAAATGCCATCCCATAATACTAAATAAGATATAGCTTGGAATTATGCTATAAAAGGCTCGTCAAGATTCGCAATTAAATGTGTGTTTTGTGAAAAAACATATAATGGAGGGATAACTCGTCACAAGCAACATTTGATAGGTGGATTTAGAAATGTAATACAATTTCCCCTAGTATCTATCAAGTCTTTAATTTTTGAATGATATATTTATTAATATATTATTGTTATTGAGTTTTTAGCTATATGTATACAATATTTTATGGTTTTGTATAAATTGTCGCCTCACATCAAAAAGGCGAGCGCTTCGCTGCGCGCCTCTCGCCTCAGTGTAGCGGGCCCTCATAGCTATTTATCGCCACGTGCTATCCAAAACACTACTCGTGACCTCCTGGTCACATGGCAACAACTTTACCAGTTATGCCAAGGCTCCCCTTCCCAGACTAGCTTACTAACATTAATTAACTTACCAAATTTCATAATAAGCTTAATTGCATGTACGTCTCCAATCCCATGAACACCTGCACATGGAAACAAAAACAAAGAATATAACGCCAGATTAGTGAAAAGCAAAGTTTTATCAGATGACAGATTCCAATGAAGTACCATCATTAAGCTGAAGCTGAATGAGATCTACGTGTAAACTACTTTTTTCGGTCCAGTTGAACAGAGTTATCGACTCTGTGATATATTGGAAAGATACCAGAATCTGTCCACAGGGAGAGCACATGAAACTAACAGCACCATGTTGTATAAGTGAACTATACAACACCGATTCCGAAGTACTGAGATACAGATATATTTTTCCTCCTCTTCATTTGGGCTGTTACGACGAGAGTGAAGGTTCCATGAAATGCCTCCAATCGCTCAAGTCATTTCCATTATTAATAACTCAAAAATTTTCTGTATCTCGTCATTTGGATCAGTCATCACTTAACTTAAACTTTCAGAATGCAATAAATAGGCCAGCACTAATTTTACATTACTTACTCGGACCTCCAATAAAAATGGACCTAAGTATGTTTGTTAATACTTTTCTTTTGTTCAAGTCTTAAAGGCTTCTGATGCAACTTGATACATTCTTGGCATAAGATTTCTGGGTAAGGTCTGGCTAAGGGTGTTTCAGACGTTGGAGGGCCTGAGCGAGTTTAGTCGAAAACAAAGAGAAGGCCCTTGCAATCTACCCTTGATTATACAGAAAAGTTTACTTAAGGCAGCACAGACAAACCTGGTATGTTATCAGATTTATCACCCGTAAGTGAGATCAAATCAACAAATTGAGACGGTTTTAGTCCTCCATATTTTCCAGCAAAATCCTCCATTCCAAATGAGACCATCCTGCAAAATGTAAGAAAAGGCCTAAGGACTTAGAAAGTGTTGCAGAATACAGTTGCATGGGTATGATGACAGAAAAATGAGACAAATAAAACCATGGACACAATCCATAATGAAACAACAGAACGCACCAAAATCATAGGAAAACTAATGGTAAAGGGAAAAAAGACTATGTGCAGCATTAACTATATCTTATCCTTAAAGATAATGGAACTACTCATTGTAGTTATCTCCACATAATGCTGACTCAACTTGTGGATATGCCAAGCTAGTCCATGATTCACCTTAATCAACCATCAAAATTAAAGGTGCACTTCCTTGATAAGACATGTTAGTTCATTAATTTCCAAGACGCTCCTGGAATTCAGAATCTGTCCTATCAACTCCAAAATACTCATGTCATATTAAGTTCCCTCGACAGTTGCTGTAGTATAAAAAACATCAAATATAAACACAGTAACAAATTTTCTTATAAACATATGAATCAAATTCACCATATCCTCAAACCCTTAATTCATCCATTAACTGGAATGTCTCCCCTTTACTTGGACAGAGTCAGAAAGACAATTGTGCTTTAAATAACATCTGAAGTACGTAGATAGTTGATTTTGGGTACAGCAATAAAGTAACTCTCAAATACTTCAGCAAAAGTTGCATCTTCCACCCTATTCTAAGTGCATCTCATGACATCCCAAGTTTACCATAATAGTTCCTACAGTTTAATTTACTATGGCATCTATTTTAGTTTGATGACTTGATCCTATACAATCCCAAAGGTAAACGAAAAGGATGAAGTGCTCAGATATACATCATGAAGCAAAGTATGATAAACTGATCAACAGTGCAAATATGTTGATAGCAACTGATTCAAGTCTCAACCAGCACAAAGTAATCAACATGCTGAAGTGAGGTGCACTGACTCAAATCCACGAGGAGCTATTCGTAGAAGGCGTAATGAAGGAGACAGAATCTGGAAAAAATCTTTATCTGGGGAAACAACTCGCACCTGTATTAATAGTAGAACAAGCAACAAGCATATCAGCCAGATAGAAAATAAGAAGTTATCAGTTCTTAAGATATAATTTCATATTCTACAAGAAATGCTTGTCCACTTTTTTTTTTTTTTTTGGGGGGGGGGGGGTGGGGGGTTATGGGAGGAGGTGTTACTAAGTAAAATCGACCACATTGGATGTTCTTAAAAATCAAATAAATGGACTGCAGATGAGTGGTGAAATTCTGCAGCACAAATTTTCGGTATACTGTGTAAACAAACAAGAATATCAATGTAGCGATTATGAAGACACATCAATGCTGAGAGATCAAGAAGATCTGATAATTGAACAACAGTTAATCAAAAAGCTAAGAAAAGAACCAGATCCGGTGTCACAAATATTCGTCTAAGTAAAACCATCTAATGTT
Organism: Nicotiana benthamiana; assembly: GCA_034376525.1. Taxonomy (NCBI): domain Eukaryota; kingdom Viridiplantae; phylum Streptophyta; class Magnoliopsida; order Solanales; family Solanaceae; genus Nicotiana; species Nicotiana benthamiana. Next base: position 43,458,887 of record CM067333.1, on the reverse strand, counting down.
ACTATGTTATGGTCCATCGCAAGGTATGGGACTTGAGTCCCACATCTATATTGCAATGTGCTGATGTGGGGTTTATATAGCCTTAAGCTCTCCCACCTTAATAGCTAGCTTTTGGGGCGTGGTTCTCCCTGGGTTCTATCAATGGTATCAGAGCCACCCACCGTCGTCCGTGCCCACCGTGCCATGGATGGTGACGCCAGTATTGCAGCGTTCGCCCGGGGCTAGAAAAGTCTAGCGCACAGTTGTCGGGGCGACGGATACGGAGAGTGGTGATATGGGACTTGAGTCCCACATCGGTATGTAATGTGTTGATGTGGGGTTTATATAGCCTTAAGCTCTCCGACCTTAATAGCAACCTTTTGGGGTGTGGTTCTCCCTAGGTTGTATCGTACTCCAGAACAACTTCATCGCACATATACATCCAAGAGTTAAATTTGATTATTAGATGGAAACCCAAATTTCAGTAGACAAAAACAAAAAAATACGTGCTTTCTCTCGCAGTTATTCAAACACATGACTATCCTTCAAAAATCACTAATATTCTACTCTATCTACGGATGACCACTTGCCCTATTTCTCTTTTTTTCTTCAACCACAAGTATTGGATCGTGGCACGTGACACAAGTGGCCACCTAACACACGTCTTCCATGTTAAAGTTATATTTCAAATTTTGTTTTTGGTCATCAATAGAGCGTTACTGATCACTACTACAATTTTTACTTTTATCTCAAAGTGCTAGTTAGACTTCTTCTGTATTAAGACAGGCCTGTTGAAGGCAATAAATGTCTATGGATGGGCGTGTGCACAAAAAGACTAGGCCACCATGGTGAAGATGGGGTTGCAGGTGGAGGGTTTGCAATGGTGGGATGGGCGGAAAACGTTCCCACATCTGCTCCACTTCCAACCTACTATTCCTATTCATTTTTCCTCTGGATTCCATCAGTTTTCTTTGGAAAAGAAACTTTTGCCTTCTAACATTTCAAAGAGAAGACCTGCCTGTTGAAGGCAAATGAAAATACTGTAAGATGAGGTCAGGATAATGTTTCAACAACACCAGTCAGAGAAATTCTAAGTAGACTCGAGACTCTTTTCTTACACCTATACAACAACAACAACAATAACCCAGTATAATCCCACTTAGTGGAGTCTGGGGAGGGTAGTGTGTATGCAGACCTTACCCCTACCCTTAGGTAGAGAGGCTGTTTCCAAATAGACCCCCGGCATTCTTCCCTCCAAGAACTTCCCACCTTGCTCTTGGGTAGACTCGAACTCACAACCTCTCGGTTGGAAGTGGGGGTTGCTTACCATCAGAGCAACCCCTCTTGTCTTTTCTTATACCTATACAATTTGTTAGATATGTAGTCTTGTCCCACATTGGAATAGGAGTAGAATGTCCTTGTATAGTATAACTGAAGATTTCAAGAAAAAGAATAGAGCTTCTTGTATTTCGGTATATTATTCACATCAAGAGTACTGATATTTATACAATGTATCCTATGGCTAAACTAGGAAAGGAAATCAGTGATTACACTAATTAAGCTACAGAGTATAATCAGCCTATAATTAGGCTAGAGAATAAAATCTAATCTAATCAAATCTTCTTATTAATTACACTAATCAACACTAATTAAGCTACAGAGTATAATCAGCCTATAATTAGGCTAGAGAATAAAATCTAATCTAATCAAATCTTCTTATTAATCAGCTTTATTGTTTTGTTTTGTTTTGTTTTTGTTTCTAATTTTGTCTTTGTTTTTGTTTTAATGCTGCTTTCCATTTTATCCTATGCGCCGAGGGTCGATTGGAAACAGCCTCTCTGCCCTTTCGGGTAGGGGTAAGGCTCGTCTACATATTACCCTCCCCAGACCCCACCTGGTGGGAATATACTGGTTAGTTGTTGTTGTTGTTGTTGAACACTCCCCTCAAGTTGGTGCAAAGATGTTGCACATGCCCAACTTGCAAACCAAAGTGTGAAAAGTCTTTTTGCTGAGACCTTTTGTGAGCACATCTGCTAGCTGCTTTTCTAACGATACATGAAGCAAACTCAAGGTACCACCAACAATCTTTTCTTTGATGAAATGTCGATCGATTTCAACATGTTTTGTTCTATCATGTTGAACCGGATTATGAGCAATACTAATTGCAGCCTTGTTGTTGCAATATATCAAAAGCTTCCCTGTCACAAACAATCTCAATTCATCCATTAACTTTTGTAGCCAAATCAGTTCACAAACACCCTGGGCCATTGCTCTATATTCTGCTTCTGCACTGGATCTAGCAACATTTTGTTTCTTGCTTATCCAAGTAACTACATTCCCTCCCACGAGTGCACAGTAACCAGACGTAGATCTTCTGTCATCTAGAGATCCAGCCCAATCTGCATCTGTAAAGGCTTCTATCCGGAGGTGACCATGTTTAGAGAAAAGTAGACCCTTTCCTGGGGCAGACTTTAGATACCGCAAAATGTGAAAGACAACTTGCATATGAGGATCTTTTGGATCGTGCATGAACTGACTCACCAAGCTAACTGAATATGCTATATCTGGCCTAGTATGAGAGAGATAAATAAGCTTTCCAACCAACCTCTGATATCTCTCCTATCAATTGACTTTCCAACACCAGTTTGTAACTTGTGGTTACTTTCAATGGGAGATTCTGCTGGCTTACAACCTGTCATACCAGTTTCTTTCAAGAGGTCTAGGATATATTTCCTTTGAGAAATAAAGATTTCTCTTTTTGATCTAGCAACCTCAATTCCCAAGAAGTATTGCAACTTCCCTAGATCTTTGATCTCAAATTCCTGGGCTAACAGCTTCTACAACCGGGCCATCTCTTCATTGTCATTCCCTGTCATTACTATGTCATCAACATAAACTATGAGAAGAAAGAATTTACCCTTTTGGAGTTTCATGAAGAGGGTATGATCGGCATTACTTTGTTGGTAACCGAAGGAGATCATTGCCTTGGAGAATCTGTCAAACCAAGCTCTTGGAGATTGCTTCAGTCCGTACAAGGCTTTCTTCAATCTGCACACTTTTCCTTGACTTTGTTCAGTATCAAATCCATGAGGAATCTCCATATACACCTCTTCTTCTAAGTCGCCATGAAGAAATGCGTTCTTCACATCAAACTGTTGTAAGTCCCAATCAAGATTAACTGCGCAAGACAAAAGTATTCTAATAGTGTTCATTTTTGCAACAGGGGGAAATGTCTCCTGATAATCCACTCCATAAGTTTGAGTGAACCCCTTAGCCACCAGTCTTGCTTTGAACCTTTCAATCGAGCCATCAGCTTTGTGCTTCACAGTAAAGACCCATTTGCAGCCAACCAATTTCTTACTTAGTGGTGAAGTGACAAGATCCCAAGTCTCATTCTTTGACAAGGCCTTCATTTCTTCAATCATAGTTTGTTTCCATTTAGAATCTGCAAAAGCTTCCCTCCAATTCTGGGGAATAGACACAGAAGAAACAGACAAGGCAAAAACTCTATAGGAAGGAGATAATGAATTATCGGAGACAAAGTTAGATAAATGATGCTTGGTGCAAGATCTGACTCCTTTTCTATGAGTTGCTCATTTTTGCTATTTCAAGTTAACCCTACTACTATTAATTGTAGCGACATGGGAACCGATGCTTCAAATAGTCGGATGGTTTCTTTAGTGAATTATTTTGAGTTTCTTCAGTACAAAGCAGGTAAGCAGACATCTTCTGAGATAGCTTCCGTTGTTCAGACAGGTAATAGCGTGACTTGTGTCTCTCAATCTTCATCCTCTGAATCTTGGGTCGTTGATTCAGGTGCATCGGATCATATTTGTGGTAACAAATCTCTTTTCACTACTATTTCGTATTCTCAATCTCTTCCAAGAGTCACAATGGTCAATGGGTCTCAAACCATGGCAACTCCAATAGGTCAAGCAAGTCAATTCCTTCCTTACCTTTAGATTCAATTCTTTATGTCCCTAATAGTCCTTTTAATCTCATAGTTCTTAGTCGCCTAGCCAAATCACTTAAATCTGCCGTTTTATTCAATGATGACCATGTTTTTATACAGGAACATAGTACAGGGCGAATCATTGGTACCGGACGTGAATCAAATGGACTTTATTACCTTATCCTCGCTAAATCACATGGACTCACATCTTGTCTTCCTTCAACAACTTGTCTTGTTACTGATTCACCAGATTTATTACATAAACTGTTGGGACATCCTTGTTTGTCAAAACTTCAGAAAATGGTATCTGATTTATCTCACTTGTCATCTCTAGAGTGTAAGTCTTGTCAGCTCGGTAAGCATACTCGCTCTCATTTTCCTCGACGTATTAATAATCGAGCAGAGTCACCTTTTACTTTAGTCCATTCAGATGTTTAGGGTCCTAGTCGGGTCAGTTCTACCTTAGAATTCCGCTACTTTGTTAGTTTCATTGATGACTATTCTAGGTGCACCTGAATATTTTGATAAAAAATCGATCTGAGTTGTTTTCTATTTTTCAGACCTTTCACGTTGAAATTCAAAATTAATGTGGGGTTTCTATTCACACATCTCGTAGTGATAATGCCCGAGAGTATTTGTCTTTCTCATTTCAGCAGTTTATGAAATCTCATGGGATTATTCATCAAACATCTTGTCCGTACACATCTCAACAAAATGGGGTAGCTGAAAGAAAAAATAGACATTTACCCTACTCATACAATCTCATACTCCATTGCGTTTTTGGGGGATGTAGTTCTTACATATTGCTATCTTATTAATCGTATACCATCTTCAACCATCCAGAACCAAGTACCATTCTCTGTTATGTTTCCCTACTTACCTTTGTTCTCTCTTCCACCCCGTGTCTTTGGAAGCACTTATTTTGTCCATAACCTCACTCCAGGAACAGAGAAGTTAGCTCCCCGTGCTCTTAAGTGCGTATTTCTTGGTTTCTCGAGAACGCAAAAGGGGTATCGATGTTATTCTCCTGACCTCCAGCGGTACATTATGTCTGCTGATGTTACCTTCTTTGAAACCCAATAATACTTCACATGTCTAGGTAATCACTTGCATATTTCTGAGGTACTACCAGTCTCTTATTTTGGAGATTCAGTCACTATATCCCATCCATCTTCCTCTACATCTCCGGTTCCACCACATGTAGCTCCCGTTCCACCATCTATAGCTCCATGTCCAATTCCTCCACATAATCCAGTTCAACCTTCTGCAGCTCCGCCACTCTTGACTTATCATCACCGTCCACATCCAGCATCAGGCCCAAGTGATTCACGTCCTGCATCAGATTCTGCACCTACTGCGGACTTGTCTCCTCTTAGTCAACCAATTGCACTCTGTAAAGGTGTACGGTCCACACTTAATCCTAATCCCAACTATGTTAGTCTAAGTTATCATCGTCTGTCGTCATCTCATTATGCTTTTATATCTTCTTTGTCCACTGTTTCTATTCCTAAGTCTAAAGGTGAGGCACTATCTCATCCCGGATGGTGACGGGCTATGATTGACGAAATGTTTGCTTTACATGCGAGTGGCACTTGGGAGCTTGTTCCTCTTCCTGCAGCTAAGTCTACTGTTGGTTGTCGTTGAGTTTATGCAGTCAAAGTCGGCCAGGTTGATCGACTTAAGGCTCGTCTTGTTGCAAAAGGATATACTCATATTTTTAGGCTTGATTATAGTGATACTTTCTCTCTTGTGGCTAAAGTAGCGTATGTTCGTCTTTTTTTGTCCATGGCTATTGTACGTCATTGGCCTCTTTATCAGTTAGACATTAAGAATACTTTTCTCCACGGTGATCTTGACGAAGAAGTTTATATGGAGCAACCACCTGGTTTTGTTGCTCAGGGGATTTTAGTGGTTGTGTATGCAGATTGCGCAGGTCACTATATGGTTTGAAACAGTCCCCTCGAGCCTGGTTTGGTAAGTTCAGCACAATTATTCAGGAGTTCGGCATGACTCGTAGTGAGGCTGATCACTCTGTGTTTTATCAACATTCTGCTCCAAATCTGTGTATTTATCTAGTGGTTTATCTTGATGATATTGTTATTACTGGCAACGATCATGATGCTATTACTAATCTCTTTCAGCACTTCCAAACTAAGGATCTGGGCAGACTGAAGTATTCTCTAGGTATTGAGGTCGTTCAGTGTAGCTCGGGTATTGTTATTTCATAGCGGAAGTATGCCTTAGACATTCTTGAGGAAACTGGAATGATGGGTTGCAGGCCTATTAACTCTCCTATGGATCTGAATGCCAAGCTTTTGCCTGAACAGGGGAAGCCTCTTAGTGATCCTACGAGATATAGTAGGTTCGTTGGAAAATTGAATTACCTCACAGTGACTAGACCTGACATTTCTTTTCCGGTGAGTGTTGTAAGTCAGTTTATGGATTCTCCCTGTGATAGTCACTGGGATGCAATTGTTCGTATTCTTCGGTATATAAAGTCAGCTCCAGGAAAAGGATTACTATTCGAGGATCGAGGCCACGAGCAGATTGTTGGGTACAGAGATGTTGATTGGGCAGGATCACCTTCTGATAGACGATCTACATCTGGATATTGTGTTCTAGTAGGAGGTAATTTGGTCTCGTGGAAGAGCAAGAAACAAAATGTAGTTGCTCGATCTAGCGCCGAAGCGGAATATCGGGCCATGGCTATGGCAACGTGTGATTTAGTTTGGGTCAAGCAGTTGCTCAAGGAGTTAAAGTTCGGAGATATCAGCAGGATGGAACTAGTGTGTGATAACCAAGTTGCTCTTCATATTACGTCAAATCCGGTGTTCCATGAGAGGACTAAACATATTGAGATCGACTGTCACTTTGTCAGAGAAAACATATTTATAGGAGATATTGTTACAAAGTTTGTAAAGTTGAATGATCAACTAGCAGATATTTTCACTAAGTCTCTTACTGGTTCTCGTATTAGTTACATGTGTAACAAGCTCGGTACATATGATGTGTATGCACCGGCTTGAGGGAGAGTGTTAGATATGTAGTCTTGTCCCACATTGGAATAGGAGTAGAATGTCCTTGTATAGTATAACTATAAATAAGGATCTCTTGTATTGTATTGAACACACAATATATCAATATATATCATATTTTCTCCCGTACCTTCTCACACAGTTTTTTTTTTTTTTTCATTCTTTATTATTTTGTTTAAGTGGCTCAACTTGGATTCTAGCAGTTACAGTTGACATAAGATGAAAAGGCAGAAAAGTATGTGTATGAAATGCTTTATGTCAGGTAATTTTGTACCCGCTTAGCAATTTAGAAAGATTCCTCATCTACCTTGAATCCAGCATCAACGCTCCTAACAGCCAAGGTTCCAATAACATCATCAGCTTCAACACCTGGCACCTGCTTAAAAAACAAATCAACGAAGCATCTTGCAAGCTTAGAGGATTGATCTTTGACCCAGTACTCGACGAACCTCACCTCAATCACCTTGACAGACATGGCCTTAAGGGAAGCTTTCAAAAATTGAAGTCCTTGAACAATTGTATCAGGTGTTGGAGGACGATTGCTTTTGTAAGAGGGGTACATATTGTGACGGAAATTCAGGCCTATGCAAAATAATCTAGAATATTAGAAATGGAACTATTGACAACAGAATAAAGCTTCAAATGATTTTGGCTAACACGTAAGACCTAAATTATCAATGCGATCTGCAATGTTATCATAGTGATTCATTAAAGGCCTTATCCCACAAAAGAAAAGACTGATATTTTAAAATCAACACTTGCACTTTTGGAAGTTATATCTCCTATACGTACCATTCAACAATTACTACTTCCCTTTTCTTTATAAACTTTACCAATACTATGATGCACATGTAATTCTTCTCTTTATAAGCCACGTACTTTCTATTATCTTGCAAGAAGGAAGTTCATATATCTGAAATCACATCAACTGACAAACCATAGAAATAAAAGAACCTGCATGAGAATAAACTTCATTTTCAGAACTGGAATAAACTTGATTATCCTATTGTTCCAGAAAGAACTTTTACCAGTGTGAATACCTAAGTTGTATACTAACATCAAAACTCTCACTGTTAACAATAGGTAAGTGCTCAACCAAGCCACTTCCAAATAAGAGCTTACATCTTCCCTCTCCTTCCACAACAAAAGGAAGTGAACCAAAAAAAAAATTGAAAAGTGAAACTAACATATCTTCTAGCATCAAATTATTAAGAGAAAAGAGATTGACAATATGGTGCAGCACAAGAAAATGACATGAAGTAATCATCACGAAGATTCAGAAATTGATATGCCGCATTGCAGTTTATGCTACGTACTTAGGGACAGTGTCCGACTGGGATAGGTTTGTAACAAGTTTTTATCTCATACATAAGATACTGTTGGAATCTCTAAAATCTCTAGCTGCCATCAATACCAAAGAAACCTTCTCACTTGGCTCTCAACATAGTAAGCTTCAGAAAAGGACAAAAGAAGAAACATAGAGAAACATACCTTTTGCAACAAAATTTTGTTTGTTTGAAAGAGATGTATGACCAAAAGGAAATCCTGTAAGGATTTGATTTGACAAACATTATTAAGAGAAAATCGCTTAGTCCCAGTTATTTTGAAAAACTTTCATCAATTCTTGATGATGTGTAGATCAACACTATTGCTAGCAAAATTGTATCAAAAAACCAGTGTCCAAGAAACAATCTCAAGAAAGAAACCTGAATTTCACAAAATATATCCCAAGAAGATATTTAACTGCTTAAGACAGAAGTTCCATTATAACTATCAAGAAATAAGTAAAAAGATAATACACACTATCTGCACCTAAGTTGCTCTGATACGGCAGTTTAGGTATCACGCCCGACACGACACTAGTATGGGTGTGGGTATGGGATCTGTACCGGATCTTATGAAACAATTTGGCTGCTTTGACCGCGATGGACGGAAAAATTTGAGACAAGATACAATTTGAATCCCGAAATTAGAACCAAAACTAGGATAAATTTGAAGAAAATAGCATACCTTCTCTAGGAAATCATTTTTTGGGGGGAAGGGGGCCAAAAATACCCCTATTCTATGCGAAAAAGATCATTTAATACCCTCTGTTATAGTTTTGGTCCACTAATACCCTCGACGTTACAAAACTGCTGTAAAAATATCCCTCCACCGTTAAGGCCCTCCACCATGGCCAATACCAACCCATGTGGCCTGATATATCACTGAGGTGGACACTACATGGCATACTAACTCACTGGCCAACCCAATTTTACCCCTCCCCCACTTCTTCCACCACCACCATCTCCCCCTCCACCCAACCACATGCCCCAAGTAGAAATTATGGCTACAGAACCAGTACATACTCTACCTTCCATATGTACCCAATTGTTTATCAATAGATCAATGCAGAGTCAAAGCTTAAGCAAACAAGCTAGATCAGGCATAGCACCAATCTTTAGATCGAACTCCATAAGTTTCACCAGTAGATATGATTTAGAAAAAATTACAGTAAATTCCACCTAATTGGCTAATTTTAACCTGCATTTTCTCTTACACCATATAGAGCCTGGTACATAACCTCTAAAGGATTTTCCTTTTCACAATACAAAAAAAAAAGGAATAAAATAACTCATGATGAAAATTACACAATCAAGCCAGAACATTAAGAGCAGATGGTGACGGTAGCTATATTCACTTTATTGGAAGCCAATATGATTTGGTAGTAACATAAACACGAGACAAAATTAAACCAAACACTTAAGACTTTTTTCCTTAGAAACTAGTAAATTCAATCCTAAGTATATAGTAATGCACTCATTTGGCTTTAATCCAGCATTTGCATAGAAAAAACATCAAGTAAAGATGACAAAATGAGACAAAAAAGTTGAGGAGGAAATCAACTCCTACTCACGATTCTTAGCAAAACCGACGTGATGGTGCTCTCTCATTGGTGGCGGTGGAAGAAGAAGTGTGGAGGCTTAAAATGGGGTTAGGACGGTAAAGTTGCAGGCCACGTGGTATCCACCTCGGTGATATGTCAGGCCACATAGGATAGTGTCGGTCATGGTGGAGGGTCTTAACAGAGGAGGGGTATCTTTGCACCAGTTTTGTACCGTCGAGGGTATTAGTGGACTGTAAGTATAACGGAGGGCATAAATGATCCTTTTCGCATAGTAGAGGGGTATTTTTAGTCCTTTTCCCTTCTCCTTTTTTTCCAGGAAATCAAATTTTTACTTATTTTCAACTTGAGAATAAAAAAGAAATTCACACTTTACAAGCTATATGCAAGTATTCACAAAATCTCTCATATTGTAGCGACTTTTTTTATTTTTTTTGAATTATTTTTTGACGGATCTTTTCATCCGAAACCGTACTAGAATCCATATCAGCAAATCATAGAATTTGCATCTCGAAGGATCCGACCTCTAAATCCGCACCCGTGTCTGAGCAACTTAGATCTGCACTATCTAAGGTTCAGCTACTTGCCAAGCGAACTTTCCAAGGTTGCACTATGTATCTAAATTCTGAAAGTTATTGCAACTTACTATCATTATCAGATCTTTTTAGCATATTTAAGCAGTATCATTGATCTCTTTCAAAAAGAAAAGTGAGTGGCGAAGCTACTTGATTCAAAATCCAAACAAAAAGAACTATCAAGTTATATTATTGCAGTGACAGTAATGATCCACGATCAGATATGTATTCCAACATTTTAAGGAAGGTTAGGACTCATATCAGGATTTGCCCCAGTGTCCACGATCAGATTGTAGAGCAAAATTTTATCGCCTTAGATAACGCAAACAAGGACAACATTCTCGTTTGTCTTCGAATTTTGGGTAAAAAGCTAGAGATAACAAAGATACAACAACTATTTAGAGCTTAAATGGCCAAATGTGCTTGCAAAGCTTGGATAGTAAACTGTCAACCTACACAGTAAAGATGAATTTACAATGGTCCTTCCACGATGACATAAAAAATGTGTTAACTTGTCTCAACAATACATATGAGCCTTGTGAAGAAAGTTTTATTAAAGCAAAAATAAAGGGAAAATGAGGCAATAATTCCAATAGCAGCTGGAAGAGCTTTGCTTTTGCTTTCAACATGAGCTCAATATCAAAAAATAAAAATAAAAAGTTAAAAGGGAAAATCACTTCTTTCCTTCATCCTGATATAAGGAATGACAAGACTGAAAAGTTGAATTGAAGTCACAAATTCTGAATAACATACTGCTTTTGATAAATAACATTTCAGGATTATAACTATATCAAATGCTTTAAGAAGTACAATAACAAGAGAGAATTGTGTCGATAAAAATGACATAAGCAAGGAAAAATATACACCAAAACTGCATAGGCTCTGTCTAATCAAAAAGTGATACGCATGAAACGATGGCGATGCAATTAGAGGAACTCTGCCAAAAGCTCAAGACTTAATGACAGAGACGAAAACTGAGAATGGGCAAAGAAAAAAAAATGATACAATAGCAACTCTTACCGTCATGATCAAAAACAACCTGCAAATAATGCAACTTAAGTTAGAGGATGAGACTATATGTCGCAGTAAGTGCGCAAAAAAAATGATCAAAGAAATTGCAAGAAAGAAGTCAAATGGAGAAGATATTATAGAAAGACTCCCATCCAACGACAGAAACTATGAATCGGCCATCTAACAGAATTGAGTTCAATTCCAAAGAGAGATTATGTGGCTTAAACCAGGGGACAAATCCGTGAGATCTTTTGGGCCAATGCGGACAATATGTGTCACAAGCTTGGGTTGTGACGAATATGCTATCAATGTGGCGTAAACCTCACCGAGGACACTAAGCCCCTTAAGGGGGTGTATGTGACGCCGTTGAGGGGGAGGGGGGGTCAAAGAAAAGGATTAGCAAGCTTCTAGGCAGGGAAGCTTTTGTAAAAGGAGGTACATATGACATATTATGCAAATCCCACATCAGAAAAAGAGAGAAGAATGAAGTGTTTGTAAGACATAACACGAGTTCACATGGTACTTGCACTTTTCGGCTCGATGATGGTATAGCTAGATCATTCCGTCCATATATATTTTGGGTTGTGCTTTACCATGATATCAAAATTTGAAATTCATTCTTTCATTTTGTGATTTGTATAAGTAATCAATCAAATGCCGGAAAATATAATTGTTTGCCCTGTGTAGAGGAAATGTTTCCTCTCTCTTTCATATCATTGCATTCAAACATTAAGACGCCTCCAACTAAAGGCTAAAGCATCCATTTGGCGGTAAATATAGCCAATCTAAATCCATATCCAAAAACGCAAAGCAAAATAGGGAAGGCCAAATTACATCATAAAGACATCCCAACTTTCTAAATTTTAAAAAACTCGCAAAAACACAATAGAAAAAAAGTACAGCTGATGAATTATTGATCATCATTCAGTAAACCTTTTCCTGGACAGAATGTTATATGTCGAAGGATACAGATTTCTGCATCCCCGTGAACTTCACATGGAGAATATAGAAACTGATACACAATACTCACAAGAAAAGCGACATCAAGATGATTCACAATGAGATAAGTTAGTTTGATCTTTATTAGCTTAGATGATACTTGGCTATATGATAATGGTGTATGCTTCAAGAAGTCACTGGAATGAACACTTGATTGTGGTTGAGATGAACGTTACTATCATTTTAGTTGTTTCCCCATATATATGATATATTAATCACATGTCACTACTTTTGCCGGATGAAACAAATGTTATGTGTTATGAATGGACTCTTTGTCCTTCCTTATTGTGATGTGGATTTATCATAAGTGTATTTTTTTATGATAATCGTAGTGTCCGCGCCAACTTACACGCATCGTGGCTAATTCCACGGGATACATGCTACCTCCCACCAGCCACAGGTACCAGTTAACTCTGTCCACTAAGGCTTGGACAGATGGGAAGAAATCACCTAGTACTTTTGTATCCACTAGCATTTGAACCTGAGACCTCATAGTTCTCAACCCACTTCATTGACCACTAGGCCACACTCTCAATACTCTATCATAAGTGTTTTAGTATGATGATGGGCGCAAATATGGTTAAAGAATTTTTGTTCAAAGTCATTGGCTAGAATGATTTGTAGTCAAATGATTCTTATGAAATGTTCTGAGGCTTTACACCTTGTGTTTTTTTTATTACAAGTCAATATTTGGGAACAAATCTTTTTTGAAGGGAGGGAGATGACTATAAATAATCATGAGTATACAATATTTGAAAAGACCGGGGAGCTCTACGAGGAGTTGACCAACTTTGATTGTGAGTTTGACGAAGGGTTGATCACAGTTGACCGTGTTAGATTAACATTAGAGACTTGGGAGAGATCATGCATTGCCCATGTACATGCCCCATTACCACACCACCCATTTTACTTAGTTTAGCCTTTTCCTTGTTTTATGTATTTGGACTTGAGCCTTAGCCCATTAGCTTACTTAGCCAAATGGTGAGTCTTTTATTTTTAGTTTTTGGATGATATGCTTATGTGAGTCTCTTTGGAGACCTTATTGAGTTCTTGAAGAGCTCTTTGAATCTCTAAAATTGGCCTTTGTCAATCGAATCTCCTTCTTTATTCCCGAACTTCAGGTTTGGATTAAAAGGAGTTTGTACGGGTGGCACCCTCTTATTCATATTTCTTTTAACAAATCCAATACATATTTTCTTTGAGACACCATTATTCCTCCCTTTGATCCCGCCATCGCCATGCCAAGAAAATAACTCAAAGGTCCCAAGTCTTTGACTTCAAATTTTGATGCTAATTGCTCCTTTAGGTTCTTCATTTCAGTTGAGTCATCTCAACATAAAGTATGATACCATCAATATATACTACAAGGATTGTTATTCCTTGTAGTGAATGACGAATGAACATTGTGATTTGCTTGTCTTCGAAAATATCCTAAGCCTTTAACAAACTGAGCAAATTTGTCCAACCAAAGATCTAGGAGATTGCTTTAGACTATTGGTGTACAAGCGATGCAATTGATGCATTCCCAAGAAGAGCGTTGGTTAGACATGGAGTTGGCTAAGTTTCATGAAATTTTAACACCAATAACTTCATATCGTCAGTTGAAGTTTGATAGTCAATATAGAAAGATTACATGGAGAAGGCATGGTAGAAAGTTAAAACTTAAAAAGTGGGATTTAGTTCGACCACATGCTAAGTTTTCTTACAACGTGAAATAGCTCTATGATAAGCTAGCAAAGTGTAACTTGAAACCCGGTGAGCATTGGGTCCTCATTACTTATTATAACAAATCTTACGCCATTTATGGAAGCTATTAGACTCGAGAACGAGTCTTTTTCAACCAGAGGAAAATGATGCAAGATCAAGAAGGCCAAGAATTCAAGAAATCTAAGAATCCATCCAAGATTAGGATTTCTTTTCCTTGAAAATTAGGATTTCTTATTTCTTGTTTCCTAGTAATTTAATTCTTATTTTAGTAAGATTATATTCGTAGTTCTAGTCAAACTAGGATTGCTAGAATTATCTTTTCTATTTTACTTAGGATAGGTCTTTCTTACCCTTATTCTTATTCCAGTTTAATTAGGATTAGTTTTTCTTAACCTCATCAATATTACTCATTATAAGGCGCATTTAAAGGGCTCAATATGCTGAAAATAATGATGGGTAATTAGTTTTTCTAAGCTTTTGCTTTAAAAACGTGATTTACTTTCTATGTCACGGTTCTTCCTTTATTCAACAATTCTTGCAATCTTGCGAGATTGAAGAACGTGTGGGTGAGGTTTCTTTTCATCTTACATTCTTCTAACGTGAGTTTGAAGAACGTTTTCGCTAGTTTTGTGAAAAACTTTAGTGTGGTGCTTTTGTTTTTCTCTCTTCTTTGTAATTGAGAAGTGCAAAACCTTAAAAGTACATCAAGGAACCATAAAGAAGTAAAGATGACAACAACAATCCTATTGGCTAATACGGAGAATATTTTGACACTAAAATACAGAGAAGAAAAGGTGCTTACCACTACATGTGAAGGAAGAAACTCCAGAACGTCAATAATCTGCAATATAAGCATATTGGCTAGATCAATATATGAACCATAAATAAAAGAAGACGACTGCTGTAGATCTATACAGTAGATCCAAACTAATTCAAGCTACTATAAAAGAGCTAAATTAGCAAGTTGCTTGAGTTAAAATAAGCAATTTAAAGTTTTCTGGGAATTCTTAATTTCTGGATTCACTACATTGTTTTATGAAAGTTCACCCTGGTATTAAACAAGTATGGAGGAGTTCCAAAAGACAGAAAACATCTTCATTTACAAAGGCGTATAAAGTTTAAAGGGTAATCCCGCAATGTAGATACGAAATTGCGTAAATTTGCCCATATTAAAATATCACAAGAAACATCAGGAAGCTCAAGGAGCAAAGACTTACAAGTGACAATGCTGTAAATATAGTCAATACCCAATCTCCATTGCCATCAGCGTGTGAAAGATGACCGTGATGCAGTTTAGCTGCTCAAAATATAAAGAAACAATTATCACCTAACTGTAGAAGATTTCACCAGACATGTAGAGGAAGGACACATATCCATCAAAGGGCAAGCAAGGGAAGTGCAAGCTAACTAATGGCAGGGGCAGGAGATAGAGAGTGATGAAGGGGGAAGACGAGCTTGGTAGCTTGCGTAAGTCCAGTTTCAGAGGTTCAGAAGCCAAAGGCAACTCTCAGACCATTTGAGTTTACAGACTCTGCCGTTTAGGTGACTACGAGATATTTTATTTATATTCCAATAAGCTCATGATAAAAGGTCCAGCTTTATCAAGTTAGCAAGTGAAATAACACTAAATTCTAAGTCGCACCAACTTTACTCCTCCCTTGTCAAACAACAACAACAACCCAGTAAAATCACACTAGTGGGATCTGGGGGGTAGCGTGTACGGACCTTAGCCCTACCCCGAAGGGGCAGAGAGGCTGTTTCCGAAAGACCTCGGCTCAAGAAAACAAAAGGACCAAAGGAGACAATATTAGTATCACCATAGAAGTCATAGGAAAAATAGGAACAACATGAAATCTAGAAGAAAGATGCAAGCAAAGCAAAAGCGACAGCAAGTAAATAGGTCCTGCACTGAAAAGCGAATAGTAAGACACAACGTTGCAACTAGCTATCTTAGACAAAAACCCTACCAGAGTAGTCTCACAAAGGTACGAAGGCAAGACTCAACTATCTCCTAACCTACAACTCTAATTCTCGACCTCCACATCTTCCTACCAAGTGTCATGCCCTCGAAAATACGAAGCATCGCCATATCGTGCCTGATCACCTCTCCCCAATACCTCTAAGGCCGCCCTCTACCTCTACTCGTGCCCTCCACAACCAGCAGCTCACACCTCCTTACCGGAGCATCTGGGCTTCTCCTCTAAACATGCCCAAACCATATGAACCTCGCTTCACGCATCTTGTCATCAATGGGAGCCACGTGCACCTTCTTCCAAATATCATCATTCTTAATCTTATCCATCCTAGTGTGCCAGGACATCCACCTCAACATCCTCATTTATGTTACTTTCATCTTCTGGATATGTGAGTTCTTAACAGCCCAACACTCAGCCCCATACATCATGTCCGGCCTAACCATCGCTTTATAGAATTAGAGTATCGGTGGCCCTCTCTTGTCACAGAGGACTCCCTTGTCAAACTGTTCTATAATTTGCTTCTTTCAATTTTCCAATTCAAGAAGCTTAACTATGTATCAGAACTCAGAAGCAAAATATACACGCTCATTGATGTCTTAGGAAAGGGTAAATTACTGTAAAACTGTATCAAAATAAACCAAATAAAAGAAACTTCCGGCATTGTAAGTCAATCTAGCAGACAAGCACAAATAAGCCTTCTGACTTATGCAATCTAGCAAATCGGATATGGCTTAAAAAGAAAGTTCACATAATAGATAAAGTTAGATTGTGAGTAAGTACCTTCTAAAGATGTTAAATTGTCATCTATAAATCATTTTGCAGAAAGCCTCCTCGGCTAATAGAATTTGGATCACGTTATTAATGTCCCCCGCAAATAGAAAAAAGAAAAAAGATGATACGGAATGAGAAATGAAGGTTAGAGTACGACAAAGAGGGAAACGACAAATTAGCACTTCATAGGTCTACTAATGATGATAACATACTTCATGTTGACAACTTGCATTTAAGAATATTAACTTACCGTCAACCTATTTTTTGAGACTGGCCTTAGAGCAATATTTTACACCAACGTTATATCAATATGTGAAATAATTTATATTAAGCTTTAAGCAAGGCACCATCACCACAAGATTTAATACTAAAGTCTAAGAAAGAAGAGCCGAGGGTCGATTAGAAACAGCCTCTCTGCCCTTTCGGGTAGGGGCAAGGCTCGTCTATATATTACCCTCCCCAGACCCCACTTTGTGGGAATATACTGGGTAGTTGTTGTTGTTGTTGTAAGAAAGAAGAGCAAATTTCTCCATGATATGCCTGTGAGCTCTCTCTTCTGTTCTACCAAATACCAAGCACAAACAAACTCAAACCTCAAGAAAAGACCTCAGTACAAAATAAAAAGCAATTAAAGAAGCAAATTCTGATAAAGGCACATAAAAAAAAGTGATTGATAACTCAAAATGACAGTACCATACTTAAAAAATCTTGTTTCTTTTATCCACCCAAAAAGAAAAAGGCCTCTTGCTAACGCTTTTACTTTTCTTGGTTTGGGCCTTTGATCCCATACAATCCTCCATATATAACCAAAGTTTTTTGTTCTTCCTATACCCAACAAATACCGCGTCCATAGAAAAGGAAAGAGAAAACAAAGGAAAAGGAATTTTTTGTATATATAAAAAGGAATCTTTTCCTTTTTCAGTTTGATAAAATAAGTGTAAAATTCCTTTTCTCTTGACCCACCTACTTAGTGACTAAAGTAAATAGGCTGATGTTTTAATCTCAGTTCCATTTATCTCTTTATTTCCTCTCAAATCAAACATAGAAAAGAAAATGATTTTCATTCACTTCTTTCTTCATTTTTATTTCTATCACTTGTTCCTTCCTTTTTCTTTGTTTCCCTCTTCTCCAAATATCTGGTTAACCAAAAAAAAAAGTATTTCTATGCAAGTTGCAGCACGAAGAAAACAAGTTTCAGCATGACAGAGATTTTTTTCACAAAATAATAACTAATGTTTAAGGTAGAGGCTCCTACGGAGAGTATTTGGGACCGTACAAAATATTGGGAGCCCGAGCAGGTAAATGTTGCTCCACTATTGATTTAGAAACTGTCAAATTTGTAGTTGTTAGCTGAAGATAGATTCCTACTGTTACATATGGCAAGAATTGATACTATGTAAATATGAAAAGATATACAAATCCCTATAATTAAGTAATTAGGAGATTTTGTAGGCTTGTAATTGTAGTCCTTCCCTTATTTGTATTTCTATCAAAGGTTATTTGAACCCAACAGCTTGAGAGAATAATCAAGCACACTATTCACCATTTTTATTCTCTTCTTCTTTCACATGGTATCAGAGCTAGGGTGTTTAGTCCCTGCTCCATCTCATTTTTTCTTCCTTGAACAAAAGACTATAGAAGAACCAGATCCTCCTTGGTCGACTCTTCAGTTTTCTCTATTTCTTCCAATTTCTCTTGTTTTTGTAGTTACTCTCAATCACTTCCTGTGTAATAAATACAACAATGGGAGATGATAAAGCAGTTGAAAATCAAATTACTGAAAAGTCGATTTTTCCTCTTCACGATCTCCAACAATTACTACTGTTAAGTTGGATGGGAGTGGAAATTATACCTCTTGGGTAGCTTCTGTACAATTGTGGTTTATAGGTTAAGGATATGAAGATCACTTGATCAAGAATTATACGGATATTGGAGCATTTGATAGACCAACTTGGGTTAAAATAGATGTTGAATTATGTAGTCTTTTATGGAACTCTCTTGACAATACAACAACAACAACCCAGTATAATCCCACTTAGTGGAGTCTGGAGAGGGTAGTGTGTACGCAGACCTTACCCCGACCCTGGGGTAGAGAGGCTGTTTCCAAATATACCCCCAGCATCCTTCCCTCCAAGAACTTCCCACCTTGCTCTTGGGGAGACTCGAACTCACAACCTCTCGGTTGGAAGTGGGGGTTGCTTACTATCAGAGCAACCCCTCTTGTCTGGAACTCTCTTGACAATAAGTTACTAAATCTTTTTCAGTTATGTAAGACATGTTGCAGGGTACGGAACAAGGCCAAAACCTTGTATACAAATGACATACAACTTATTTACAAGGTAGTCTCAGACATTGTCCACAGTGGCGGAGCCACGATTTTAACTAAGGGGAATCAAAATATAAATAAGTAAGCACACAAGAAAATCAAGGGGAGTCAACGTATATATACATAAAATTAAGAATTTAACATATTTACTCAGTGTAATTTTCCGGCGAAGGGGTGTCAATTGATTTCCCTTGCCAATGAGTGGCTCCGCCACTGATTGTCCACCTGCAATAGAACCAACAAGACATGGCAAGGTATCTTGGTCAGGTAGAATCCTTAAAGGATCAATTTGATTCTCTTATGCCTTTTACTGACAAGTTGGATATTCAGGAGAGACAGAGAGACAGATTTTTATGGTTCTAGCCTTGATTGGATTAAGATCTGATCTCTCCTCAGTTCGAGACCAGATTCTTGCTAGCGCATATGTTCCTACCTTGGAGAAAGTATCTACCAGATTGTTGCGCATCACATCTACACCGGAGGTAAACTCATATGATACTTCTATAAAGCTGTACAAACTAACACTTTTCAAAACGGACCCAGAAAAGGAAAAAGGAAAAGGGAAAAGCACTAAACATTGCAAATATTGTGACAAGGGAGGACATACACGTGATGTTTGTTGGTTGCTTCATGGTAAGCCTCCACGTAACAATGATCGTTCTCGACATGCAATTAATGTGGCTCACAGTGGAGATGTATTCTACCTACACCAGATGTCAAGGATCGATCATCTCACTCTATCACTTTGACTGGAGCAGACTATAATGATTATCTTAAGTACCAGGCATCAAAGCAACAGTCATCTACCTCATCTACAGCTTGCACAGTGCAACCTGGTAACTCTTTTGCCTATGTCGCATAGTATTCCTTTCCTGGACCATGGATTCTTGACTCTAATGCTACTGATCATATATCCGATAACAAAAATTTTCTTTTTGTCTTAAATTCTCATCTGTCTTTTCTACTATTACCTTAGCTAATGGATCAAAGACTGCTATAAAAGGAATACGTGCAACTCACCCTCTACCTTATTTACCTTTAACCTGAGTGTCTGTATAATCTTACTTCCATTAGTAAATTAACCAAGAACCTCAAGCGTCTTGTAATCTTCCATAGGATTATGTTTTTGTGCAGGACCGGAGTACAGAACATGTGATTGGAAGAGGACATGAGTCACACGGTTTGTACAAACTATATATTTCAAAACCACCAGTTGCCTTCACTTTCGCTATTTCCTCTTATTTGCTTCATTATCAATTGGGACATCCAAGTCTTTCAAAGTTGCAGAAAATGATCCCAATCTATCTAGTTTATCTTTGTTAGAATGTGAGTCAGGTCAGCTTGGGAAACACATTCGTGCTTCTTTCCCAAAGCGTGTCAATAATAGGTCATCCTCTATGTTTGAAGTTGTTCACTTGGACATATGGGGTCCAAGTCGTTTCAGTTCTTCACTAGGATTTCATTATTTTGTTACATTTGTTGATGATTATCTCAGTGCACTAAGTTATTTTTAATGAAAAACATATCTGAATTGTTCTCTATTTTTCAGAACTTTTGTACTGAGATTCGCAATCAATTTGGTGTTTCCATAAAGAAATTAATCAGTGATAATGCCCGAGAATACTTCTCTTCCTCTCTTTCTTCCTTCATGTCATCACAAGGTATATTACACTTGTCTTCTTTTGCACATACTCCACAACAAAATGGAGTTGCAGAATGAAAGAACAGACATCTCATTTGAAACGGCTCGAACATTACTTATTCACAATCATATTCCTTTACGTATTTGGGGTGATGCAGTTATTACTGCTTGTTATTTAATTAATCATGCCCTCCTCTATTTTGCTGTACAAGAGTCCACACTCAGTCCTTTATCCCCAACAACCTATGTTCCCACTTCCTCCACGTGTGTTTGGTTGTACTTTTTTGTTCATGACCTTACCCTGGGAAAAGACAAACTTCAGCAAAAGGCTATCAAATCTGTCTTTTTAGGGTACTCTCGTCTACAAAAAGGATACAAATACTTTGATCCCTCTAAAAATAAGTACCTAATCTCAGCAGATGTTACCTTTTTTGAGACTTCCCCATATTTTTCTCCTAATTCATTAAATCAAAAGGCTATATCCACAGTTCTTCCAGTTCAACCTTTTCGTCTCCAACTCCAATCCACCACTCCAAGTCTATTCTAGACACCCTCAACCTAATTCTCAACCTACTAATCAAGTTGATGCTTCTGATCCTAATGCAGGTACACAAAGCTCACTGGGTGACTCACTGCCTTCTCCAGCAATGTCTCATGCTTCAATTGAGCACTCATCAAATGTCACTGATCTCCCAATTGCTCTACGAAAAGGTACTAGAACTACTGCCAATCAAACTCCCTCTTATACTTTTTTAAGTTATATCGTTTATCACATTCCTATCATGCCTTTATTACTAGCTTATCCACTGTCAAGGTTCCAAAGACTGTGGAAGAAGCAATGGCCCTCCAGGTTGGCGTCACGCTATGATTGAAGAGATGACTGTCTTGCACGATATCGATACTTGGGAGATAGTCCCTTTACCTAAAGGGAAAACCACAGTTGGTTGTCAATGGGTGTTTACAATTAAGGTAGGTTCAAACGGAGAGGTTGATCACCTTAAAGCAAGACTGGTTGCTAAAGAGTATACTCAGGTGTATGGCATTGATTATGGTGATACTTTTTCACCAGTCGCAAAGATAGCATATGTCTGTCTTCTTATCTCTTTGGCAACGATCAATCATTAGCCCTTTTTTGAGTTGGACATTACGAGTGCATTTCTTCATAGAGAACTTGTTGAAGCAGTATACATGGAGCAACCAGTAGGGTCTGTTGCTCAGGGTGAGGGGGAGTCTGGATTAGTCCGTCGACTTCGTCGATCACTTTATGATCTCAAACAGTCTCCTACGGCATGGTTTGGCCGTTTCCGAACTGTTGTCCAACAATTTGGAATGACCCGAACAGAAGCTGATCATTCAGTATTCTATAGGCATTCATCTCATGGCAAATGTATCTTTCTGATTGTTTATGTTGATGATATTGTCATCAAAGGTGATGATCATGAAGGTATTATCCAACTTAAGCAGCATCTTTCAAGTCAATTCCAGACTAAGGATCTTGGCAAACTAAAATATTTTCTAGGCATTGAGTTGGCACAATTTGGCAACGGGATTGACATCTCACAAAGGAAGTATGCCTTGGATATTTTGGAAGACACTTGTATGTTAAACTGCAAACCTGTAGACAGTCTCATGGATCCAAATACTAAACTTGTTTCGGGACAAGGGAAACCTCTAAAAGATCCAGGAAGATATCGGAGACTTGTTGGCAAACTCAACTATCTTACGATCACGAGACTTGATGTCTCATTTGTTGAAAGTGTGGTTAGCCAGTTTCTCCGGTCACCTTGTGACAGCCATTGGGATGCTGCAATTCGCATCCTAAGATATGTCAAAGGTTCTCCGGGACAAGGTTTATTATATGAAAACAAGGGACATGCAGACATTTTTGGGTATTCTGATGCAGATTGGGCAGGTCCTCCCTCTAATAGACGGTCCACTTCAGGTTATTGTATTATAATTGGAGGCAACCTAATATCCTGGAAAAATAAAAAGCAAGATGTGGTGGCTAGGTCAAAAGCAGAGGTAGAATATCGGGCTATGGCATTAGCTACTTGCGAGCTTAGATGGCTAAGGCAACTTCTACAGGAGTTAAAGATTGGAAGGGACGAGCCGATGAAATTGATTTGTGATAGTCAAGCCGTTCAAATCCAGTATTTCATGAAAGAACGAAGCATATTGAAGTAGATTGTCACTTCATTCGACAAAAGATTGAGTCCAGGTGCATTGTTACGAGTTTTGTCAACTCAAGACCAACTAGCAGATCTCCTCACAAAATCACTCCGAGGACCCAAAATTGGCGATATCTACAGCAAGCTAGGAGCATATGACTTGTACGCTCCAGCTTGAGGGGGAGTGTTAAATATGGCAAGAATTGATACTATGTAAATATGCAAAGATACATAAATCCCTGTAATCACACAAATCCCTATTATTAAGTAAGGTAGGAGATTTTGTAGGCTTGTAATTGTAGTCTTTCCTTATTTGTATTTCTATCAAAGGTTGTTTAAACCCAACAACTTGAGGGAATAATCAAGCACCCTATTCACCATTTTTATTCTCTTCTTCTTTCACACCTACTACTTCTCATTAGCAATAGAACTTCAAAGAGTATGCATCTACCTTGCGAAGTCCTTTAATTGAAGACTCAGCATTCTGCGAATGTCTTGTTTCTTATGTTCTAGAATATATTGCAGGAGTTTCTTCTGTGATCACTTGATTTTATCCTACTTCTGTTCTGTGAAGAATCCATACATGCATTGTTGACCGAATTGTCAGTGCTTTATTCGTTCCTAAAGGAACCTACAGATACTTGATCTTTCCAACCAAAGATTTATACAAGGTACGAGTTCTATTAAAGTGATGCAGAAATTTCCCCACATACGCGTACACAAAAATGTCACTCTCCAAGGGATTATATAAACTCGTAAAGCAACTTTAGTGTTCTTCTTTTCTTGAATCTTCTTTTTTTTCCATCTATTTATTTGTTCACTTGCTTTTGTCAATTCTATTCTTCACTTAGGTCCACCCCTCCCCCCTCCCTCTGTAACTTAACTTTCTATGTTCTCATATTGCATAAGCAATCAAACAGAATCTGTCATTAAAC
Organism: Nicotiana benthamiana; assembly: GCA_034376525.1. Classification (NCBI taxonomy): domain Eukaryota; kingdom Viridiplantae; phylum Streptophyta; class Magnoliopsida; order Solanales; family Solanaceae; genus Nicotiana; species Nicotiana benthamiana. The sequence goes on along the minus strand of CM067333.1, from coordinate 43,434,927 downwards.
ACCATTCAAATTTCAAGCATTGCAAAAATGCATTTTGGGATGGCTTCTATAAGACCTAAAATCTACTTCAATATACTGAAAGTGTTCAAATATTGTATAACAATTTCTCCAGTATTGGAAATTATGGTTATCAAGATAAGAAATGCAAAGCAAAAGCAGATTTTATTGGTTATATATAGTTGATGCTTTGTAGATCTAATACATCACAAATACCCACAATCAATATCCAAAGTAGGATGAATACGACAATCAATGATACAGACAAAAAACATACCAAGCAGCCGGTAATAAGCTCGGTAAATTATTGAGGTTCCGTCAACGAGCATGACTCTGCCATTCGAAGGATCAAGATTGGGCGACTTAATTTGAGTACGGGGAAAATCAAAAAGCACATTTCTATGTAACACTTGCTCTGTTTCAACATTATTAGCAGAAGAAACCGCTCTGCAGTAACCCTGACAATTATAATTAATAGCCAATTAGTGCTTTAATGTTGAAAAGTACAAGGGACTGAAGATAAAGACTAATGGGAGCTTTTTCTATTTACCCTATTAAGAGGAGATGTCGATAAAGCACAAATAGGATGTAACTTTCTGAAACGGGAAGTACTGAAATTGCCACTAGGCGACTGAGCAACCCATATATTTTTACTCCCTAAGTGAAAGAGAGTCCTCAAACAATGTGACAGTTGATGACATGCCATGTGCTCTGAAACTTGCTCCCTTAATACACTTCAACTTACAACAAAATACTGTGAAAATCCAGAAATCAAGTTAAAAGTTTCGAAGATAACATTTACAAATATTCAAAACGTTTCACACTATATCAGCTAGTGAGTGCATACTAATTGACAACTATATATGCTGTACAACCACAACTATAAAGTTCAATAAAATTTTCTGCGTACAGATGATATAGAAAAATTTAGGTTTGTACCCATTTGAAAATAGCAAATGAATTATTTGTAAATCCACCACAGTAATCAAGAAAAAACAGAGTAATATATCCAGCAGGAGCAATTGAACTTTCAAGGGAATTTAATCTCACCTTTTTCACCTGGGATATCTGCTTTACAAGAGCAGAGCCATTTGGATTACAGGCGCGAACACGGTCTCCTTTTTCTTCCTTCCGAGAAAAATGGTCCTCATGTTCAGGGTAGGTTCAAAAATAATACGTACTAGTGAACATTTTTGGTATCTATTAAATATTTTACACGAGGGGCGCCTTAAAGTTGCCACTATTTTTTATCCTGTCACTAGTATTTCTCATGTTTTTTGTATATATATTACTAATATTACTAGCTATGTCCATTTACAAGTAGTTCATTAGATAAATTTGTCAATTGATAAAATATTATTAATATTAACCAAAATGGTCAATTAGCTATTTGTAGCAAAAAAGTATCAAATTTTTACTTTCTTTTGAGTGGGTGCTATTAGAATAGATTGGATATATCTTAAGGAGCTTGAATCTCAGTTTTGTGATGATTTGGTGAAGTTTTGAGGTGGTTTGAATTGAAAATTCGAAATAAAAACTGAATATGACAAAAAAAATGATATGTGTATCACACTGTGTATCACATATGTATCATATTTGTATCTATTGTGTATCACATGTATATCTATGTATATCTGTGTGTGAGATACATGCGTGATACGTGTTTGATACATGTGTCAGAGAAGAATTTTTTGACATCGATTTAATTATGAATTTTGATACAAAACCAGTCCAAATCACCTCCAATCTTCCTCAAATTTTGTATATTGACTTATCTATATGTTTTCAGTGAATTTCGACCATACCCATAAAAAATACATTATTTGTTTCGATTTTTGAAATATTGGCTAGAGGTTGGTAAGTTGAAACTTATATGGGATGTTTCTGTAAGTTTTCCTATATATATACTAGTTGCAGTAAGTTTGTGCTGAGCCCGGGCCCAAATTCAAGGTCAAAACGTAATACATATGATTAAAGAATAATTTGTATTATGTTTTTAAGTTTTCACCGCATATCGTATTTCTCTTGATAAAAATTAAACGAGCATACTCATATTATAATCAAGATAAATTTTAAATATACCAGCTCGTTTTCAGTTTGGTATTCCCTGTGAATCCCGAATTAATATACCATGTATCATATTTAAGAGATTTTCCTAGAATTCATATCAACATAGAAAAAAATTGGGAATAATATTACTTATGCATTTTTTCAAATATATAAATAGGAATATGTGGGAATGACAAATTTACGTGGGGTCCATTCACCTTTAACCTTGCTTAACGTAAATTACAAATTCAATAGGGCCTACTGTTGCAGAAAACTCACATGTGTTACTGAAATATTAAATGATATGGCAGACTGTAAATCATAAAACAAAAAGTAAATTTGGCATAGAAATAAGATCAGGACATAAAAGTAATTAAGTGAAAAGTTTTATATATTTTTTGGAAATGTATATGACGATTACAGAAGTCCTTTGATTCTTTCTTACTATATATATAGTAATATGTACACACTAGTCTCACACAAGATTACACAAATATGAATATATTTGAGTTATAAAATAAAAATTAAAAAAATAAGTTCTATGAATGACGATCCTATTAGTTGGTTAAAGAAAGAAAATTTTTTTGGGGGGTGGGGGGGTAATAATGCAAATAGAATATCATTTCTATATTTTTACTAATTATGTTATTATATTTTGAGGAAATGACTAATCCTTCTACCTCATTAGATGGAGAACACTAAAGTCAATGACAAGCTTCGTTTGTCACAGTAAAAGTAAGTGGGACTATTTTGTATATCTTGAGCTGATCTTTTATATCTTGTCCTTCTATTGATCAAACGTGGGACTATTTTGTATGAATTTCTAACCAAAGCAAATGCATCAAAATCCCTAGTTATCAAACCCCCAGGGCTCCAGATAGGCTACAAAGTGAAAATAGGACTTAGAATACTACTGGTATATCAGATTTTTGTTGCAGGCCTCAGACCTCGCAAATGCGAGGTCAATCATCGAATTTGCGACCATTGTTAGGTTCGCATTGGCGATACACTCATCGCATTTGTAAAAAGTGGCTGGGAAGGCCAGTATTCACATTTGCGAACAAAGCTTCGCATTTGAGATGGTGACAGGAGGGAGGCAGTGCTCGCATTTGCGATCATTGGATCGCATTTACGATCGGCTCAGCTTACATTTGCGAGCATTTCTTCGCTTTTGCGAAGTTCAGCAAAAGTGTGAGAGACCTCACAAATGTGATGGTTTTCTCGCATTTGCGAGCTTCGCAAGTTCAGGTCGCAAATGCGACATCCGCAACTTTGTAAAAGTGACGTAGACGCAATTTTTCATGCATTCTTCAAATTTTTAAAACCTAAAACACAAAAGGCGAATTTTCAAAGACCATTTCTTCCCCAAATCACAGGTAAGTGATTCTAAACTATTTTCTTTAAATATTTCACTTTATTTTACAAGGCTTATACCTAAAATCTAAGGTTTTCATGGTGGAATTGGGGGGTTTTGGGTAGAAATTAGGGATTTGATAAATTGGAAATTTAGACCTCAGATTGATGTTAGATTCCAAAATCAGTTACATATCCGGACTCGGGGGCGAACGGGCAATCAGGTTTTTATCCGAATTTCGGGGTTGGACCAATCGAACACAGGTGTTGACTTATTCAATAATGGCCTAATTGAATTCTTATCGATCATGGATGATTCCTAAGGAATTTTGAAACGCTTGGTTGATAATTTGCTAGATGTTGTTGGTTTGGAGACGTGTTTGAGATGAAAAGTTGTGATTGAACTTTGAGTGGTCTTTGGAGGGAGGTAAGTGTTGTGTCTATCCTTGACTTGAGGGAATTAGGGACCTTCGGACTTTGTGTTATGTGAATTCCATGTGAGCGGCGTATATGCAAGGTAACGAGTGCTTATACGCCGCCGAATTATTTGTTTTCCCTAATTTATCGATTTTCCTTTATAGTTTTCTCTCCTATTTTATTGTTACATGCTTTAAATGTTTTCCATGCTTAATTGCTACGTGTTATTCAATATCTTCTTCTGTTAACCATGTTAGTTCTTCTATAATTCCCCTAATCCCTACTATTTGTTTAATTTGACTTGCTTGTACCCTCTAACTGTAAATTGCTTGTTTGATCTTGATGTATAGTGTTATTTGTGTAGATTATACATTGAACAAGGTTCCTTTTCTTGGTTCAATTTGGTATTTGTTTATCATAAAGGCCTTGTGATTTAGCTTGTTGAATTGACTGAATTCATTTACTGTTTGGCACTAATACAGTGGGAGAGGGTTGCACGTTGCAACATGTGGAATAACGATGGATTAATATGGTGAAATAAGGGTGAATTATGATACTGATATTGATATAAGGTGAGGTTGGGTAGCGCACCGCAACAAATATATATATATATATATATATATATATATATATATATATATATATATATATATATATATATATATATATATATATATTAATGTTATTGATATTGTTATGGTAGATTAGGAAGGATTATGTAATGTTTGGTGGGATCGGGTTGCGCACTGCAATAACCTATATGTTTCTACTTCTCGAGCTGTGTTGTTTTCGGTATTTCTATTTGAGCTGGTAAAGATTGGTAATTTTGTACGACACTAGTTTATCTTCGAGGTTGCGGTTATCATTTCTCGTTGGATGTTTAATTCTATACCGTATTTCAATTATTCTGTTATTGTTATAAACTGCTTTCAGGTTTTGCGTAGGTGACCCGCCTTAGACCCGTCACTACTTCGTCCAAGTTTGGCTCGGCACTTACTAGTACATATGGTCAGTTGTACTGATACTGCACTCTACACACTGTGTAGATTTTCGCAGACGGTCCCAGCGGTAGTTACAAGCGAGCTCGGACCGCACATTTGCGGAGACTTGAGGTACAGCTGTTCAGCGCCCGCAGCTCCTAGAGTCTCCATCCTCTTTTCTTGTAGTTGTACAACTTCATTACGATAATTTTGTACTTGTTTCAAACCTTTATGTGTAAATTCAGTTGTGTTTCATCTAAATCATCATTTTCCTCATCATTTGCATCGATACTTTGATTACCATAAAGAGCATTCATATTTTCACCATTTAATTGTTGACCTGCTGCAATATCATGACAAAATTAACTATCGGTAAATTAAAAAGAAGGGTTATCACTATTAAGAATAATAGGTGGAGGAGGACGGGTAACAGGCCTGCGTCGGGGAGCCGGGAGAGGAGTAGTAGCTTAGCCACTAGATTCACCAATTTTAGATTTTTCCTTACTACCAAATATTTTTTTTCAAAGAAAAGGCCATATTAATACTAATTATTCAAACTAAAACAAAAAAAAACTATAATATTAAAATTTAAGAGTTGGAACGAGTTTACCAAATTGACAAACAACTTCTTAAAAACTGTACATCGTTAAAGACTTGAATGCTTCAATTCACCAACATCACAATTTTTCACAAATTGCAACAATAAAGTAAGGAATTATAGAAGAAAATTAGGGAGAGATTGAGAGAGAATGATGATTTTGGGAGTAAAAATGAAAAAATGAGGCGGTATTTATAGTTGAGAATAAGGAAAAGTGTAATTATAAAATGTTCGAGGTTAAAACAATGTTTGGGGGCCAAATGACTATTTTTAAAAAGACAAACGGCTAAATTAGCAGGCCAATGGCTAGTTTTTGAACTTCCAACCGTTGGCTAGTTTTTAAAAAAAAATATAGTTGTTGGGCCCTTTAGGCCCAGTTGAACCGGTCCAAGCCTGCCATGTGCCAAAACACAAGATACATATTAGTCTATGTATTATCTCTAAAAAACTTCATAAATCCTTCAAGGTTCAGAGGAATTTTCGTTGCTGGCAGCGGAAAAGAAGCCTGTTCATAACCGTTTCCAGGAAAAGCAGCATCCTCCGCAAACTTCGCTAGAATTTATTCATAAGCTTCATCTATCTCCGGTTGTGATTCAGCAAGTTCAAAATTTCTTCTTTTGAATGAATCCAATCTCTAGAGAGTATTGATTTTTCCAAGCTCTCCCTCATAAACGCTCTATGATCACCGATTTGAAGTATCGCTTGACTAAAAGCGCTCTCTGATGGTGCTGTTGAAGCTTGAATACTTAAAATATCTCAAGTCATTCTTGAAAGAACCGAATAGTATTTTTCTTTGTCCTTCCACCATTCCAAAACATCAAAGGAGCCGTCGGGACTCTCTGATTCTAGTCTCTTCGGCAAATAAACTTTAAGCTCATTTAGTTGTGAACTATCACCAATATTATCATCTTGAGAACCCCTGAACTCCATCAAAGAACTATGTGTTTTTAAGCCCGCAGCTCTTTTAGATGATTACGAACTAGATGAAGTAGGAGTTGGAATATTTGGTCTAGCATGATCTAAGGCAAGTTGTTAAGCATTAGAAATTGTTTTAGCATTTACTTTAATTGAGGAATTTGCATCTACAAGTGTAGTAATCTGAAAGGGATAAAGCCTTATAAATATTTGTATACTAAAAGTGAGGACCTCCTAATTTCATGGTAGGATTTAACATGGCAGCACCACCAAAAATAGGAGGAATAGGGAAAAAAACTTTTTCAAACTTATGTTTCATAGAATTGATAGCAAGTTGATAAATTACCACACCCTCTGAAAATTGAGAAAACAAATCTGCAAGTGCTGCAATATAAACTAAAAAATTAGAAATATTAGGATAATATCTCCCAGATAATTCATTTATAGCAACATGAAATTTTTCTAATAAGTTTACAAGCATTTTAACATTAGTCCAATCCTGACTTGTAAGGTGTTCATCATCGCCATCATCATCACCACCAACACGAGCATATTAAACGTTGTGTTTATTGGGTTTCTATATTCATATGCAACAACTAAATTTTCATACATATAATTCCATCTAATCGGACAAGGTTTAGGAATTTTTCTTTCTCTAAGGCCAAATTTATCACATTTTTATAAAATATTCTCTAAGTATACTTCTACGATTTGAATAAAAAAGACAATTAAGAGTTATTTTAACCTTTTTAATTTCTATATTTAATATTTTCATACCATCACCGATGATTAAATGGTAAATATGACAAATACATCTAACATGGAAAATATTACTAAATGCATGATTTAGTATAGTTGTAAGCAAACATATAGCATTAGTTATACTAGAATCATTATCCATCGAAACTGACATTATTTTATCTCTAATGTAAAAAAATGTAAATATCTGCAATTGTGTTAGCAATAAACTTACTTGTGTGACGTGAATTGATGATTCTATAAGCAATAATACGCTTTTGCATTTTCCATTCCTCATCAATCCAATGAGTAGTAACAGTAAGATAATCACTGTCTTTACCACTTTTACCAATATCAGTAGTTACAGCAATACGGCAATTTATATGAGTAAATAAATAACACAAATATTTTTCATATTCATGTTTTTATTACATATCTTTTTTGGGTGTAGTTATTGAAGGTAAGGGTGAGCAAAAGGAAGCTCCTAAGGCAGTGGAGACATGGGGAGAGCCTGATGCTTCCAGGTGTGTGCTTGCCACGTCAATTGTTGACCGTGAATCTGACCATGTAAGTTGAACTTTACTACATTAATTATGTGCTATACTCTTGTACTTGTGGGCTAACATTTGATTTAATGTGTTTTCTTTTGTTATTTTCTCGATTGTTTATCAATATTTTGTGTCTACAGTGTGTTTCCGTGTTTTCTACATGTATTATTGAAGGTTTAGGTGGATAGTTTTTGTGGAAGGGTAGCAGATATCTGGTTTAATCGTGTATATGACAAGAATGACCTTTTTGTCCATATTAGCTAGGTGTGTTTATAGCGATATACTTTCTGTCGAATCCCGTAAATTTTCTTTTTGGTATTATTGATAATTGAACCGATAAGCCCCAAAATTGATAAATCGAAATCGAAAAAATTGAAACCTTATTGAAACGATAGCGATAAGCATATGTACAAAATCGATAATCGATAAGTAATTATCGATAAGGGGCAAAATCGAATCGATAAATCTAATGTACACCCCTAGTAGGGTGATTAAAACCTTGCAAACTATAAAATGCACCTTGTTATTTGAGACTGCTCACATTCAACAGGTTTAAAAGAATCAGTAGGCAAGTAGGATTCAGTTATTTGACACTTTGGTCCTAGTTCAATATTGTCTACTCTCTGCTTACCTAGATACCATGTTCTATGGTTTTCTCTTAAATACGTGGAACTGTTGTTTGAGACGTGCACTTACTTGATCTGTTTGAGGAGGTAAAATGTGACCCTTTATTTGTTCCCTCTTTAAATGCAATCCTAAGTGTTTTGATTGACGCTTAGATTTTTATCCTTTAAATACCATAGGATGGTCTAGAACTACCTAAATTAGAGGTCCTAAATACCACTAGGCCAACTAGGAAGGGACAAGCAATGCACGCATAAGACACTTTTCAAAGTTGCTAGAACGCTTTAGGTTATGACCAAGTGGAGGGAATTGGGTAGTAAGGATATGTTGACTACGCGCTAATGTCACGTGTAGCCCCTTATTGAGTAGTGATTACCGGGCATTATGTGGGTATGATCTTTTAGTGTAACTAACCTAGGACTCATCTTTCCCAACTCTCGCTGTTTAAATGAATTTACTTTTATTTATATATGTGCAACTTGTTCAAACATTTTCCCTTGTTTCATTACTTGAATCATATATATGCTTAGAATGCCAAAACATGCCTTTACTTGCAAATATGTGTTAAAACTATTTATTTGTTAAAATGACTAATTCACATAGTTTAAGTTTGGTCGGGCCCCACTGTTGTGGACCGCAAGGGGTGCCTAACACTACCCTAAATCTCTGGTAATGCAAGATAGTCCATGAGTTAATCGCTCTAGGTGCCCTAACGCACTGTAATCCGTTTGGAGGTGACTCCTCTAATATCCAGTTCCCAAAATAGAATGAGTTATTTCCCCCATGAATGTCGAAACCCGAACTTCCCCGTCAAAAGAGAAAAAAGGGGGTGCGACAGCATGGCGACTCTACTGGGGATATTTTTAGGCTTTTACCATAGCGAACTTATCTTTCGTGAATTAGTCCAAGCATTCTCTATCCCATGTACCCTTTTCCCTTATTTGAATATAACTGTCTATTTTCAAGCATTTATGATTTTTTTTCCTGAAACTGACTTGTCTCCTTGTTTTCTTTTTCTGTAACTGTCTCTTCAATTATTTAAATACATTTTTTATTATTTTCTTATGTTCAAATACTTGACAACTTGCTATTTATCGCTGCATAAATCATGCTCAACATCATAGTCCACTCGTGCGTAATTAATCTTATAGCAATGCTTGATCAGTATTTGCGTGTTTCTTATATGTCACCCTTTGTATTCTGAAATGCGTATTTGCGGTAAAACTAGTCGATCAACAATGCGTTCGATAGTTCCGTGCCTTTCCCCCTCAAGTTGTCCGCCTGAGGGTCCCAGTGTAGACCTCTATAGCAACCTTACTCCGATTAAATTGTACGTGCATCATGCTCAAACATAGTCGGGTTAATATGTTGTCTACATAATAACCCTTTAAGACAAGCCTTGTCCAAAAGTCCATCGGTTTTTCCCTAATCCCAACGAACGTAACCGCGATTATGGGTAATAATCTGAAAAAATAAGTGCCACATGCTAATCATTATTGTATAAATAGACAAACCTAGATGGAGAAAGGGCCTAACTCTCTTTGTTTTGCAGAAAATAAGGCACAAGGTCCCTAGATTCGGTATGGTTAGCACACCCTCACTTTTGCTAGATCGGTGGAGGGATCTTCCTTCATTTGACCAAAACCATGTGAAACGAGTCTTAGGAAACTTGCCTTCTTTGATGGACCTTCAGCTCAACAAAACGCTAATCGAGGCACAAAATGTTGATCGAGGCTGTAACTATGTTCTAGGATAAGGAAAGGGTTGTGTTCCGTTTTGGGAACATAGAAATGACACCCCTTCTAGAAGATATAGGAGGATTTGTTGGGTTACCTCGAGATAGTCCTAATCTGTTGGCACCTGAAAATCGCACTGCTAGGGCATTTTTGTAGATGGTAAGACTGAAAAAGAATGACATATTGAAATGTCTAAAGGACTCCTACATACCTTTTGAGTTTCTTTATGAAAGATACGGTCACAATATCTCTTACCATATTTTTGATGATGAGTTCTCAGTCACTTCTTTAGGTTGGATTCATTGTAGGATCGTCGTATTTATCATGTGTTTCTAGGGCATACTGGTATTCCCAATCCAAGGGGATAGGATCCATACTAGGTTGGACATGGTGACCAAAACTTTGATGGACGGGATCGAGGGAGAGACATATACTATCATCCCTATAATCGTTGCAGACATGTACCAGGCTTTGAAACGATGTCAGAAGGGGTTCAGGTTCTTCAAGGGTTGCAACTTGCTGCTATAAGTCTGGTTGTTAGAACATCTCCAAAAGGGACAATACCATCAAGAATTTCTGCAAATGTCGTGGAATGAACACATATCCTTCCATCATCCCAAAAAATGAACGATATTCCAGACATGTTTGCTCAGCCAAAGGACACTGCAGGATGGGTACATCTTTTCAAAAATTTGATTGAGAATCAAATCTAGTGGATGTTCGAGTGGTTTCTTGCCAATGAATTCATCATCATATCCATGGATTCTCCACAATTGGTGTTGATCGAGTTGAGGGGAACATACACTTACGCTCCTCTTATGGTTATGAGACAAGCAGGAAGGAGACAAATCATAACACAGATCGCTAAAATGTGTCACTGCAGAGCCAATTTCTAAGGTGACGTTATCCCATATAAGAATGAAGCGCAACACATGTGGAACTTAAAGATTATTGTGTAGAAGGATACTATTGAGCCAGACCAATATCATGCGGCCACTCATATCTTTACTCTTCCTGGTTGGAAGATAACGTAATTGGGGTCGTTGAGCCAAAGGTTGGGCCAGCAAAATAGGGTCATAGACGAGGTTGTTGAAGTGGAGGTAAAGTAAAACAAGCTGCAAAAAAGAGTTTGTGAGTCTGAAGCCAAGCATATGGCACTACACAAGGTCGATATGGAGATAATTAAAGAGTGGAAATAAAGAGATGTTAAATCCAGAGAGAGGCTGAATTACCTGGAGTATAGTTTAATGGAGTTGGAAGGGAAGATGAGAAAAAGGGTCACTGACTACCAGAACACCGAAGGAAATGAAGGAGGGCATCTTGCAAAGGCATTCCTGTTGTTGAACCTGCGCGAGTTAGGAGAGTTGATTGTGACAAGAGCATCCAATCTGGAGAGAGTCCTTCTGGAACCAAGTAGATTAGATTTATTTGCTTTCTTTTCAAATGTAATAAGTCTAAGAGCAAGTAGTGACATTGTTTTATTTACTTTTGTTTTGGTTCGTTTACTTTTAATTTAATGAAATGAGGCAATTATTGGCGCTAAATTTCTCCAAATTTATTTGTCGCTAGGCTTACCTCGGGCACAAAGGGGCTCTCAAATTAAGATACAAATTTACATTCCATCAATATGTGTTTAAATATTGCAAACATTTCAAAATCCTTATTGAATTATTTACCTTTTCATTTTTTCTTTATTTCTTATTCCCCTCCCTAAGGTTGGTTCGCTCATACTGGCATCGTCAACATATCACACTAGATCTAGAGGCCCTCCACCTACTCCTCCTCCAAGCAATACAAAAGGAAAAAAAGGCAAAAATGGACGATTTAAGTGGTATCCGAATGGAAAATGTTGAGAATGCAGAAACATCAGAGGGGCGGAGTACTCCGGCATCAAATGATCTAGTCTTGAGATTGGAACAAAAGATATTGGAATTACAAGGAGAGTTTGAGCAGGTCCGCGACATGGAAAACTTGTCACTAATGCTCAACGTCCCAGACATCAACTAAAAAAACACAAAGAACCCAGCACCTCCCCAAAACACACCAAACCAACATTCGCAAAACCTTCATGCACCGCATCAATACGCATCCCCACCCCAAAATCTCAATTCCCCACCAATACCAACTCCACCACAGCACCACCATCAACCAATCCATTACCCTCCAACCTTCACTTATCATACTACCCAAAATACTCCACAACCTATTCATGACCCTCAAAAATCTACCAATGACCACTACTACACCCACACACCGGGCACATACCAAAACAACCCTATATGCGTGGAAACCGTGTCTTACTCTATCCAACCAATCTCGTATATCCCAGAATCCTTCGAGAAAGACATGCTCATTAAAAACATGGCTGAACAACTCTAGAAGTTGACAAGTCGAGTTTAGGTTGTTGAAGGCGGCAAGGGAATAGAAGGTTTAAACTATGAAGACCTATGCATACAACCAGATGTAGAACTCTGAGAGTGATACAGACGTCCAAAGTTCGAGATGTTTGATGGTACGGGTGATCCCAGAGTTCATATGAGGACCTATTGTGACAAGCATGTTGGGGTCAAGAAAATGAAAAGATCCGAATGAAACTCTTTATGAAGATTCTAATTGGAGATGCTTTGCCCCAGTACATCAGCCAAGATCACAAGAAATGGTCCAATTGGGTGAGTATGGAGTAAGATTTCATAGACCGGTTCAGGTTCAATACAGAGAATGCACCGGATGCTTTCTACATTCAAAATGTTACAAAGAAACCTACTGAGACATTCTGCGAGTATGCTACTCGTTGGAGGTCGGAAGAGGCCAAGGTCAGGCCATCTTTGGACGAGGAATAGATGAACAAGTTCTTCATTAGAGCACATCATCCGCAATATTATGAAAGATTAATGGTTATTGAAAACAATAAAAATTCTATGATATCATCAAACTTTGGGAAAGAATCGAGGAAGGCATCAAAAATGGGATGGTACTGAATTTTGAGGCATTACAGGCCACAAAAAAGCGTTACAATCTGGCAACATATCAAAGAAAGAGACGTTGGGGAAGTAATGGTAGCTCAAGGCCCGAAATCTCCACTTACATATGAAAAACCACCACCCACATATCAAACACCACCCGCAAACCAAGTACCACCACCCACATATCAACCCTCATCTCCCAGATATTCCCAACCAGCCACTGCCTCTCATACCTATAATTCCCAATATCCCATTTACAATCACCTCTAACTCACCAAAACTTTCCAAGACCGCGACCAAACTTCGATCTCAAGCCACCTAGATAATACACCGCCATTCCTGAACCCGCCGACTAGTTGTATGAGATGTTGAAAGCCACGGGTTACATAACGCATGTTACCACTGTAGCATTAGAAAATTCATCCCAATGGGTCAATCTAAACAAAACTTGGGAGTACCATTCGGTATGAAGGGGCATACCACAAATGAGTGTCAAAAAATTAAAGTATAAGATCCAGACACTAATTGACAACATGGTCATGCAGGAAAAATAAGTCATACCTAATGTCCGCAACAATCCGCTCCCTGATCATAGAGGCGGTAGGGTACATGTGATAGAGACGAACGGAGAATGGGACCTTAAGGGGTCTATTGGGCTTATTCGGGAAGGCGATGACTTTAAACCCTCGGTCATACTTACTCCTATTTTAGTACAGAGTCAGTCACCAATCAAGGTTGAGGTAGCTGCATCAGTTCCATTTGAGGTAGAGGTGGCTCCGCCTACAGACACCCCTGCTCCGTTTGAAGTAGAAGTCATCACACCTTTCACAGTGACTGTATCAACCATACCTCCTCTCCACTCAAAAGAAGTACCTTAGAACTACGTTTCCAAAGCTTGGTGGGGAAGGGAAGGCAAGGGTAGAGGAATCCGATTCTGCACAAGGAATGACTAGAACCGGAAGAGTATATACACATAAACACTTGGGAGGACCAAGTAAGGATGCCATTACCAGGTAGCCTGTCATTGAAACAGGGCCAGATGATTTATGGGGGGAAGTACAAGCAAATGAGTATTCCGTCATTGACCACTTTAACAAAACACTAGCTCAGATATCCATCCTATCGCTGTGTCAAAATTTAGAGGCACATAAGAACGCTTTAGTGAAAGTGTTGAGTGATGTTTATGTATCCAACAATAGTGGAGAGATTGCCAATATGGTAGGGAAAGTGCTGGAATGTCATAAGATCATCTTCTACGAAGATGAGTTACCGCCTGAGGTGTTGAATCACAACCGAGCATTGCATATCACGGTGCAATTTAAAGACAAATTCATTGCCAGGGTCTTGTTGATGGAGGTTCCAGCCTCAATATTTGTCCGTTGGACACTGAAAAGACTGGACAAAGGTTTTCATGAAATACAGGCAGAAAGCATGAATGTGAAAGCTTTCGATGGGTCTCAAAGAGCCACGATCGGAGAAATTAACCTTTTCTTGAAGATAGACCCGACTTGGTTCGATGTTAAGTTTCAGGTGGTCCACATATCAGCCTCGTACAATCTTTTATTGGGTCGACCATGGATCCATATCGCTGGGGCTGGGGCATCCACACTGCATCAAGCCATGAAATTCGAATGGAATCTTCATAAGGTGATCATTCATAAAGATGGGCCCCCATTTACACCAATGAAACCATCCCGTTTATTGGAAATAGGAGAAGGCTATGAGGGAAAACCTATCATCACATTGAACGTGTTAATGCCGATGAGAAAGATAAGTGGTGGAGTAGTAAAATAGAAAGCATACTGGCATGGTCTGGGCATGAATCTGGCAAAGGTTTGGGGAAGAATCTCCAGGGTATCACTAAATCGATACGGCTGACAGATCATGGTACTACCTTTAGGCTCGGATATCAATACGCATGGCAAGAGTATAATGATTGGTCGCCTCCATGGAGCAGGCCGTATTACCCTCTCGATAAACTAGTGACATGATAATATCAAGCTTTTTACCAAGCTGATACAATATGGTGAACTGCAGAAGGGGAAGCATTAGTTGGGTGAAGAATCTGTTCTTGGAAGACGAAGACATGGAATGCGACGTGATAATTGAGGAGGAGGGGTAAGAAGGCCTCACTATTTGGACCGTGGAGAAGGGATTTGTTCTCAGGAACTAGACTGACACACCATCTCGGGCCCGGCAAGTCCCTAGGTAGCCCGACATATTTTATTTCTGTAGCCATTCTAGGCAACTAAGATTTTCAATAATTTTGCTTCTAAAAAGACTCACTTGATTTAAAATAAATGCTTGATTCATCGAGCCATACTTGTTAGGATGTTTTAAGTACTAATCAAATGCATTGCTCCTTATTATTTATTATTATATTTTATATTTTTCTTTCGATAGCGTCATTGTTATTTTTCCTGATGAACAGGTGATTGTGATATGTAATGAGGTAACACAACATGATAATAGTGCTTCAGATGAAGAAGATGAGATACTTGAGAAAGTTTTCAGGGAAGTTGAAAACTTTGAGAATTAGTCTAAGTCCAACCTAGAAAAGACCGAAGAAGTGAATTTGAGGGACGTCGAGACCATCAAGGAGAAACACGCATAAGCATTCACTTATTGCTGACAGAGAAAGAGGAGTACATCAATTTTTAAAGGAATATGAGGACATTTTTGCATGGTCATATGATGACTTGACTGGTTTGAGCACGTCCATAGTAGCTCATAAGCTGCGTATTAATCTTATGTGTCCGTTGGTGAAGCCGAAACTCAAAAAGTTTGAACCAGATATGAGCTTGAAAATCAAGGAGGAAGTTACCAAGCAGATCAAAGCCAAAGTTCTCAAAGTGGTTGAGTACCTAACCTAGTTAGCCAAGAAAGATAGGAAAGTCAGAGTATGTGTTGACTATCGAGACTTAAATAGAGCAAGTCCCAAAGACGCCTTCCTACTGGGCTATCACCATACTTGGATGGACGAAAAAGATACAGAGAAAATAACTTTTATTACACCATGGGGGTATGCCGCTACAAGATAATGCCATATGGTCTCAAGAATGTCGGGGCTACCTACATGAGAGCAATGACAACCATCTTCCATGATATGATACACAAAGAAATAGAGGTGTATGTAGACAATGTCATTATCAAATCCAAGAGGGCCGCAGATCACATAGCAGACGTGAGAAAGTACTTTGAAGGGTTAAGGAGGTACAATCTGAAGCTGAACCCTACAAAGTGTGCATTCGGGGTTCCCGTAAGAAAGTTATTGGGATTCATCATCAGTCGTCGAGAGATCGAGTTATATCCGTCTAAAGTCAAGGCTATTCAAGAGTTACCGCCACCTAGAAGCAAAAAGGACTTGATGAGCTTCTTGGGATGTATCAACTATATCAGTCATTTCATAGCACAGTCCACAGTCATATGTGAACCCATCTTTAAGATGCTGAGGAAAGATGTCAAGACAAGCTGGACCGAGGATTGTTAGAAAGCTTTTGACAAGATTAAGGAGTACTTGTCCACACTACCAGTTCTGGTCCCGCCGGAACCAGGACGACCTTTGCTATTATATATATATATATATATATATATATATATATATATATATATATATATATATATATATATATATATATACACACACACACACATGATGAGACGGGAAGAAAAGAGTAAGCCATATATTACTTGAGTAAGAAGTTTACGCCTTACAAAGCATCGTACTCTCTACTAGAACGCACTTGTTATGCTTTAACCTGGATAGCTTAGAAGTTGGGTCATTACTTTTGCGCCTATATTGCATACCTCATATCCAGGATGGACCCTTTGAAATACATATTTCAGAAACCCATGCCGACTGGAAAGTTGGCCAAGTGGCAGATACTGTTAAGTGAGTTCGGTATCATTTACGTAACTCAAAAGGCGGTCAAAGGACAAACATTGGCAGATCATTTTGGTGAAAATCCATTGGGAGGGCAATACAAACCCTTGAAATGTATTTTCATGATGAAGATGTGTCATTCGTAGGAGAGGACGTTACCGAAGTATTTGACAGTTGGAGAATGTTCTTTGACGGAGGTGCGAATTTAAAAGGAGTGGGCATTGGAGCAGTTTTGGTATCAGAAACAGGTCAACATTATCTGGTATCTGCTAAACTCAAATTTCCGTGTACCAACAACATGGAAAAATATAAAGCGTGCATACTAGGACTCAACATGGCAGTCGACGTAAGTATTCAGGAGTTCTTGGTAATCAATGATTCAAATTTGCTTATGCATCAGGTACAAGGATAATGGGCCACCAAGAATTCCAAGATATCGCCATATCTTCACCATGTGTAGGAATTGAGAAAGAGGTTTGTGAAGATTGAGTTTGGACATGTGCCCAGAATTCAGAATTCAGAATGAGTTTGTTGATGCATTGGCTACCTTGTCATCTATGATTTTTACAACATCCAGATAAGAGTTATATTGATATCATTCATGTGAAGATCCATAATCAACCGGCATGTATTGCTCATGTTGAAGAAGAAACAGATGGAAAGCCTTGGTTCCATGACATCAATGAGTATTTATCGAATGGAGAATATCTGGAGCATGCAAACCACACTCAAAAACACATCCTCCGGAGATTGTCCAATCACTTCTTCCAAAGTGGAGGAAACGTGTACAGAAGAACTCGTGATTTGGGTTTACTAAGATGTGTCAATGCAAAGGAAGCTTCTAAGTTACTTGAGGATGTACATGTCGAGATCTGCGGCCCACACATGAATGGTTTTGCCTTAGCTAAAAAGATACTTATGGCTGATTACTTTTGGATGACCACGGAGATAGATTACATCCAATATGTCCACAAGTGCTTTCAGTTACAGGTGCCTGCCGATATGATTAAAGTGCCACCAAACGAGTTCAATACAACAATCCCACCTTGGCCATTCGCCGCCTTGGGAATGGATATTATTGGTCCGATTAAGCCCACTACTTCAAAAGGACACAAGTTTATTCCAATAGCCATTGATTACTTCATGAAATGGGTAGAAGTTGCATCTTACAAGGTTGTAACCAAGAAAGTCATCGTAGATTTTGTCAAGGATCGAATTGTTTGCCGATTCGGAGTTCCCGAGTCCATTATTACTAATAATGCCGCCAATCTCAATAGTGATATGATGAAAGCATTGTGTGAAACTTACAAAATCAAGCACGAGAATTCCATAGCCTACAGACCCCATATGAATGGATTCGTATAAGATGCCAATAAAAATGTCAAGAAGATACTAAGGAAGATGGTAGAACCACAAACAATGGCACGAGAAGCTACCTTTTGATTTATTGGGATACCGCTTTACGGTTCGCACATCAACGGGGAAAATCCCTACATGCTGGTTTATGGTACCAAAGCTATCATCCCAGCCGAAGTAGAGATTCATTCTTTAAGAGTCGTACAGGAAGCTGAACTCAGCGATATTGAGGTGTACAAAGAGCCGCTATGAACAATTGGCCTTTATAGATGGAAATAGGATGAACGCAGTGTGTCACGGCTAACTTTATCAGTACAGAGTGTCCATAGCTTTCAACAAAAGGATCAAACCAAGACAATTTGCACCAAGACTGCTAGTACTGAAGAAGATCCACTCACATCAACATGAAGCTAAAGGGAAATTCTCTCCCAACTGGCAAGGTACGTACATGGTTCACAAGGTGCTGTTAGGAGGAGCACTCATACTTGCACAAATAGATGGAGAAATCTGGCCAAGACCAATCAATTCAGACGTAGTAAAGAGACACTATGCTTAGATTATTTACATTTCCTCATTTGATGTAATTAAATTATGCTTGACTTGATTCCCGTATAAGAGGGGATACGTAGGTAGCCTTATCATGGGTTTTGTCATAAAACTGGGGCAGAATTTTGAGGAGGACCCTGAAAATTCCGAAGCAAGTCCAGCCAACGCCAACATATGTCAAAAATAATTGCATATTTTTGAAAACTCTATTTCCGTGACAGTTAGATGTTGCCCAGGGAAACTCAAAAAGGCCTCCGAAATGGAGCAAAGCAAGGACAGCGGACAGAAGCACGAACCAACATCCCCTTACGTAACTTATAATATTTCTTTGAACGCAGGCACATCTACCATAACGATAACTTCTACAAATATATACACATAGCAAGATTACTATGAATCAGCCCTCAGACACCACAAATATCTCCAGCTGAGACACATACTACTTTTATTTGCTACTCACTCTTCGCATAGGACTAAGCCCCGCCCCGCATACTCGCATGAGGCTAATCCTTGCCTATATATCTGCATGAGGCTAATCCTTTTCTCCATAATTGCATGAGGCTAATTCTTGCCTCCGTATCTACATGAGGCTAATACCTGCCTCCATATTGGCATGAGGTTAATCCTTGCCTCCCTATCTGCATGAAGCTAATCCCTGCCTCTACACCTACATAAGGCTAATCCTTTCCTCCCTATCTGCATGAGGCTAATCCCTGCCTCCTTATTGGCATGAGGCTCATCCTTGCCTCCATATCTGCATGAGGTTAATCTCTGCCTCCATACCTGCATGAGGCTAATCCTTGCCTCCCTATCTGCATGAGGCTAATCCTTGCCTCCTTATTTACAAGAGGCTAATCTATGCCTCTATATTGGAATGAGGCTAATCCTTGCCTCCATATATGCATGAGACTAATCCCTAACTCCATATTGGCATGAGGCTAATCTCTGACTCCATATTGGCATGAGGCTAATCCGTGCCTCCATATCTGCATGAGGCTAATCCTTGCCTCCATAATTGGATGAGACTAATCCTTGCTTCCCAATCTGCAAGAGGCTAATCCCTGCCTCCATATTTACATGAGGCTAATCATTGCCTCCATACCTGCATGAGGCTAATCCCTGCCTCCATACCTCCATGAGGCTAATCCCTGCCTCCATAATTGCATGAGGCTAATATTTGCCTCCACACCTGCGAGGCTAATCCCTGCCTCCACATTTGCATGAGGCTAATCCCTGACTCCATACTCTCACGAGGCTAAATCATGCCTCCTTGTCAAATCCTTTCCCTCGTATCTACATGAGGCTAATCCTTGCCTCATACTTGCATACGGTTAATCCTTGTCTCCATATTTGCATGAGTCTAATCCCTACCTCCATATCTGCATGAGGCTAATCCTTGCCTCTATGTTTGCATGTGACTAAGCACTGTCCCCCTTACATAAATATTACTCTATTCTAGTACTATCGACTTGCTTTTCAATCGGGCTAAGCTCTGCCCTTCATTTCACAAGACTAAGCCTTGTTTTGTTAACATCATATTTTTGCATCACATGGGCTAAAATATTGCTAATCTATCCAAAGGCGTCATAGTCTAAAAGGTATCATCCTCAAAGTCGTAATATATCATGCCATGGCCAGAGGATCCCTCAAATTTGCATATCATTATTCAAAGGCGTCATGGTATGGAGGCATCATTTGCATGGCCCTAGAATATCATTTCATGGCCTACGAATGCCTTTCTAAACAGCTCATTGGCCAAGACATCATGGTATGAGGACGTCATCCTTAACCGTACGAAGGAAACTTTCACGGTCCAAAGAGAATCTGCATCATGTTTAAATTGTAGCCCAAATACGTGTTCGTAGAACCCCTTTATCTGCAGGTGACCAACAAGCAACGACTATCCTAGCAGGAGCGACCTCGCTCCAGTTCATTCAAATTACCTTAAACTTAGCTGCTCACCATAACCGCTCTTGCATCTCATGTTCGTTCTTGCGATGACTTCATCAGTATCTTCCGCTAATGAATCCATAATTACATATGGACTGATTCCTGTCAAACCAGGGATATGTAGGCAACTCAAGACTGGAGTTCGACCTCTATCTTTCAGAACACCTTATTTGGTTAATATTGGTCATTATTTCTTTATCCGAAAACTCTTTCATCCTTCCTAGGTAAAGAGGGGCAGTTGTTGATACCCAATTTTTTTTCACATATTTTAAAAACTATATACATTCAAAATAGTACATATATAGTTATAAGCATGCATAAGTATTTTTATAATTTTTCTATAGTTTTAAAAGCTCCAAATTAATTTATTTCACCTCTATTTATTATATATCCAATAATTATTCTTCGGATTACTTTTGTGATGATTTAGCCATCCAAATTCAGTATTTATGCCAACATAGTGTTTAAATATTATTGTGCATTTTTCATAATTACATTTATATTTTTTAGCTAAATTGCACATCTTTACAGTAATAGCCTTCACTAATGTATAATTATATTATTTATGCATAAAGGGGTCTTTTATATTTTTAAAATGTTAAATAACTATTTTTAATTATTTTAGTACACAAAGATATTTTTGGTATTCATTTATTATTTTTATAAATTTTAGTTATTAAAATTAACTATTTAAAATCTGGCCCTTTTTTTATTCAAATCTGATTCTAATTTGACCCAATACCCAACCCAATTTTAACGTAAAACTACCCAGCCTAAACCTTAATGCTCGACCGGGCCCCAACTTCTTTCAATCTCGGCTGTAGATCATAAAAATCAACGACCATAATTAACCTTTTTCCTAAGTTAAACTAAATGACCCCCAAAATCCGGTCCTTCTCACCACACAGCCGCCCTGAAAATCCTTTTTCTCTCTAATGTTCTCAAAACCTAACCCTAATCGAACCTCGTCCTAACTCATCTATGGATATTCATGGTGCTTTATCACAACCCCAGGCCTCTAATGGCCTCCCTTGTACCGGTCTCACCATTTCCAGGGTCTTCGAGGAACCACAGTTAGTTTGCTTGCATCTATGACCCTTTCTAACCAGTTTCAGGCTGTTTTGGTGTGATTACGAGTAAGAGCTTCCTATATTGCCTTAGATCTATGGGTTTCTGAGCTTGCTTCTTCACCTCTATGTTGTTCTTCTCGAAACCCTAATTTCTTCTAAACTTCTTAGATATGTACAGATTTGAGATGTTTGAACCTATTTCATATGATTTCTTACAAAAAACCTTCTGATTTTTACAAGGATCTTCTGATTTTCAAATGGTTTTCCATTTTCCTAACCTAGGGTTTCCCGAAAATTTCTTTTTCAAAAATGTTTGATAGTTTTGGGTGTTTGATCTTCTCCTTCTTATGTGTCTTGACTGATTTATTAAGGTTTGATCTAATAACTTGTTTATACTAAAAGCCTTAGTTTTTTTTTCGACATTCTTTGTTTGCTTTCTGAGCACTGGTGTATTGGCTTTGTTCTTGCCTTGGTTCTTGTGACTTTTCTTTAGCCATTTGAATGTCTCATGGTTTTCTTATCCTAATATGCCTCTATTGATTTTCTTAGTTCAACTTTCCTACTGATTCTTTATGTTTATGTTCATTCTGACTATTTATGTTAAGACTGTATTTTTCTCCTTAATTTAGTGTCCTTTTCTTGATTTACCAATTTGTTTCGTTAAAGTGATGTGTTGCATCATGACTAT
The DNA here is from genome assembly GCA_034376525.1 of Nicotiana benthamiana. Taxonomy (NCBI): domain Eukaryota; kingdom Viridiplantae; phylum Streptophyta; class Magnoliopsida; order Solanales; family Solanaceae; genus Nicotiana; species Nicotiana benthamiana. Next base: position 43,412,516 of record CM067333.1, on the reverse strand, counting down.
TCATTTATTGCCTTATTTTATCTGCGAGACTTGCTGACTCTTTGTGTGATTTTCTCTGTGATTGAATCCTTGACTATTCTGAAGTTCTTATTTCCTGATTTGATTTGAACTCATTTTCTTAATAAAACTTTTGATTCTTGTTTCTCTAGTCTGTTTAATTTAGCTCCTTGCCTTAATTAATTTTTTCCTTGCCTTATTTGTTATTTGTTGATTCTTATTGATTGATTCCTTAATTGAAACTTCTGCTCATTTACCCATAATTACCTACTTAATACCTAAACCTTACTTGATTCTTTTCCTTAAATATCTATCATGCTTTTACCATTGATTTGATTATCCCTTGTTTAAGGGGAAGACTTACTGATTTTATGTATGTGACTTATTCTGTGAATTTCCCTAATTGCTACATAATTGATCCCTTGCCTTATTTTGTTTAACTCTTGATTTCTATATAAACTCCCTCTTATTTTAACTCCTGGACACGAACAATAGTTCAAAGACTACCACTTTTACACTCTAAAAAGGCTCTCTATACTCTCCTTGCTACTTGTGATCTCTGTTGTTCTAGCCGGTTGCAAGCCAGGGCTGGAAATTGCACAATGCTTTTCTCACATCTTGTGTTTTTCATTCTTTAACTAGGTATGATTCTAATTAGTTTTAAGAATAAAAACCTTTGTGTTTACTTACAGTTTTAGCCCATATGGTTTGAGTCCATTCTTGTCTCTATTTACTACTTACTCATGCATGCTCAATACTGCTTATTCAAACATGTGATTAGCATGTTTCCACTTTACTTGCTTGTTTCCTATCTTGTTTAACATGTCTACTTATGTAACTAGCTTGTTTGACTTACTACTACTTATATATCATGCCTAAAATTTGCTTATATGTAATTAGCATGCCTCCACTTGTTAATACTTGCCTCGCATACCCATATAAGTCTTTGCCTGTTTTGCCTCACTCCTGCTAAGTTAATTACTCTCCCTAGAATGGCTCCAACATGTTTCTGGTGTGATCTTTACTGCATGACCTGGATTCTACCTACTAATTCAATAGAACTCCCTCAAAACTCTATGTATTCTGTTGTTTTTCTGCTCCATTATGGTGTACTCTCTATGTTTGCATTCCCCCTTCCTTTGTGTGAATGATGCTTGCTATAGTACTCCATAAAACTGTTTGTCTATGACTTGTGTTCTGATTGCAAAATTATTTCTTTACACTAAGGCTGTATTGTGGTTTGGTCCCGGGCCTAAATAGGCAAAACGGACCGGGCCAAATTGTCCCGGGCTCTGGCGGGTTGGGCTCAAATGGTCCTAGGCTTAGCTGTCACGCATCGTACCTGGGCCTGGACGTAACACGACACTCGGTTCCTGACTACATATGACTGAGCGAACCAACTGGCTAAGTGAGTCAACATGTGATATTATAACATAATAAATACAGAAGATAAACTAACACATGCTTATATACCAAAAGTCTAAATGATATAAATACCAGTACGGAAATACTAATACAATTTCTCAAACATATTTGTAGCAAATATAGCTTAACATGAAAAACTTGAGACCTTGTCTAACTATTACTCTAGTCTATGAAGCCTCTATTGAAGTACTGAAAACACTAATTATCTCCAAATATTAAAAGGATGTAATGTAATGATAATGCCCCAAAAGAACTGGGGATCACCAAACAGCTGATACGAGAGTCCTGGCGCTCTGAATCGTCATCTTGTAAATCATTACTTGCATTGTGAGATGCAGGCCCCAGGCAAAAGGGACGTGAGTACATTTGAATTGCACCGGTATCTAAAGCAACTGAAAGAAAGAACTATAACTGCAGAAACTAACACTGAGCTGATAACTGAGAATTGATAATTAATAACTTAAATGATAACTATTTAAATTGAAACTGAAATGATAACTGATAGCCGAACTGAACAAAGGAAGTGAGGTTATGAATACTCCCTCTTCTGAATGATGAACAACATGTTTATCTGAATATTAAAATGTGGCCATATATATATATATATATATATGTGTGTGTGTGTGTGTGTATGCGTGTATGTGCGCGCGCGCGCGCACAACTGCAGCCTCGGGCCCAAGTATATGTATACGTAACTGCGACCTCAGGTCCAAAATGCATAAAACATAAACTGCAGCCTCATGCCCAAAGATGCATAAAGCATAAATTGAGGCCTCATGCCCAAAATGCATAAAGCATTAACTGCGGCCTCAGGCCCAAATACAGGTGTTCGACATTTAGGGATTTAAAATTAGGAATTGAGAATTATACTGCAATACATAATAGTGAAATACTGAATCACGCTGAGTTACATGATACTAGAATAATGGATCACACTGAGTTACATATTGGAATACTGAATCATACTGAGTTACATAATACAAGAATACTAAATTGGACTAGAATGAGACATATATTCTTGAAGTGATTATGAACACTAAAACTTCAGCCGTTTATGACATGCTGAGTAAGCTATACTGAGACTTAGGGACATCAAACCCAAGTCTATATTGAATATGAACTGAGCTCACAACGTTCAAAATGAAAGTCATGGACGAGTTATGAAACTAGAGAATAGAAGTTCTACAACTATGCAAGGAACTAGGCTTAACTATATTTCTGAGGCAATGATAACGTGGTAAAATAAACGTATTGTAGGTAGAATCACTAAGATTCCCAACATAAAGAGTTAGCCTCACATACCTTAATTTCCTGCTCTTGAGGTAATACTCAATCTATGTCAATACAAGTCAAAGGGATTCCATATTAGCAATAATACTCATGTTTTGGTCACTTAGGCATTTTCTCAAACACTTGGTGGCATAAAGCTTCATAATCCTTATTGATGGTGTTTCTACACCCAATAACCCATTCTCTTGCTCCTATATAAATTTTAAAGTCTCAAATAGTTATAATCAATATTATTCTTTATCACCCGTAAGGTAAACATTACCCTTAACCAATAATCAACAACCCAAACCTGTAACTGTTTATATTTTTCTATCAAACCCATCAACTCATATCTCATGAATGAGAATATATAATCATTAAACCAATACTAGAATCAATTAGAGGGTGAAGACATTACCTTTTTGAAGTTCAAACCCTTTGAATTCAAGTTCTAGGCTTCCTTTTATCAACAATGATGTCCCAATCCAATATCTAATGATTTGGAGGGTTTACCCATGTTACTAAGTTTCACGACCCCAAACCCGGTCGTGATGGCGCCCAACACATTTCTAGGCAAGCCCGACTAATCACACTCATGTTCTGAGCTACAAGCTTACAACCTTAATTCACAAATCATTAATAACGAAGAAAAAACCCAAAGTTATAGCAGTTATACATAGAAGCATCCCAACAACCAGTACATAACAACCTCCCACAGATCTGGGGGTCACGAGTCAAGAGCCTCTACTAGAATAGCATAATAATACTAAAATATCTCATAATCTGAGTACGCGGAAAATATCAAAATATAGAAATAATGGAGGAGTCGGGTCCTGTGGACGCCAGGCATCTACCTCGATAAGCTCCGGACAATACTCTGAAAACAACTAAAAGATCAACTCTGCCCTGAGGTACGTGGATCTGCACACATGGTGCAGGGAGTAAAGTGAGTACTTCCAACTCAGTGGTAATAGACATGTATAATGATATTGAATGCAAGAAATCCCAATATACTAGTAAAGCTTCAACAATGTTTCTATTCTTTTTAACAGTGTAAATCTCAATAAGCAGTAACAGGTAGAGCAGATAAATGTAGATGCATGGATGTAATAAAAAATGCACATGAACGCTACGGCGCGTAGCCCGATCCATTTAGGTACCCGCGCTCATTGTGGGGATTCAGACTCCGGAGGGGCTCCTACAGCCCAAGCGCAATATCATAGTAACATACGCTGCGACGCGTAGCCCGATCCACTATCAGTCCAGCTACATGTATGCAAGCCTTACATGCATATATAATTTACCATTTTTAGTTCCATTTGTTAGTAATTATAGAATTTGGTGATCAAAAACCTCAAAATTTACCCATCATATTTAAAAAGTGTTCTAGCTCAGGACTGATATCATGAAAACATAAAATAATTCATAGAAAAAGTGATAACGATCCTCACGGGATCTAAATAACCGGCACGCAGCCCAAATAAATTCATAAACATCCAAGTAGGAGGTTTATCGGCTCATTTATAGCCAATAACACAGTACAATGCCAATCGGTCGGACAAAGTCATAGTCCCCAATCACAATCAACCTCGCACTCACCGCATAGTACGTGTCTCACCTCAATATAACGTCACAATGTGATATATCAGGGTTTCAAACCCTCAGGTAATCATTCACATCTATTACTCACCTCGAACCAGCTCCGAGACAAGTCCTCTATGCCTTTCCCTCTAGAATCAACTTTCGCTGGTGCCAAATCTGATCAAAACCAATAGGAATACATCAAAATTGGCTAATGGAACATAACCCAATCCAAATAACTTGAAATACACCCAAAAACACGAAGTTGGCAAAACCCGAGCCCCGGGCCTACTTCTCGAAAAATTACGAAATGCAAATTTTCGGAATCCTCGTCTCGCCACAAGTCCATACATATGAAGTTTATCAAAATTGGAGTCCAATAGCCCCATTCAAATTCCAAATTTTCAATACCAAAAACCAAGCCCTAAATTCTCCAATTTCTACCCAATTTTCAGAGATTTAGTTGATGATTCTTCAATAAAGTCACGTAATTAGCTCATAAAACTTACATCAAGTCAAAACCTAGGTGAAATCCTCTTATTCCCCCATCCAATAGCTCCATAATGTGCTCAACAATAGTGGAAAATGGTATTAGCTAGCAAATGTTATGTTATAAAACCCTTCTGTTCGCCCAGGCATTTCTTCTATGTAATTGCATCACCTCACCTGCGATCGCATTGAACAACTATTCCAGGCCTCCAAAATGGACTTTGCGATCGCGACAACTACTATGCGATCGCATTGCTTCGGAGTCCAACACTACGCGATCGCATACCTTGCCTCGTGATTGCACTACACAAATGCCCCTCGGGAACCCAGGTCCATTACTCTACGCGATCGCATAAGACCCCACTGCGATCGCAGTGAACAACTTCCTCCACCTATGCAATCGCATGCCCCTGACCGCGATCACATTGAACAATTTTCAAAGCCTCCCCAAACCTTCTATGAGATTGCAACAGCACTCATGCGATCGCATCGAACAAAAGTCTGCACATTTATGACAACAAAATCTGATCATCTAGCCAACCAAAAATGATCCGTTTGAACCTTTGAAATCACCCTGAGGCCCCCGGGACCCCAACCAAAAATACCAACCTATTCCAATATATCATACGAACTTGCTACAATCATAAAAACATGGCCCTAACCACAAAAATCATCAAATCATGACGGATTCAAGCCTAAGTTTCAACAATAACTTGCGAAACTAACATTCGATCAAAACCCCGAGCAAACGACGTCCGATTGACCTGAAAATTTGCAGACATATCCAAAATCACCTAACGAAGCTACAACAACTCTCAGAATTCCATTCCGAGCCCGGATCATAAATCTCACTTATCAATCGAAATTCGTCGAAATTCAAACTTAGCCAATTCAAGCCTAATTCTACACTGGACCTCCAAATTTAGTTTCGTTTTCACTCCCAAGTCATAAATCACCACCCGAAACTAGTCGAATCGTCAAAAGTCCATTCCGATCCCTATAACTCATGAGTCAACATCCGATTGAATTTTCCAAACTAGCTTTCTCTTAAAGAGGCTAATTGCCTCAATTTTGACCAAACTCTGTCCGATTCACTTCAAAATCTCCAAATACATATAATGAAACATGTAGAAGAATAAAACGGGGAAAACGAGGTGGTAATTCACGCGACGATGGGCCGGGTCCCTAACTAAAACAAACGCTCGTCCTCGAGTGGGTCAAGAAACATACTTGGAGCCTCAAACAAATGAGGATATCTGCTCCGCATCTCATGCTCAATCTCCTAAGTGGCCTCCTCCACGGTACGCTCTCTCCACTGCACCTTCACCGAAGCTATGTCCTTTGATCTCAACTTTCGAACCTGACGACCCAAAATAGTCACTGGCTCCACATTATAGGTCAAGTCCTCATCCAATTGGATTGTGCTGAAGTCTAATACATGAGACGGGTCCCCAACATACTTCCTGAGCATAGAAACATAGAATACCGGGTGAATCCCTGACATGCTGGGTGGCAAAGCAAACATATATGCTACGTCCCCAATCCTACTAAGTATCTCAAAAGGTCCAATGAATCGCGGACTCAGCTTCTCTTTCTTTCCAAACCTCATCAGGCCTTTCATAGGACAAACCTTCAACAAAACCTTCTCGCCCACCATATAAGATACATCCCGAACCTTCCGGTCCACATAACTCTTCTGACGCGACTGAGCCGTACGAAGTCTCTCCTAAATAACTTTCACTTTCTCTAAGTCATCCTGAACTAACTCTATCCCCAATAGTCTAGCCTTGCCGGGCTCAAACCAGCCAACTAGAGATCTACACCGTCTCCCATATAATGCTTCATACGGCGCCATCTGAATGCTGGACTGATAACTATTATTATAAGAAAACTCCGCAAGTGGCAAGAACTCAGCCCAAGAACCTCCAAAATCAATAACACTGGCATGCAACATATCCTCCAATATCTGAATAGTGCGCTCGGAGTGTCCGTCCGTATAAGGATGAAAAGCTGTGCTCATCTGAATCTGAGTGCCCAACTCCCGATGAAATGTCCTCCAGAACTGGGAAGAAAAATGAGTACCCCTATCTGATACAATAGAAACTGGAACCTCATGCAGTCGCACAATCTCGTGGATGAAAATCTCTGCCAATCGCTCCGAAGAGTAGGTGGTACACACTGGAATGAAATGCGCAGACTTGGTCAGCCTATCCACAATCACCCAAATAAAATCAATGTTCCTCGAGGTACGAGGGAAACCACTCACAAAGTCCATAGTAATCCTCTCCCATTTCCACTCGGGAATATCTATTTGCTGAAGTACACCACCGGGTCTCTAATATTCATACTTGACCTGCTGACAATCGAGACACCTAGCTACATAACTCACAATGTCCTTTTTCATTCTCCTGCACCATAATGTTGCCTAGAGTCCTGATACATCTTCGCGGCACCCGGATGAATAGAATACCGCGAGCTATGTGCCTCCTCTAATATCAACTCTCGGAGCCCATCCACATTGGGCACGCAAATCCGGCCCTGCATCCACAACACACCATCACTGCCAATAGTCACATCTCTGGCATCATCATGCTGGACCCTGTCCTTCAGGACAAGCAAATGCGGGTCATTATACTGGCGCTCCCTGATGCGATCATACAAAAAAGACCGGGAAACCACACAAGCCAACACCCAGCTGGGCTCTGAAATATATAACCTCACCATCCGATTAGCCAAAGCCTGAACATCAACTGCAAGGGGCCTCTCCCCAACTGGAATGTACGCCAAGATACCCATACTCATCCCCTTCCGGCTCAAAGCATCGGCCGCTACAATGGCCATGCTCGAATGATACAATATGGTAATATCATAATCCTTGAGTAACTCAAGCCACCTCTGTTGTATCAAGTTGAGGTCATTCTGCTTAAACCAGTGCTGAAGGGTACAATGATATGTGAATACCTCACAGGACACGCCATATAGATAGTGCCTCAAAATCTTCAAAGCATGAATAATAGCATCCAACTCCAAGTCATGAAAAGGGTAGTTCTTCTCATGAGGCTTATGCTAACGCGAAGCATACGCAATTACTCTACCCTCCTACATTAATACACATCATATCCCAACTCTCGAAGCATCACAATATACTTGAGTAAGAGCCTGAAGTTGATGGCAATACTAGTACCGGAGCTGTAGTCAAAGCTGACTTGAGCTTTTGGAAGCTCTCATCGCATTCATCTGACCACACAAATGGTGCATTCTTCTGCGTCTCGTCAAAGGAAAAGCAATAGATGAAAAACCTTAAACGAATCTGCGGTAATAACCCGCCAAACCGAGGAAACTTCGAATCTCAGCTATTGAGGATGGTCTGGACCAACTCTACACCGCCTCGATCCTCTTTGGGTCAACCTAAAGACCATCACTGGACACCACGTGTCCTAGAAAAGCCACGGAACTGAGCCAGAACTCACGCTTGGAGAACTTTGCATACAACTTCTCCTCTCTCAACCTCTATAATACCACCCTCAAGTGTTGCACGTACTCCTCCTTGCTATGCGAGTACACCAAAATATCATTCATAAATACGATCACAAAAGAATCCAGGTACGATCGAAATACACTAATCATCAAGTGCATGAATGTGGCTGGGGAATTAGTTAGCCCAAATGACATAACCGGAAACTCATAATGCCCATATCTCGTCCTGAAAGATGTCTTCATGATGTCAGAATCTCTAATCTTTAGCTGGTGATAGCCTGAACGAAGACCAATCTTAGAGAATACCTTTGCTACCCGAAGTTGGTCAAACAAGTCCTCAATACGGGGTAGCGGATATTTGTTCTTTACTGTCACTTTGTTCAATTGTCTGTAATCAATGCACATTCTCATTATGACATCCTTCTTCTTTACAAATAACACCGATGCACCCCAAGGCAACACACTCGGGTGAATGAACCCCTTATCTAGGAGTTTCTGCAGCTGATCCTTCAACTCCTTTAGCTCTGCTGGTGCCATACGATAGGGAGGAATAGAGATGGGCTGCGTGCCCGGGATCAAATCAATACCGAAGTCAATATCCCTGTCCGGCGGCATGCCCTGGAAATACATCAGGGAATTCCCTCACCACGGGGATCGAATCAAGACTAGGAATCTCAGCCCCAACATCCATCACAAATGCTAGATATGATAAACATCCCTTCCCAACCATCCGCTGGGCATTTAAGAAAGAGATTACCCTGTTAGGCACAAAATCCTTCGTACCACGCCACACGATCCTCGAGATACCGGCATAGCCCATGTAACTGTCTTGGCGTGACAGTCCAGAATACCATGGCACGGTGATAGCCAGTCCATGCCCAGAATAACATCAAAATTCACCATGCTCAATAGCAACAAGTCAGCTCGGGTCTCCAGACCCCCAATTGTAACAATACAGGACTGATACACGTGGTTCACAATAATAGTATCACCCATCGGGGTAGATACATGCACAGGTAACGCTAAACACCCTCGGGTAGTCCCCAAATTATGAGCAAAGTAAGAAGATACATAAGAATATGTGGATCCGGGATCAAATAAAACTGAGGCATCCCTTGAACAAACTGAGATAATACCTGTGATCACTATGTTTGAAGCAATATCATCTCACCAATCTAGAAGTGCATATAAATGAGCCTGACTACCGCTCGACCGCTCAGCACTCCTGGGGCGACCTCTAGATGACTGACCCCCCACCCCTACTAGACTGGGATGGTGCTGAAGCAGATGGAGTAGAAGAGGAAGGTTGATCCCTCTGCTGAGACCTACCACTGCGAAGTTGAGGACACTACCTCCTCATGTGGCCAAACTCGCCACACTCATAAAAACTACCCGGAGCTGAAGAAGGGGACTGAAGGGAACCCCTCGCCACAGACAAACCCTATGCTGATGGAGCGGGTGCAGAACTCTAAGTTGGGAAGGCGCTGAGTGAAGACTGGCCCTACTGATAACCCTGAAGACCACGGCTGGAAGAAGCTCCACTGTGCTCTAGGCTGCCTAACTGAGGAGGTCTAAAAGAACGACCTCTGACATGATGAAACTGGCAGCTAGATGGAGCACCACTATAGCTATTCGAACCTCTAGGCCTCTTGGCCTCCCTCTCCTCTCGCCTCAACGACTGTCTGCCTGAATCTGGCGAGCCTAGTCCACTACCTCCTTGAAGGTCGCTGCTACCACCCTATCCTTGGTCATCAAGATACGAATAAATATTTTAGGCCATCTATGAACCTCCTGATCCTCTCACGCTCCATCGGGATCATCCATGTAGCATGTCTGGCCAACTGAGTATACCTCAAATCGTAATGAGTCACTGTCATATCCCCCTGAAATAGCCACTCAAACTGGCAGCGCAGCTCCTATCTGCAGGACCGCGGCACATATTTCTCTAAAAAGAGAGTGAAAACTGCTGCCAGGTAAGGGGTGTTGCTTCTGCGGGCCTACGCCTCACAAACTCCTCCCACCATGTGAATGTTGGCCTCGAGAACTAGAAGGTAGTAAAAGCTACCCCACTGGACTCCAGAATCCTGGCTGTACGAAGCATCCTCTGACACTTATCCAGAAATCCCTAGGCATCCTCGCCCTTAGTACCACTTAATGTAGGAGGTTGAAGTCTGCCAAGCCTCTCTAACCGACGCTTCTCGTCGTCAGGCATCACATGAACAACATGCCCTAGTGCTAGCGCAACTGGCGCAACTGGAACAGCTGGTGCAACTGCCTGAGCTGGGGCTGCCTCTGGCGTCTGAAGTCCCTGCACAACCTGCTCTGGTGTGCGAGCTGCGGGGGTCTGATGACCACCCCCGGTCTAAGATGTCGCTGGGGAAGCGGTAACTGAAACTGCGTGAGCCAAACAAGTACAGACAGATAAGATCTGGGCTAATGCCTCCTGAAGGCCAGGAATAACTATAGGCACTGCCGGTGCCTGAGCGGGTCCGGGTGGAGCATGAACAACTAGGGCTAATCCTGAATAAGGGCGACATGTGGGTCAACTGGTACTGCCCCTGCGGCTCTACCACGACCATGACCACAATTGAGTCCACGGCCTCTAGCTGGTCGTAATGGTGATAGTCCACCTCGTCCGGTAGCACGAGTTCTCGCCATATGTGAGAGAATAGAATATAGAAGTTTGGATCTCGAAATAACAAAACGCACGACAAGAGTTCAAGAATATGAAGTGTTTCCTAAAGGTTTTGTAGCCTCTCGAGGATAAATACAGACGTCTCCATACAGATCCGTGAGACTCTACTAACTGGCTCAAGACTCATGAGGCCTAGTAACCTAGGCTCTGATACCAACTTTTCACGACCCAAACCCGATCGTGATGGCGCCCAACACATTTCTAGGCAAGCCCGACCAATCGCACTCACATTAAGTTACAAGCTCACAAACTTAATTCACAAATCATTAATAACGAAGAGAAAATCCAAAGTTTTAGCAGTTATATATAGAAATATCCCAACAATGAGTATATAACAACCTCTCACAGATCTGGGGGGTCACGAGTCAAGAGCCTCTACTAGAATAGCATAATAATACTAAAATATCTCATAATCTGAGTACGCGGAAATATCAAAATATAGAAATAAAGGAGGAGTCGGGTCCTGTGGATGCCAGGCATCTACCTCGATACGCTCCGGAGAATACTCTGAAAACAGCTAAAAGATCAACTCTTCCCTGAGGTACCTGGATCTGCACACATGGTGCAGGGAGTAAAGTGAGTACTTCCAACTCAGTGGTAATAGACATGTATAATGATATTGAATGCAAGAAATCCCAATATACTAGTAAAGCTACAACGGTGTTTCTATTCTTTTTAACAGTGTAAATCTCAATAAGCAGTAACAGGTAGAGCAGATAAATGTAGATGCATAGATGCAATAAAAAATGCACATGAACGCTACGGTGCTTAGCCCGATCCATTTGGGTACCCGCGCTCATTGTGGGGGTTCAGATTCCAGAGGGGCTCCTAGAGCCCAAGCGCAATATCATAGTAACATACGCTACAGCGTGAAGCCCGATCCACTATCAGTCCAGCTACATGCATGCAAGCCTTACAGGCATAAATAATTTACTGCTTTTATTTCCATTTATTAGTAATTATAGAATTTGGTGATCAAAACCTCAGAATTTACCCATCATATTTAAATAGTCTTCTAGCTTAGGACTGATATCATGAAAACATGCAATAATTCATAGAAACAGTGATAACAATCCTTTCGGGATCTAAATAACCAGCACGCAGCCCAAATATATCCATATCCATCCAAGTAGGAGGTTTACCGGCTCATTCATAGCCAACAACACAGTACAATGCCAATCGGTCGGACTAAGTCATAGTCCCCAATCACAATCGACCGCGCACTCACCGTAGAGTACGTGTGTCGCCTCAATACAACGTCACAGTGTGATATACCGGGGTTTCAAACCCTCAGGTCATCATCCACATCTATTACTCACCTCGAACCGGCTCCGAGACTAGTTCGCTATGCCTTTCCCTCTAGAATCGACCTCCACGGATCACAATAGGCTAATGGAACACAACCCAATCAAAATAACTCGAAATACACCCGAAAACACGGAGTTGGCAAAAGCCGATCATTGGGCCCACTTCTCAAAAAAATATGAAATTGACATTTTCGGAATCCTCGTCTCTCCGCGAGTCCATACATATGAAGTTTATAAAAATCGGAGTCTAATAGCCCCCTTTAAATTCAAAATTTTCAATACAAAAAATCAAACCCTAAATTCTCTAACTTCCATATTTAGATGATGATTCTTAAATAAAATCACGTAATTAGCTCATAAAACTTATCTCAACTTGAAACCTAGCTGAAATCCTCTTACTCCCTCGTCCAATAGCTCCAAAATGTACTCAACAATGATGGAAAATGGTATTAGCTCGCGGATGTTATGTTATAAAACCCATATGTCTGCCCAGGCATTTCCTCTATGCGATTGCATCACCTCACCTGCGATCGCATTGAACAACTATTCTAGCCCTCCAAAATGACCTATGCGATCACAACAACTACTATGCGATCGCATTGCTTCGTAGTCCAACACTACACGATCACATACCTTGCCTCGCGATAGCACTGCACAAATGCCCCCACAGGAAACCTAGTCCATTACTCTACGTGATCGTATAAGACCCCCTGCGATCGCAGAGAACAATTTCCTCCACCTTTACGATCGCATGACCCTGACCGCGATCGCATGGAACAATTTTCAAAGCCTCCCCAAACCATATGTGCGATCGCAACAACACTCATGCGATCACATTGAACAGATGTCTGCAACATTTAAGACATCAAAATCTGATCTCCTAGCCAACCAAAAATGATCCGTTTGAACCTTCAAATCACCCCGAGGCCCCAACCAAAATACTAACCTACTCCAAAACATCATACGAACTTGTTCCAATCATAAAATCATGGCCCTAACCACAAAATCATCAAATCTTGACGGATTCAAGCCTAAGTTTTAACTATAACTTCCGAAACTAATATTTGATCAAAACCCAGACCAAACGACGTCCGATTGACCTGAAAATTTGTAGACATATCCAAAATCACCTAAAGAAGCTATAGCAACTCTCGGAATTCCATTCCGACCACCATATCATAAATCTCACCAATCAATCAGAATTCGCCGAAATTCAAACTTAGACAAGTCAAGCCTAATTCTACACCGGACCTCCAAATTCAGTTCCATTTTCACTCCCAAGTCATAAATCACCACCTGAAACTAGCTGAATCGTGAGAAATCCATTCCGAGCCCTATAACTCATGAGTCAATATCCGTTCCAAACTAGTTTTCTCTTAAAGAGACTAATTGCCTCAATTTCAACGAAACTCTGTCCGATTTACTTCAAACTCTCCAAACACATAAAATGAAACATGTAGAAGCATAAAACGGAGAAAACGGGGCAGTAGCTCATGCGACGACGGGCCTGGTTGTCACATCCTCCCCAACTAAAACAAATGCTCGTCCTCGATCGGGTCAAGAAACATACCTGGAGCCTCAAACAAATAAGGATATCTGCTCAGCATCTCCTGCTCGGTCTCTTAAGTGTCATCCTCCACGGGCCGACCTCTCCACTGCACCTTCACCGAAGCTATGTCATTTGATCTCAACTTTCGAACCTGACGACCCAAAATAGCCACTAGCTCCACATAATAGGTCAAGTCTCATCCAACTGGATCATGCTGAAATCTAATACATGAGACGGCTCCCCAACATACTTCGTGAGCGTAGAAACATGGAATATTTGGTGAATCCCTAACAAGCTGGGTGGCAAAGCAAGCATATAAGCTACCTCCCCAATCCTGACAACCTGGAGGGTGGGACCGGCCCACTATGGGCCTAAGCCCATATGGTCCCGGCTAAATGGGTCGGGCCTAAGTGTTCTGGGCTATTTTTTAAATTTTTTTCATATAAGGCAATTTCTTGTAAATTATTATATATAATTGTGACTTAAATGTTCTAGCTCAAATTTAAACACAGAAAATTGCAAAGAAATATTCAAGGGGATGCCTTATAATTTTTATTATTACGATTAACAAAACATGACAATATCTTTCTTAGTCTTCCTCCCCCCAATGGAATGAGCACAATAAGGTGCTAATACTACCATTAAAAGGAAAAAAAACTAATGAAGATGTGCCAAAATACAAGTTACATATTAGTCTATTTATTATCTCTAACAAATTTCCTAAATCCTTCAAGGTTCGGAGGAATTTCCATTGGTGGTGGCGGAAAAGAAGCTTGTTCATCACCATTTTCGGGCGAAGCAGCATCCTCCACAAGTTTCGCTAGAATTTATTCATAAACTTCATCTATCTCCAGTTGGTATTCACCAAGTCCAAAATTTCTTCTTTCTGAATGATTCCAATATCTGAAGAGTACTGATTTTTCCAAGCTCTCTCTCAAAGACGCTCTATGATCACTGATTTAAAGTCTCTCTTGAATTAAAGTGCTCTTCGATGCTACTGTTGAAGCTTGAATACTTAAAATATCTCGAGCCATCCTTGAAAGAACTTGATAGTGTTTTTCTTTGTCCGGCCATCATTCCAAAACATCAAAGAAGCCGTCGGGCACTGTGATTCTAGTTCCTATGACAAATAAACTTGAAGCTCATTTTGTTGTGAATTATCACCAATATTATCACCTTGAACCCCTGAACTTCATCCAAGAAATAAGTATTTTTAGGTCCGCAGTTCTTTTAGATGATTGCGAACTACATGAAGTAGGAGTTGGAACATTTGGGCTAGCATGATTCTAAGGCAAGTTGTTAAGCATTAGAAATTGTTTTAGCATTTATTTAATTGAGGAATTTGCATCTGCTAGTGTAGTAATCTGAAAGTGATAAAACCATATAAATATTTGCATACTAAAAGTGAGGACCTCCTAATTTAATGGAAGGATTTAACATGATAGCAACACCAAAAATAGGGGGGATAGGGAAAAAATATCTTTTAAACTTATCTTTCATAGAATTAATAGCAACTTGATAAATTACCCCACCCTCTGAAAATTGAGTAAACAAAACTGCAAGTGCTGCAATATAAACTAAAAAGTTGGAAATAGTAGGATAATATCTCCCAAATAATTCATTTATAGCAACATAATTCTTTTTTCTGAAAAGCCTACAAGCCTTTTAACATTAGTCCAATCCTGATTTTTAAGGTGTTCATAATCATCATCCTCACCACCAACACGAGCATTAAACATTGCGTTTATTGGGTTTCTATATTCATATGCAACAACAAAATTTTCATACATATAATTCCATCTAATCGGACAAGGTTTAGGAATTTTTCTTTCTCTAAGGACAAATTCATCACATTTTTTAATATATTCTCTAAGTCTACTTCTATGATTTGAATAAAAAAGACTATTAAGAGTCATTTTAACCTTTTTTATTTCTATATTTAATACTTTCATACCATCACCGATGATTAAATGGTAAATATGACAAGTACATGTAACATGGAAAATATTACTAAATACAAGATTTAGCATAGCTGTAAGGTAAGGTCGCTGCCGGTTATTGTTATATGGGTGACATAACTGGCGTCCCCCTCCTTATCGTATAAACCTATCTTCTTGTAATTTTCTTTTGATTTTTTGTAATATTATCATAATAGGTTGGATACGGTAAGGTTAGATCGATTGTGTCATATGGGTAACAACTCCGGGGATTTGACTCCCTTACTCGTAATTCACCTATTTGTGGTATCTTCATCTTCTATTAATAAAATCTAAAATTTGCTTTAAAAAAAACATAGTTGTAAGCAAGCCTATAGCATTAATCCTACTATAAGCATTATCCATTGAAACTGATATTATTTTATCTCTAATGTAAAAATATCTCAATATCTGCAACTATGTTAGCAATAAACTTACTTGTGTGACGTGAATTAATGATTCTATAAGAAATAATGCGCTTTTGCATTTTCCATTCCTCATCAATCCACTGAGTGGTAACAGTAAGATAATCACTGTCATTACCACTTCTACCAATATCAGTAGTAACATCAATGCGACAATTTATATGAGTAAATAAATAGCGCAAATATTGTTCATATTCATGTTTATATTTATAAATATCGCTATTTATGGTTGTGCGAACCCATCCTTTATAAGTAGAGTTAAAAACTCTTCTAATATAATGCAAAAGGTTAGGGTTTGAAGGAAAATCATAGGGTAAGCACATAACAATAACCATTTTTTCCAATTATTCATGATCTTTATTTGGATCGTAATATAAAATGCCACCGGTAATAGTGTTAGTTCCCGGTTGAACTAGATTTGACCCCGTACTAGGGTTAACATGAGTACCTACACTTGTCCCCTCTTGCGCAGCTTTCATTTGAAGAAATCTAGCTTTATCTATAGGGTGTGTCTTTATGTATTTAGCCAAAGTACCCGTACCACTACGGTCTCCAGTATAATTATGAGCCATCAATGTCCCACAAGTTTTACACTTAGCCTTATTTTGATCTCTTAGTTGAGTAAAAAAATGCCAAACAAGAGATGTTTCACACCGTCTAGAAGGTTGTCTATTAAAAGTAGGGGTTACTACAAGAGGGTCGGGCGGGGCATCATTAGGATTATTATCAGTTGGATTAACAATAGAACTAGTAGGTCTATCATCTAAATCTGGTTGCGTTTTATCTAAATCATCATTTTCATCGATAGTTTGATCACTATAAAGAGCATTCATATATTCATCATTTAATTATTGACCTGCTGCAATATCTTGAATAAATTAACTATCGGTAAATTAAAAACAAGGGTTATCACTATCAAGAATTATAGGTGGAGGAGGACGGGTAACTGGTCTGCGTCGCGGAGCTGGGGGGAGGAGTAGTAGCTTGGCCACTAGATTCATCAATTTTATATTTTCCCTTACCACCAAATATTTTTTCAAAGAAAAGGCCATATTAGTTATAATTATACAAACTAAAACAAACAAAATTATAATATTAAAACTTAAGAGTTGGAACGAGTTTACCAAATTGACGAACAACTTCTTGAAAATTGTATATCGTTAAAATCTTGAAGACTTGAATTATTCAATTTACTAAGTTCACAATTTTTCACAAATTGCAATAATAAAGTAAGGAATTACAGAAGAAAATTATAGAGAGATTGATGATTTTGTGAGTAAATCATCAATCTGGTGTGTGTACTGCTTAGGGACTCATGATATCTCTTTGAACTCTGGCATATCAGTTCTCATACCTAGACCTTTCTCAAATAACAACTGATTATTGTGCAGTGTGGAAGCACACATAGATATGAATTTGGCTATGAAACTTTGGCATTTAAGACTATTGGAGGCTTTAAAATCACTTTGGGCCTACTTCAGGCTCCCTATCGCTTAATTTCTGTTCTATTTATGTAATTCATTCAATTTTTTATCTTTAATAATTAATTTTAAACAAACACTGGGGTTATGAAAAGGGAGGATAGTTGTATATTGTGGGTAAAATTGGGTAGATATCATGCCTATAGGGTCCTTATTGATTCAAATGTGTTTGTTAGATAACATGCCTATAGGACATGCTTTGGTTTAAATAAGTTCTGTTTTTTTTACTTTCACACAATTAGAAGCCATACCTATTGGATCTAAATCCACTTTAATAATAGAGACCATGCCTATAGGATCTAAATCAGCTTTTAATAATTAGATACCATGCCTATTGGAGTTAAAATTAGCTTTAATATAAATCATGACTATATGGGTTTCACTTTGGTCGAATGAATTCTGCTTGCTTCACCTTATATTTAATTAGAAATCATGCCTATAGGACTTAAAATCAGTTTAGTTAAAATCAGTTTAAATCATGTTTATTCTAAATCGGTTTAATCAACTAATCTGTCTGCTTCTTTAATAAGTTTTCAACGCTTCCCTAAACAATATTGCTAGGAAGCATCCCTATAGGATCTCAAGTTGTTCGTTTAGTTTTTTTTTCCTTTTTTATTGTATTCCTAATCAATAATAGATATCATGCTCCTAGGATATCACTATTACGCGTCTAGGCAAGCCAGTAGAGCAATTAAAACCTTGCAAACTATAAAAAAGCGCCTTGCTATTTGAGATTGCTCACATTCAACAGGTTTAAAAGAATTAGTAGGCAAGTAGGATTCAATTCTTTGACTTTGGTCCCAATTCAATATTGTCAACTCTTTGCTCACCTACATACCATATTCTAAGGTTTTCGCTTAAATACCTGAAACTGTTGTTTGAGGCGTGTACTTACATGATCTGTTTGTGGAGGTAAAATGTTAGCCTTTAATTATTCCCTCTTAAAATACAGTCCTATTTGTTTAGATTGGCGCTTAGATTTTTATCCTTTAAATACCTTAGGATGGTCTAGAACTATCTAAATTAGAGTTCCTAAATACCTTCAGGGCCACCACGAAAGGACCAGTAGTGCATGCATAGGACACCTTTCAAAGTTGCTAGAACGCTTTAACTTATGACCAATGGGAATGAATTGAGTAGTAAGTATATGATGACTACGCGCTAATGTAACGTGTATCCCCTCATTATGGAGTGATTACGGGGCATTGTGTGGGTATGATCATGTTGGCTAACAAACCAAGGACACCTCTTTCCCAACTCTCGTTGTTTAAATGAATTTACTTTTCTTTATATATGTGCAACTTATTCAAACATTTTCCCTTATTTCATTACTTAAATCATACATGTGCTTAGAATGTCAAAACATGTCTTTACTTGCAAGTACATGTTAAAACTATTTATTTGTTAAAATGACTAAGTCACATAGTTTAAGTTCGGTCGGGATCAACCATTGTAGACCACGAGGGGTACCTAACACCTTCCTCTCAAATTTATTTTGAGCCCTTGCCCTAAATCTCTGGTAATGCAAGCTAGTCCATGAGTTAATCGCTTTAAGTGCCCTAATGCACTGTAATCCGTTAGGTGGCGACTCTTCGAACACCCAATTCCCAAAAGGAAATGAGTTATTTCCCCCATGAATGTTGAAAACCGTACTTCCTAGTCAAAAAGGGAAAAAAGGGGGCGTGACAATTATGGTAAAAAAAATGAGCTTGCCACTCAATATGATTATTAAGATAATGGGAGAAACTCATATTAGATTATATTGTTGTTGTTACTAGTGTTGGTTATAGTTTTTATTGTTGGGTTATTGATGAACCTTTGTGTTCTTTAGGACGTATTAAAAATGTGGGAGTTGCTACCTAATTTTTATTAAGTCATGCGACTAGCCAAATACGATGGTACGTCATTATATGTTAACGGCAATATTATTTCACTTGTTGTAAATGCAAGAAGTTGTATTGAGATCTGTTCAGTAATAAGGAAGAGATCATACAGATATGTCAAGGATAAGCCCTTCTTTCATTTTGGCATGATCTCATAATTACACAAGTTTGATAATGAGGCATAAAGAGAAATTCATATTCCTGAATTTATGTACATTTCTCTAGTCTTATAAGTTACAGTATTCTCCCTTATCATATTAATTGAGTATTGTCTTCTTCCAGTCAAGAGAGTAAAGAGTATATACATGCATTATTACAATATTTTCATTACCATCGAGCTATAATCGATGGATAGACCCATATTGGGCAACCTCTGATCAGATTGTAAGTTATATACCGAGCCTACTGTGGCCGAGCGCCTATGAGCGAGCCTAGCATAGCTTAGATACAGAGCCTAATATGGGAGAGTGCCTATGAGTGAGCCTACTACAGCAGATCACTTATATTTATTCCGAGCCTTATAGGGATGGACAACTATTTTATTTACTATGTTGAGAAAGTTGAGTTAGTATCAGCAGGTAAGCATATCTTCAGATTATCTTTGACTCTACGTTACTTTCAGTTATTATATTATCAGTTTAGCTTCAGCTTTCAGTTATTCTGCTGCCTTACATACTCGGTACATTATTTCTTACCGACGCCCCTTTTTCTGGGGACGTTGCATTTCATGCATGTAGTTCCTAATAGACAGCTGGATAGATCTTCCTAGTCGACAGAGTCAAACATTAGCGTGGTTGGTACGCTCCACTTTCTTGGAGTTACTAGGTCTATACCTTGGAGACTATTTTATATATACAAGTTTGATGGGTAGGCCGAGGCCCTGTCCTAATTATGATACAGTCAAGTTATCTCTAGAGGCTTGTAGATGGGTCATGTATATTTTTGGTCTATTAGTAGACATTCATGGCAGCATCATAAGCCTGCACAGTTTATACATATATATATATATATATATATATATATATATGTGTATGAGCTTTTGGGTATGTTTATCTCTCAGATGAGAGAGATGTTATTTAAGATGATTAAGAGTATGGCCTTATCTTCTAAGTTAAGGGTTACCCCTCCAGAGTTCACAGTTACAGAGTGGTACGCTCGGGACGAGTATGACATCGGGTGCTCATCGTGGCCCATCTATTTGGGTCGTGACAAAAGTTGTATCAGAGCAATTCTATCCTAGGGAGTCTACAAGCCGTGTCTAGTAGGATCTTGTATATGGGTGTTTTGTGCACTGCACTTATAAGTAGGAGGCTACATGGCATTTAGGATTGTCACTCATTCTTCTTACTCTAGATCATGTGGTAGACCTCAGTTGTAAAACTCAATTTCCTAAACCCTATATTATTCATAATACAATGATACCTATATTTTGAAAGATGGTTGGTAAGGGATTGCACTTAATTATTAAAGAGTTGAGTCAAAGGAACTTTATTTGCATGATGCTTATAGTGAGTAAATGTAAGGTCTTCAGCAGATCATGTGTGTACTAGTAGATGTGAGCTTCTTATTGAGGAGCCCTAAGACATGATTATTTATCCACCCATACGGTAAAAAACAATGAGAGAATCAAAAGGTACAAGTTTCAACAAGTAAAAGAAGCAAGGTGAAGAAGGGTACAAGATACTAGTTAATAAAGATGAACATTATCTACAATCCAGGAAGAGAGATATAAGCTTTTTGAGTTACCTTCAATAGTAACAGAGGTATGTACAATTGGCCACATCGATCTCAGTTATGCCCAATGGGAGCTAACATATATGGTTTAAGAGAGGTACGGGATATCAGGACCCCACTGGGTTAGAGTTACCCAAAATGATGGATGGATTATTTGCATTAGCTGACATTTCCAAATGATATTGCAAATATGATAATAAATCTCCTTGTGAGACATCCATATAGTGCACTCTAGAATAGCACAACTAGATATGAGTACTACAAAGATAGGCATTGAAAGTCTCGGCGGGTCATCTATGATGTGAGAAGACGCCAAAGATGAAGAGGTAAAACATCTATAGGTAGATCGTCGTAGCACTAATTCTTAGTACTCCCATAAAGTGGGTAATATTAAGTGATGTGGCATTAAGTCAGAATTATAGCAGCATCCAATATCCCCTAAAGCACTGGGATTCAGTATCCAAGAATGATAGCAGCATTGTTAGTGGCATACCTTATAGCATATGGTTTCTAAGTACCGAAAGGTCTAGTTAAAAGAGTAAAGAAGAGATTAAGACGATGTGATGTCTCACTCGATGTTCCAGAAAAGCATAAAGGAATCATATGCAAGCTAAAGTACGGTAGATCAACAACGTTTTAGGAAAACAGGAGAAAGGATAAGAAAAGGCAAATGAAAAGGTGACAAAAATGGATAAGTCCTCCGAATTAAACACATGAAACCAAGATAGCTAGTGGTTTCTCCAAGTTATACAAAGCTCAGTACTGTCACGCCTCAAATTCGAGGAACATGACCGGCGCCCAACCGGATATCCCCAGTCAAGTGGACCTGGGTGTCGTTCTCTATCCCACGTGTTACCTCTCATTCTTATTACCTAATAACCAAGTGAAATAGCCATTTATAGGATATGAACTCCATTAACCAAATTTTATAAACATAACAATTACAACTTCCATTAGCAACTTAATTCACCATAATAAAGGTATTCCAATTTTTATACATCATTGCCACACATCAATATTTATCTTTTAAATTACCATGCCCGACACTACCCACAACCTGTCTACGGAGCCTCTAAATAGAACTTGAAGAATAATATGGAAATTCCGGCAACAAGGCTTCGGCTATACCTTATACAACATCAAAACAAGATCCCAAAACAGAAAGTGGCGTGAGCCAAAAAGGCGAGATGCCAAGGGTAGTATAACTCCCCGCATATGATAATGACATAGTCAACGATTTCAGAAGTTGAGGGTGTAAAGAAAACCAAACTCAATGAGACAGTGCCCAATAACCACTGAAGGTTTGCAAATGTTCATGATGGGATCTCCATAGGTTTTGGCTTGAAGAAAAAAGGAGGTCTCATAGTGACACATAGAGGGGCATGTTCTCTCATGGTTATCATACAATTGTTAGGTACTAGCACAACGAATTCACTAAATAAGGAATACAATTAACACATTGTGGAGACATAAAGAGAAAATGATCATTCGCTATGAGTTGGACATGCTTATGCTATACTAACTCCAAACTGCAATACAATTCAACATCACGGGCAACCACAATACTAGAAACCAAGAGAGCTACTTACTACGGGATATCTCAAGTGGACACGAGAATTATGGCGACACCAGATCTTCCTATGATGGGGATGTGAGGATCTCAATTTTCAGAAAACTTTATGCACACAGTGACCATTTCAATTGATATGTACTTGTTGGATAAGTGTTGACGCATGCTCTCATGCTTCTTGATAGTAAGAAGATTTTCATGATGTTACTTACAAGAGAGTAGATTGGATGTTCAAGCCATATAAGCCATATACACAACTCAGTAAAAGAGTGACTCGAGAAGGATAAAAAATCTTGGATACTTTGCATGGAACTTGACACTACATGTACAAACTCTATGATGGTGCATGTATAGGCATAAGTGAGCAGATGTTGTCCATTTAAATAAAAAATGTCTATAAGGACTTCATTGGTAATAGTACCTTGATGAAAATTTAGGAAAAAGTAAGTGGGAAGTATCAATAGTGTTATAACTCAATTCAGGAACATACCTATAGAGCTCAATTCCACAGGAGGTTGTAAATACTAGAACTACGATCGAGACTTAGTAAATAATATGTCTCATTCAAAGAGCAGGTTCATGAAATGTTTTATAATTTAGATTCTTTTTAAGAACAAATCTACTCAAGGACAAGGAAGTTATAAGGTTTTAATAAAAAGTTTAAACAATCACTACATTACCAAATAAAATGGATCACATAGTTTTCACATAATTTCCATACTTTTAGGCTGCATTTCATAGCCCTTCCATAGGGTTCACCTATCAAATTATATACCTATGCGCTTCATACAACTATAATGAAATCACAAGTATGAATCAAACACATTAAATGATCACCACATTATCAAATAAAAGAATCATGCCATTTTTATGTATAGTAGTCCATCGGCTCTTGGGGCCACAATTATCACATCAGACTTGGTACTAGGCCACATTTCATAACATAGTCTCTTCTTCCCCGCATTTCACATCATTTTTGCATATTTCACATCAACATCATAATCTGTTTCATATTCCCTCATGTGATAAGTATCACCAGGTACAATTTCATTTCGAATTCTAGACACATCGTCTATTCTCTATTTCTCAAAATTATTTGACTTATTTCAACATCTCTATACACAGAGATTTCATAAAGTTTATTTAATAGATGCTGCTCCAATTTCACTTTAAGGCCTTCACATCTAAATACATAATTTATATCCCTTGCACTCATTTTAAGTTGTCAGTAATAGCACATTGATCATATTGGAATGCATCTTTCGCTAACATCGGGTCACAACACCATTCATGTAAATTATCAATCACAACTAGAATCCAACATTTAGTCTTACCACATTTACAAAGTCACTTACTTCACTTCCAAACATCTTTACACGTTGCCAACAACTAGACGCAATCAATCAAATGCCTTTGTTACACATGAGAACATTTTGGAGGAATCAACCGTAACAACTTTTCTCACAAAATTTGGCATCAAAATATCAATTTTAACTTGACTTGTAGTCTAGGAATTTTAGCACATATTTCACATTCTTTACATATCCTCATTTACCAAGAATAATATATTAAACACATGAAGAAGTACCTCCCACATATATTTTCACAAAAATAATTCGCTTAACATAGCAAAACGAGTATTGAATCAATTATATTTTGAACTTACAACATTTATGCGGGAACCATGGATCATAATTTCTAAAAGACGGGATTTTAGTCGTACATACTGATAATATACTGCATGATCTGGTGGAGTAGTGGCATTAGTAGGAACAAGGGTACTTCCCTTAACAACTAGTTCTACCGATCCCTCCATGGCTCAACATATTCTTCTACCAAGTTCTTGGGTAACCCACTTGGACTCAATGGTGGGATCAATCCCTCCTTACAAGCTTCAAATTCATGGATTATGGTGTCAAAACTACCAATCTTGAGAATAAAACTTAGAGAGGAAATCAACTCTCTATCTTGAGCTATATCATACGATCTGGATTATCAAAGAAGGGTGAAATTCTTAAATGTCCAAATAGCCTCCAACTCATAGATGTGGTCGACAACACACCGATAAGAAGGACTCTACTAGACATGGCTCTGAGACATCCTAGGACACTTTAAAACCTTAGGCTCTAATACCAAGTTTGTCACGCCCCAAATTCGAGGAACATGACCGTTGCCCGACCGAGTATCCCCAGTCAAGCGGACCTGGGTTCCTTTTTTATCCCACGTGTTACCACTCACTCTCATTACCTAATAACCAAGTTAAATATCCATTTATAGGATATGGACTCCATTAACCAAATTTTATAAACATAGCAATAACAATTTTCATTAGCAACTTCATTCACCATAATAAAGGTATTCCAATTTTTATACATCGTTGCCACACATCAATATTTATCTTTTAAATTACCATGCCCGACACTATCCACAACCTGTCTACGGAGCCTCTAAATACAATTGAAGAATAATATGGAAATACCCGCAACAAGACTACGGCTATACCTTATACAACATCAAAATAAGATCCTAAAATAGAAAGTGGCGTGAGCCACGTAGGGCCCCGAATGGAAAGGGGCTCGCCGAATCAGCTGACTGGAAGTGATGAGGAGCTACGGTCGGTGGACTGGAGTACCTGCTATGGATCCACCTACAATCATAACACGAATGTAGCGCCCCCGACAAAAGGGATGTCAGTACATTTGAATTGTACTGGTATGTATGAACAAACTTTGTCCTAAGTAAACTCAAGCCATACACAAGTAGATAACAGTAATAGAAACAACAATCAAGTGCATAAACAAAGGAACAATCAAGCCAAACAAGTTTTCAACATCTAACTTTGTTCCAAGTAAAGTCAAACCATATACAAGTAGAAAACAACAATAGAAGCAACAATCAAACACACATAGAAGGTACAATCAAGCCAAACAAAGGGACAATCAGTTCCCCACATGTTACAAACTCTCTTGTTTTCCCCCTTCCACAATTCCACATTAATGATTTCACAAATTTGTTCAAGTGTATATTTCAATAGTGATTTCGATCACTTTTCTACCCTTGTTACCTCGGTCACCCTTATTACCTCGGCCATCCTTATCACCACAACCCACACCTTATAACTCCGTGTTGCGCGTGTGCAACCCAACCCCGCCCTACTGTTTCAATTCACAAACAACACAACCACAACAATCAATTCACAAACAAGTAGAGCAATACTTCTCAAGACACAGCCACAACAATGTTACAAGTGTTTCCATATCCAACAGTACCATTTCCATTATATTCAACAGTTCATAAGAAACTCAAGTCATCGCAATAATTACCCACAAGAAGCCAAATATGTTATTTACCACATTTGTTCCAATTGCATCATTTACGATTTCCTTCTATCATTTGTTTCTCAACTCTTACCACATAACACTTAATCAAACCAATCAAACACCCAACAAACCAATCAAAAGAATTTCACAAACAATCCACGTAGCTAGCACATATCAAATATTCGTACACCAAACAAGGCAATTTCACAAAGATCAAAGTTAGCCATACATACCTCGAAGAGCTTTTCCTTAAGTTACTACAATGTTCTGAAAATTCTAGCAACTTAAATCTATTTTGAGACATAGCAAAATTGAGAAAAAATTAGAAAGATATTCATGGTTTTAGCTCATTTGAGCATTTTATCAAATACTAGATGAGCATCTTGATTTCAAATCCCCTTTTCAAGATTTCTTCATTTCCTAACCCAATCTTTACTTATCTATGTTAAACAACCTTCCAATAAGCCTAAGTTGTACATGCATGCATACACAATACTAATACCCCCAAGAATCATACCCCAATAACCCATCTTATAATCCAAACTCGAAATTAAAAACCTAGGGTATATAATCTTACCTCTTAGATGAAGATCTTGTGGTTGGGTTCTTTGATTCTTGAAGATTGATGCAAGATTTGGATGATTTAGATGCTGGGTTCCTCCTCCTCTCTCTAAAATACTCTCACCTCTCTCTAAAATCAGTAGGAAATGACCCCAAATGAAGCCCCAAAAGTTATATATCAAAATGGGGTCGCGTTATCAAAATTAGAAATTTAACCCTCCGATGTCAATTATGCCATAGTAGAATGCATCGCAGAATGAACATACGGGCCGCAGAATGCACCGCAAAATTGGTGCCCAAAAATGAGCTACATTGGTTCAATCTAAATGCGGACCGTAGAACTAAAATGCGGACCGCAAATCTGACATGACACATGATCGCATTTTCCAGCCTTTGGTAATTTGACCATTACTTTGTGTAGGAATGTCCAAACGACAAACGGTTTGAATCGTTGGAAACTAGACTCAAAGAGATTTCATTTGATATTCAATCACCACATAAAACCTTATACATAATTATATATGCTCGTTTAAAGTGGAGCCTTGTGCGTATCTATTTGGAATTTTGGCCTATTTCAAAAATTTTCCCATTTGGCATACACTTAGGCTTCCATTTGGACCTCGCATCACTTACCATAAGACTTATACTCATATTTACCTAGTCTAATTGATGTCCACCATGATAATAGCACATAAAATATAATAATTAGCCTACGTGACATCGCTAAATCCTGGACTACTTAGCAAAATTTTCCGGGGCCTTACAAGTATGGTGTGAATGAACCCAAGAAGTCCAAGACCAGTAGCATTTAGAAGAAATAGAATGTTGCCCTGGTAGTAGAATGAGGGAGTAATTCTATGAGATAAAGGACAATGTTTGGGCCTTCAATTGATTAATGATTTGAAGAGGATTTCATGAATTGTACGAGATTAAAATAAACACGTAAGGTAAGTCACATTGGGATACTATGAAATATGGTTTTGGAAGCATGGTATCGCCGATAGGTTGATCAGTCTAACCACTTCAAATGTTCCATGATACAACGTAGGCTTTAATGATAATATATTACGTAACAAATTTCAATTCATCAATGGAAGGATGTAGATCAACATTGAGGTGAATCAGCAATAGATGGATAAAAGTTACAAAGTATAAGATGAGATCAGGCCATCAATCTTAAGATGAATGATAACTATGATTTTTACATGTTTTATACCAATTCTTACCTAAGCTTTGTGCATGAATTGCCATAAATTAGTCCCAAAATGCTTACAAGTTGCGCTAGATTACAAGTTTGAGCGACAAGATGATAAATGTCAAAGATCAGCTCAAAAAGGAGTGAAATCTGCCAAGTTTGGGTAATTTCATCGTGTATTAACGTGGATTTGAGTAGATTAACATTGTAGTTAATTAATATGTTGATTTTATCTACTATTTCTTCTATTTCTGTTTCTACTATGTCTAGCTAAACTCATTAGCCAGGGTTGTGGCTCAACTCTAGTGTGGGTAATTAATGGGTGTGATTGTTTAATGCATGAATGATGTTGAGTGTTTGTTATTTGGGTTAATCTTATAGTTTTATTAAGATTTGGTGGTTGCAAACACTAAGTCTAGCTTAGTGGGTCTTGATTCTTCTTGAGAAAGAGAGTCTATGACCCCAAGATTAATTCTAACAAGGAATTAGGATGGACCCATGAGAAAGATAGTCCGAATTAATGGGTTAAACCTCGATAGAGTAATTACCCAACTTGAATCCTAAATTGCTCGGGCAAATTGGCCTACCCAATTGGTCTCGAGAGAGTCAATTGGGAAAAATCACTCTTTCTATCGAGAGGTGCGAGAGTGGGTGCAAAAGTGCAACGGTTATAGCATAAGTCCCATAATCATCATTCTTGCATTAGGAATCTCTATTCGTTAAATGACCACCTAGGTAAATGCCACGACCCTAGTGCCTTTCTCTATATTGCATACAACAACAACAACAACAACTACCTAGTATAGTCCTAAAGGGTGGTTTCTAGGGAGGGCAATATAAATGCAGGCCTTACCCCCACCCGAAAGGATGGAGAGACTATTTCCAGTCGACCCTTGGCTTAGAAAAAAAGGAAAAACATAAACACAAACAAAAATATAAACAAAAATCATTAGTAACTCTAGTAGAAATCACGATACATAATTATGTAAATATAGACCATAAGTAACATGGCATGCAAAAGGAAAAGATAAACAAAAATAGAAGTAAATGGGCATTCACATATATTAATTTAGCCACATTCAGTAAATAAAATGGTATGTAGTAACACCGACCACTAACTAAAAGCCCCTATCCTACAACCCTAATAATAGACCTCCGGACTCTTCTATCAAGGGTTATATCCTCGGAAATCTGCATTCTAGCCATGTCATGCTTAATCACATATCCCCAATACTTCTTTGGCCTCCCTCTGCCTCGACTCGCACCAGCCACCTCCAACCGCTCACAACTCCTCACCGGGGCATCTGGCTACTCCTCCGCACATGCCTGATCCACCTGAGCCTCGCCTCCCGCAACTTCTCATCCACTGGGGCCACCCCCACCTTTTTCCTAATAACTTCATTCTTAATCTTATCTAATCTGGTGAGCCCGCACATCCACCTGAGCATTATCATCTCCGCAACCTTCATTCTCTGAACATGAAATTTCTTCACCGGCCAACACTCTACCCCGTACAACATGGCAGGTTTAACCACAGCTCTATAAAACTTCCCTTGAGTTTCTGTGGTAATTTCTTGTCATACCAAACTCCTGATGCAAGCCTCCATTTCGACCACCCTGCCCCTCTACGGTGAGTGACATACCCGTCGATCTCTCCATTCCCTTGAATCACCGACCCCGGATGTTTGAAACTGTCCCTCTTGGCGATGGCCTGAGATCCAAGCTTCACGACCCTGCCTACTTCTTCTTCGCTCGACTCTGCGCTAAACTTACACTTCAGGTATTCTGTCTTAGACCTACTTAGTTTGAAACCCTTAGACTCAAGAGTCTGTCTCCACACCTCCAACCTAGAAAATTGTAGTTGATAATCAAAAGAAAATCAAAAATATTAGATAATCAAAAGAAAACCAAAAATATTAGAAGATCAATTAGGAGCTAAAACGTAGTCCTAGACCGTACAAACACTCAACTACAGTTGAAGCTCCCTACGGAAAATTGACCCTGATACCACTATTGAATAAAAGTATTAGCGCCCGCTCTTCCTTAGGTTGAGTCCGATGTGATCGGTGAACAACAATGGAGAAGCGTTAAAGGACTTAAATTTGTACATATAGGATGAGAAACGAGAGTAACTTGGAGTTTTATAGCAGACGAATCGAAGTAAGAATTATGGTATAGTATCACCTACTTAGATGCAGTAAAGTCAAACGAATAGATAAACAGGTCTATGAAATAAGGTATAGCAATATTCGTAAGTTCGAAAAAGTCCCAAGAGAAGAACTTTAGTATACCTATAAATTCCCAGAGGGACATCTTATAAATTCTGTATATGTTTACAAGATGAGGCCTAGAGATTGGCTAAAAGCTGGAGAAAAAAGGAGAGAAGAGTCGCATAGGTGCACTTACAAAGTCAGAGTCGTACAAGCTGTATGATAAAAAGATAGCAACAATTACGAGAGTGGAAAGATTCCGACCACAAGTCATGGTGTGGGAAAGATGCCTAAAGAGGGGGAGGGGGGAGGGGGGAGGGATTGACCTAGCCTCTGAATTTATTCACATAACAATTACCTAAATGGTAATGAGATTATTAAGGTATTCACAAGAGCTATAAGTTATGAAAATGATAAGTGCATCGGTCAACATTCGAAGACGGATGTTCCGGGGTGGGGGGGATGATGTTACACCTTATATTTTCATATGTGAAAGTGCATCATAAATAAATTAATGGGAGCTCTGAAATGAGATGTTATATTTCGCATTTTCGAATGTTAAAGTTTCGTCGTAAGTTAATCGACATAAGTTTGGGGATGAGATTATTTTGAGATGATAAGCATTATGCTATTTTAAACAAGTGATGAGTAAATTTATAAAGGAGAGGAGGTAATCAAATCGAAGAAAATGAATTCCGTTGGAATTTGGTATTTGGGATAAAATACGATCCGAGCTAAAATACCTGTATTTATGGACTAATACCATATAAAGTACCACATGACCATGATAGTAAGATGTATAAGGTATGTGAAAAGTGAGTAATATTTTTAGTAAATGGATATAATTCTCAATTGTGTGAATAATTGGTTAATTATTGGATAATGAGACATTACCAATTTAATTAATAACTAGTGGTGAATTAATTGAAAAACTTTGTATAAGGACCCAAAGGAATGACGTGGCAGCCCACCAATTCAAGATTTGTCTCACATGTCACTAAGTGGCAAGTCTTAACAATATATGTCATTTTCATTTTAATAAAGGAAAGGCACTAATGTTTGTCATATTTATCCTTAAGAAACGTAAGACAAACATACATTCGTATATGCATTCAACACTAAATATTGGTATGTTACAAACTTAAGTCATGAAAGTAAAGCAAGATAAGATCTTCAACCAATCAAAGCAACGTGAGATCTTGCAATAATAAGAGAGTGTGGTGTAATCTTTCTCAAGAATATCATATAGATTTTTTTTGACTTCAATCTATCGTTACATATTTTTCGCAAAAAATATGTGTTAGAAGGATTATCAGGAGAATCAGTTCAGGTATGTTAAGGACATCCCTTCTTTCTTTTGACATAATCTCATAGAGCAAACAGAACGTGCAAATGTACAACTTTCATAAATGACTCTATTCATAGAAATGATAAAGATGCTTATGTTCTTGATTCTCTATGTTTCATATTATTCTATCATTTGTTCATGGGTCTCAGAAAATACGTAAGTTGAAAAAACTTACTTCATGATATTATTCATAGGCATAATGGTCTTATGGCTCTCCAAGAGATTTTATTGACATACTTCTCATGCATTGCATTCATGTACATTGACTCATGACTAGATGACACTATATATGCTTATATATATGTGTGTGTGTGTGTGTGTGTATGTATATATATATATGGGATATGAGAAAAGGTTACGGTGTTATATACGCAACACCACCAGATCAGCTAGTACACGTTGATGATTTGCCCACAATGGACGAGATGATATGATGGGATGCCCTCAGAGGCTTAATGATGTTATGAACACATATACCATGCACGATATGACATTTATACGGAGACATTATAAAAATGAAATAATTCACAGAGCTATGCAAACGTACATGTCAAGTCTTTTACTCCATGTTTCTCTCATGATCATTTACTGATTTTCATTCCTTGCATACTTGGTATATTATTGTATTGACGTCCTTTTGCCTGAGGACACTGCGTTTCATGCCTGCAGGTCCTGATAGACAGGTTGAGAGCCCTCCAAGTAGGCTACCAGCTCAGTGGAAGATGTTGGTGCACTCTATTTGCTTTGGAGTTACTTGTTTGGTTAGTATGATTTAGATATGTATTATTTGGTATGGCGGGACTCTGTCCCGACCTTGATGAAAATTATATATTCTTAGAGGCTTGTAGATATATGTCATGTACATAAAAGATTGTATGGCCTTGTCGGCCTATGTTCAGTGTACGAGTGGTTATTTTGGCCTTATAGGCCTGTAAACCTTATGCATAAGTTGGTATCACATGTTGTATTCTGCTTATCTCATAATAGTCTTACGACTCAGTTATTTATGATAGTGTGACATGAAAAGATTCGTTATGTTGGTACTCGATTGAGTAAAGTATCAGGTGCCAGTCACGGCCCATCGATCTGGGTCATAACATCAATGATTATATACGTCCCTTTAATTTAATAGAACAAAAAGTTATTCACTGACTATATAAGTCTCTTTAATTTAATAGATATTTTATTATTTGGTATATTCTATTGATAAATAAGATGATAATTGAATTTATAACCAATACGATCTAATACGCTTAAACCAGTCTAATTACAATTTAATATAATTAATATTTTTAATATTGACCGCGAATCGAGGTATAACTAGTAATTTGTTCGTAATAATTAGAGTCCGTTTGGACATAAGAAAATTTTTCCGTTTTCCAAAATCTTTTCACTTTTTTCCGAAATCAACGTTTTTTCATAAAATTATTAATTTTCACTTGAATATGCATTATGAAAATTTTCGAAAATTTGAAAAACTCCAAAACTATGTTTTTTTTCAAATTTTTTACTCAAACCACTCATAAAATTTCAAAATATAACCCAAAATTGTATTCATATCCAAACACAACTCTACATAACTCCCTAGTTTACTTGCAATCAAACGACGAACCCGTTTGACCATAGATTTTGCCAAAATAAATTTGAATTTTATTTGGCCCACACATGTTTGTCCATAGATTTTGCCTACATTTTTATAAAATTTCAAATCCCAAATCATTTGGGCCAAAATATCACTATTACATTTTAAAAGTTTTCCAAAACTTTTGTATTTTATAAAGGATTAGTTACTTTCTATAGCAAAGGTTGATACCTTATTTATTTTAAATAGATACCAGTTTAAAAAATTATATTCCATAATTACCTTTTAATTTTTATAACCAAATATGTATTTATGGTCATATCCTACCCTTAAGCCATAAAATATGCTTTGTATTATTTTTTCAGATTTTTCTTCATCCTCTATCTCAACTCCACTATTTCTTCATGAATACAACCTCAATTTCCTCTTCGTAATCATCATCACCATCACCATTGTGTAAAAAATTAGAAGCAACATTGAAATCTCTTAATAGACTTTGTTCCAATTTCAAAACAACTACTACGAAGCTAACATTGCTTGAAATCTCTGTTCAAAACAGACACTACTTCCACTTCTTCTTCTTTCTCTTTTTCTTATTTTTATTCTTCTCCGTTCTTCTTTATTGTTGTTTAAAAGTTATAGTTATGGTAATATCGGAGAAAGAAGAAACCAAATATGATTCTGATAATGTGAATTGTGGGATTTGTTTTGAGCAATATACTATTTTTTCCGATCGATACACACAACGCAAGGGTTTTTGCTTGACGATGGGTTCGCCGGAAATTAGGGTTTGTTCTTGAACAAAGACGGTGGATTTTGGGGCTCAGCAACTTGATTTCTGTTAATATATTTCAATTTATTTTTAACGTATCACACTATATTTTCATGTATTTCATTGTATTTATTTTCTCTTTTTTCTTCATTGTAATTCAATGTATCTCGTTGTATTTCATGTATTTCGTTGTATTCACTGTCTTTTTTAATTGTATTTCAATGTATCCCGATATATTTTATGTATTTCATTATATTCACTATCTCGTTATATGTCATGAATGTATTCATATTTTTTTAATTAATATAATTTATGTATTCAGATGTATTATATAATTTTTCTGAAGATCACTATGTTTTTAGGATATTTTTCGGTTGAGAATCTTTTTTATAACTTAAAATACAAAATTTGTATGTTATAATTAAGTTTGTTGAGTTATATTAGGAGTCTATTATGTTAATTGATTCACTTTCCCTTTTAAAAACAGTGTAATCCCCTATTTCACACAGTGAATACAGCCGAATAGTGTAATCCCCTATTCATATTTTTTAATTAATATAATTTATGTATTCAGATGTATTATATAATTTTTCTGAAGATCACTATGTTTTTAGGATATTTTTCGGTTGAGAATCTTTTTTATAACTTAAAATACAAAATTTGTATGTTATAATTGAGTTTGTTGAGTTATATTAGGAGTCTATTATGTTAATTGATTCACTTTCCTTTTTAAAAACAGTGTAATCCCCTATTTCACACCGTGAATACAGCCGAATACAGTTGAATACAATAATCTATCCAGTTGTAATCCCATGTTTCACTACATGAATACAACGGAATACACTCGAATACAATAACTGATTGATTAGCTACTATATTCATGAATACAGTAGCTTAAATACATCAAATATATCTTATAACCACATAAAAGGTATCTATAATACGTAATATAGCAAATGATATCTATAGATAGCTAATTACCATTAAAAGATAGTGCTTTATGAAAAATTTTCTTTTATAAAAAAGCCCACTATTTATTATTTTGTAATAACATTGCTTCGCATTTTCGGTCATCTGATAATGTACATTGATAATTTTGTATCAATTTATTTGTATTTGGGACTATAGTTTGCGATAATATAATGAATATTATTGAAATATTGTTGGGTACTTGTGATAGTTTTTAAAAATTATGATTATAAGTCATATTTTATATTTTTCCAAAATAAATTTTAAAAGAATATATTTTAAAAAATAATGTTCAAAACACATTTTGATCTCCAAACCTAACTTCACCCAAATTATATTTTTCAAAATAAATTTAGGAATAGCAAAAAGTTATTTAATGTTCAAGAGGTGCTCAAGTTTTGGATCGCTGGAATGCAACATTTGTGCCTCCCACCCGTTTGAAAAATTGAATCTCACACACAAACACAGACTAGAGTGTAGCAACTCAGACTCTCCATCTCTCTCTAAATAAATGTATACAAAAACCTCAGCTTTAGGAATCGCTATCTCTCTCTGAATTGGAACCCGAAATTATCAATGGAAAGCATACTAATAGAGTGTGTGCAGAACAGCCTGCGGCATTTTATGCACCGCAACGCCATTTTCATGTGCGAACGCCTCTGTGCCGAGTTCCCTTCTGAGGTAGGTATCTCCACTCTTTCGCCCACCCGCTCTCTTTTCTCTTCAGTTCATCGGGGTCGGAGAAAACTCTTACTCCACTATTTTGAGGTTTTGAATGTTTAGGTGGGTTTCTAGAAATGCCGTGATTAGGTTTTGGGATTTTTTTTCCTTAAATTTATTTGGGTTCTATTTGAAGTGTTTGGGGAAAAGGGTTTAATACCGTAGTAGAGTAATTGCATATGGATGACACAATATTCAAACTCTTTTTTTACACCGATTGATATCAAACAATTAGCTTCTTGAATATTTAAGCAGGGGTGCGAATATTGTGCTTAGAATTACTGAAAAGCTACAGGCACTATGCTTACCACTCTTTGTATATAGCAAAGAAACTTTTGGTTTTTGGAGTTTCAATCAAAATGAAAAAAATTCTCTTCTCATTTTAGAGGTTCATCAATTCTTGTTTTGTGAAATAAAATGGAGCGGTAAGCTTCTCTAATAGTTTACTGGTTTGGAACTAGACTAGTATTATCCCAGTTCCAAACCTTTTCAATCTTCTCCGCACTGATGATTTTAATTACTACTGGTCCCTAAATAGATACATTATTGATATTTGGGATGTCCTTCTGTTGAAATCTCTTAATATTGTCTATGAAAGCTGTTCATAATACTTTGCTTGTTTCCTATAATGTTCTATGTCGAGTGCAGACGAATATGCAGCTTTTAGCTGGGTGCTACCTGCAGAACCAACAGGCTTATGCTGCATACCATGTTTTAAAAGGTATTTATTTTTACATAATTCAATGAATATGCCTCTGTGTTACTTGTTAGTTGAGTATTATCTTTGGATTTTTGATATCCTTTGTCCTTGAGATTATGCTCATAATCATCATTATGATATGAAGGGACAGGTATGGCTCAATCCCGCTACTTGTTTGCACTATCATGCTTTCAGATGGGTTTTCTCAATGAAGCCGAGACAGCACTTTGCCCCCCTAATGAACCAGCTGCAAAGGTAGAGTTATAAAACCATTGTTCCAAATATCTATCCACTTTGCAGATTTTATAGTGTTGTAGCCCCCAGTTAATTTATTCTTTTTAGCCATTGACATGCTTCTTCAATTTATAGCTAAATGATTGTTGGGCAGGTTCCAAATGGTGCAGCTGGGCATTACCTTCTTGGGCTTATTTACAGGTTCACATTTTTAATTTGTCTTTTTTAAGAGGATTAGCTTCTAGCCTTGCTTCTTCATACTGAAACTGCATCGATGTATACTTGTCATCATCATGTTTAGTACACATGAAAGCTTCTTCATGCTGATAAAATTCATTGATCCTGTATTTTCCTTATGCTGTAAAGCAAAGAATGGTATAGAAACTGCATAATCAAATATTTTAACTATGCCAAACTTCATTAACTTCAAAATTTTTGTTCCTTTTGTTCTACTGTGATAATTAACATTGTACTTAAGTGTACTATGCTGGAGAAGGATTGTCACGACCCGGATTTCCCACTCTTGGGAGTCGTGACGGCGCCTACTAATGTGAGCGAGGCAAGCCAATTATTGAGCCATCTACCTCTTTACCAATTTTGTTCTCTTTGCAATTACAAAGAAGTAACATTTAAACAACGGAATATAACATAAGCGAAAGAAAACAATAAACCATCCGAACATGAATATCTATTACAACAGTTTGAGTCTCGACTACCTAGAACTGGTGTCACAGTTTCACAGACGGTCTAAGAATACTACAAATAAAGGTCTGAAAGAATAAAATGCAACACTGTCTCTCGAAATACATGTAAGAAACAAGACAGTAGATAGAAGGAGACGCCAAGGCCTGCAGACGCCTGCTGGACTACCTCGGGTCGCTTGATGATCAAGAATTAACAATCTCACTGCGGTCCAATGTACACAACACTGGGATCTGCACAAAAGAGTGCAGAGTATAATATCATTACAATCAAACCCATGTGTTGGTAAGTGCCTAGCCTAACTTCGGCGAAGTAGTGACGAGGCTAGGACCAGACCACCAAATAAACCTGTGCAGTTATATAAATACAGCGGAAAGCAAAGCAGGAATAAACAAGTGAAGATGGGAGGGGGGAAACATGCTTCGGAGAATAACAAGTAAAAATAGAATATCAAGAAAACTATAAAGGAATCAAAATCCAACCACTAACAAGAATAAGGAAAATAAAGGTAGATTCCACTTTCTTTTCACATATTGTGGCAGACGTGCCACCCGCTCCCATTTCATTATATTCATAAGGATGGTATGATCTTTTCCTTTTACTAGTAAAGACTGGTACAAAAATTGCAACCTTAAATATGTGAACTACGCCAAACTTTATTAACCCTAAGAATGTTGTTCTATTCTTATGTGAAAATTAGCACTTTATTGAAGTGCAGAAAGGGCTATATATCAATACAATCCTTCCATCCCTCTTTCTTCAATTTCTTTTTTTTACCCCTATTAGATTCAGTGTTTGGAACTTGGTCATTATAATTTATAATCGTGAAGGGATTTTTTCACAACTATGCATTCAAGTTTCTTCAAATACCAAACTGAAGATTGATATTCTTATAAATGACCTTGGACTTTGCTGAATACTCCGTAATAACCACCTATTGTGTAGATGATAACTCTTCCTTCATTTTCTTAATTTAATAAACTTGTTCTCAAATTTTGGTGTGTTGTCATAAATGATGTCTCGTGAGTTATTTCTTAAGGTTGTTGAACATATTTCTCTGTTTTCTTTTTTTTTCCCTTAACTTTTTGTTAATTAACAATTCATGGAGAATAAAACGTGTTATGATAGTGGTGATCTGCTGTTGTGCATAGCTGCACATGGATTGCACTACTCCAAGGTACTCTCTTAACTGGGTAATTATTTCAGGTATACAGATAGAAGAAATAGTTCCATCCAGCATTTCAATCAGGCTTTGTTGTTGGATCCATTGCTATGGGCTGCATATGAAGAGTTGTGTATATTAGGTTTGTGCTAGAATAATTTTAACAAACGTTTAAGCTCTATTTGGAATGTTTGGCTGTGTTTTAATATTTGTTATTGGAACAACTTAACAATCAATGCTGCCCCCAGAATAAAAGTAATACAGTGCTGGATGTGCGGTGGCGCAATTGATGGGTTCAAATCCTGACTTGTGCACTTGGTCTTGTATTTAAGTGGAGAAGAGTAGATGATTGGACCACCCACCCAGAGTTTTAAAGCTAGAAAAGTTAATTTCTCGGTTATACAAATAATAACTTTAATGATCAATTCTGAGTGATATAATTTTGTGACTACCTGGAGACCTTGCTCTATCAATTTCTTAAGCTAGAATTTCTTAAAAAAGCTTTGAATTAGATATGCCTGTCAAAATGACTTAAAAAGCTTTGAATTACTTTTACAGTGTTAGTAATAATGATTCTCTTAACGAAACATTTCATATTAGATATGCATGTCATTTTAAATTTAAGGTTCAAACTAGCCTAGCATATTTTGGACCAATTACGCAAGTTATAAAAATGCAAATACTATTTTTGGTCTTAGAAGGGGTGAAAGAGGAATTGTAGGGGTTGCAGTTTACCTCCACAAAAATTATTAGATATTCCAACCAGATGAAACTTAAACTATGTCCTGTTAGCCCTAGCATTACCTTATAATTTTACTGTAACTGACACGTGCCACATTTGACACATTTTTCAATCAGAAAAAGAATTATTAACTGATAGTGATTGGGAATATGTAGAGAACATTGTTTTATTTTAGAGCGATTTTACAATTTGATACAATCATATGAAGTCACCAGAGATTTTGTTTTGAAAGTTGGAAACATTTCGATCACCTTTTAAAGTAATTGGAAACAAATGAAGTGTTTTCAGCTAATTGTTACACTTTGTAACATTTTTCATAAATTTGGGATATTTCTCTTGTTTGCCGTCATTGTGAACTTGAGTGGTTGGAGAACTTACCTATAAAGAAAATGAACTAGAGTGGTGTATTGAATTTGAAAACTTTTGCATAAATTTCCATTGACTTAAGAATGATTGAACATGCAATGTTTTTATTTTTCAAATAAATGCTCTCATATTCTGGACTATTTTCTACCTGAGGAAAGTCGTCATTGATTACCATTCTAATTTTTGCGTCCTTATGTTGCATGATATACCAGGTGCTGCTGAAGAAGCAGCTGCAGTTTTCGGGGAAGCATCTTCTCTCTGCATTCAGAAACAACACTTGTACCAAGGAACCCAGTCCCAAACATTTGAAGCAGCTACTGATGATCAGAATGTAGTTTTTGCAAGGAATATTGTCTCGGACGACATCAGTCCTAGGCAATCAAGACATACCCATTGCAATAATCTTCGAGAAATTTCTGGAAATTATAATGGAGCAGCTGCTACCCAGAATGTAGGTGGGGGTTCTACTCACGTGTCATTCTACAGCACTCCCTCACCTATGGCTACACAGGTAATTCGATATGCTGACTGCCTGACTCTTTAACTGTATTTATGTTAATTGAGAGGTAGAACACAATACTTTTTAAGCCTTTAAACAATTTTAAACGGTGCCAATTGTTTTCACTTGAGGGTTATTGTAATAGAGCTTAAAATTGGTTTCACCTAAATCAGAAGTGGCACTTTTTGATAAACCATTTGGGGAGATGTTATCATACTCAAGTCTGAACCTTCTACCTTGCTCTTTGGCACTTTCTTACGAAGTCCTTTTATACGTGAAGATAGCTTAGAGTGCCACAGAAATAGGATAACAGCTTATCTGTTTGTTAATCTTAGGGATAGCTTTTATTTACTCCACAAAAGTCAGGTGACTGTCTTACTTTTTAAGATTATGCTGCTGCTGGCATGGTTTGCATTCTGTCTGCAATCATAAAGCTATTTTATGGTTATTCAGTTCTGTATTTGTTCCACATAACTATTCTACATTGTTTATCAGAATGCGGTTGTCAGTGCTTACCACCATTATTGTTAGTTTGGCTGTTCAGTGACAAATTTTCTTTTGCTTCTTTTCTACATGGGCAATCAGGAACTGATTTCTTCTGGCGCTAACTTAAGAAAAGGGTCATTTGTTGTTGCCAGCTATGGCTCTGTGTTTGCAGTGGAGATGCTTAATTTTTGTATGTTTCTTTAAAGATAAATACCTTTTTTTTCCCTTAAACTAAAATGATTCCAGTCTACAACTAGACATTGACTGATTTTGTATGTAATTTTTGAAGAAAAAAGAAAAGCTAAAAGTACTACTTTTTGTGGTTCATTAACTGAGATGATGATAGAACATATAATATGCTTATCTTACTTATTCGATTGACTACATAAAGGGGTAAACATTGGAAAATCAACTAATACAGCTGAAAGAGAATGTTTCAACAATATTTATTCATTTGCTTTAATAAAATGAGGAAGTAAAACTATGTTGTCCAAGGGCATTTGTTCATTTGATTTAATAAAATGAGGAACTAAAACTATTTTAAGCTTCTGACCTTTTTCGATTTATTAAAATAGGCTCAACAATTTGGGACTTTGTCGTAAGCTTTCTCTTGGTCAATAAACACCATGTGAAAGTTCCTCTTTTTTCCTTATACTGCTCCATTAGTCCCCTAATAAGGTGAATGGCTTCTGTAGTCAATCGCCCCGACATGAATCCGAGTTGATTATCTAAAATAGACATACTTCTCC
Organism: Nicotiana benthamiana; assembly: GCA_034376525.1. NCBI lineage: Eukaryota > Viridiplantae > Streptophyta > Magnoliopsida > Solanales > Solanaceae > Nicotiana > Nicotiana benthamiana. Next base: position 43,371,341 of record CM067333.1, on the reverse strand, counting down.
TCACCTTTACTTCCACCACCCTCTTCCAAACTTTCATAGTGTGGCTTAACAACTGATATCACTGTGGTTGTTGCAATTTTTGGGTATCAGATGTTATTCTTGTACATTGGAATCGTCGTACTCCACCTCCATTCTCCAAGCATCTTCTTCATCGTTAAACAATCTAGGAAGCTACTCCAAGCCTGCTCTGTCCTTTCTCTTCCAAAATTCCACAGGAATCTCGTTTGGCTCGGTCGCTTTACCCTTGCTCATCTTACACGTAGCCCCCACTATCTCTTCAACATTGATGCTTATGCAATACCAAAATCTCAATGATCCTCGGCGTACTCCAAGTCCCCCAGCACAATGTTCCTATCCCCCTATTCGTTCAAAAGTCCATGAAAGTACGTCTGCCATCTTCGTATAATATGTGCGTCATCCTCCAACACATTAACGTTGATACTTCTGCAATACCCAAAATCTCAATGACCCTCGGAGTGCTCCAAGTCCCCCAGCACAATGTTCTTATCCCCCTATTCGTTTAAAAGTCCATGAAAGTACGTCTGCCATCTTCGTATAATATGTGCGTCATCCTCCAATACGTTACCATCCTCGTCTTTAAGCACCTCACTTGGTTTTGCTCACGGTCCTTCCTCTCCCTTACCTTGGCTAGCTGTACAGCCTCTTGTCCCTGCCTTTGACCCCAAGTTATTCATACAAACGTTCAAATGCTGCAATCTTAGCCTTCTCAACGGCTAACTTTGCCTCCTTCTTAGCCTTCTTATATCCTTCCCTATTTGTACTCTTTTCCTCCTTGTCTTTGCTCTCTATTAGCTTCAAATACGCCGCTTTCGTGACTTTCACTTTTCCTTGAACTTGTCCATTCCACCACCAATCTCCTTTGTGTCTACTAGGGTAACACTTCAATACCCCTAACACCTCTCTAGAAGCTTTTCGAATGCAATTCGTTGTCGAGGTCCACATATTACTCGCATCCGCATTACTCCTCCCGGCCTCGCCCCATTACCTGCAATTTCTCCCCCAACTGTTGGGCTACATCTTTAGTCAAGGCTTCCAACTTGATTTTTGGTTGGCCTTACACCGCCCTTGTCGTCGTCCTCTTAATCTCATCCTGTATAACCAACATCCTATGTTGGGTTGCGATATTCTCGCTTGTAATAACGTTGCAATCCGAGCATAGACCTCTATCACAGCTTCTGAAGATGAGGTAATCAATCTGGATCTTGGCCACCGTACTTTGGAAGGTGAACAAATGCTCCTCCCTCTTATGAAATCACGAGTTAGCTATACCAAAGTCCAACATCGAAGTTCCTCCTTTAACTTCAAAACCGAAGCCGCCATGCACTTCGTCATATCCCTAGAAGCCCTAATATGCCCATTGAAATCTCCACCTATGAATAGCTTGTCGTTATGAGGAACATCGCGCACAACCTTGTCCAAATACTTGAAATGTATTTTGACCTCCTCGTCCAAGCCCCCTTGAGGTGCGTAAGCACTAATAACGTGAACAGTAAGTCCTTCGACAACTAGCTTAATAGCCATCAACTTGTCGTTCACCCGCTTAACATCTACCACTAACTCCTTGAGTTCCCCATCAACTAATATACCTACCCCGTTCTTGCCCCTGCCGCCTCCTGAGTACCAAAGTTTAAACCCCTCTACATCCTGAACCTTAGTACCCACCCATTTAGTCTCCTTGACACAAGCTCTATTGATCTTCGGATCTTCCTCAGGAGAATCTTCACTAACTCATTAGATTTCCCCGTCAATGACCTACGTTCCAGGAGCCTACTCTCAACCTAGAGGCACCATTGCCACCCTTGTCCGCCATCCCCTGTCCCACCTGAGGGCATAACCTTATTCTACCATTGTTCAACACTGCCACTATAGGAATATTAAGCAAGCACTACCACAGTACAATCAAAGAGTTAAAAAGAAAAGAATAATGACTAGGGCTTAAAGGCACTACTTAAGAGTCAAGATAAAAGAATACACGGACAAGTGATGTTCTTTACTAGAGCAACTAATTCGACTAACGCTAAAGAAAGCGTCAGGGAACAATTGGACATTCTTATATGCACTTTGGAAACACTGGCATTTCTGTTCTGTATGATTTTTAGAAAGATTGTTAAATACAGCTTCTTTGCAGTTGTCAGGAGTGGTTCCACCTCCAGTTTGTAGAAATTTTCAGCAAAATGGGAATAATGCATCTGTGGCTGGTGCTGATAGTTCTCCACGATCAACTGTCAATTCAACCATTCAGGCCCCTCGGAGAAAGTTTGTTGACGAGGGGAAGTTAAGAAAGGTCTGCAAATACATAGGTTTCAGTCATCTAGGCTATTTTAATATTACTTTTTTTCTCTGTATAGTTGCTACAAGACATAGTTAGCTTTTTGATTATTCCGTTGAAGCAACGTCATACTTCCTAATATGCCATAGCATGATTTCCAGTATGTCTGTCAATCAAGAGGCCTATATTTGATTCTTCACTAAACAATTATATTATCCTATAAGAAGAGCCGTAGGAACAGGTGAAGCAGGGAGGTCTTTGTTGACATCCCTGCTTGCACAAGGGACATTTTGGTCATTTCTGTTGTTGGATAAAATATTTCTTGGTTATTCTCCTGGGTGGTCGCCACTTCCAATTTCGCTTTATCCTTTAGCTGCTGCTCTCTGTTTTCACTTGGAGTTTAGCTTTTTCTCTGTGAATTTCGGACGTGTCCACTGGTTTGAAGATCTTCTTTTGGTATTTTGCTTGGTTTTCCTGTCGGGTTTAACTGAAGAACACAACGTTTGCTAATCAGGGGTTATAGCGATCGCTGCTTTCAGAAATTCAAGGTAATTATTATATGTCGATGGTGTTTGTGGTTACCAAATCGATAAACAATATAGCGAATTCTCATGCAAGAATAAATGTTTTACAAAGTAAAAGCTTTTATTTTTGTAATAACCATGTAAGTATTATTTATTTTCTCTTCTGTATTAATTTGGAAGCAAACTTTCAGTCTGTGAAGCTTTTGGTGCAAGCTGCTGTCTTTCCTTTTCCAATTTTCCACCTGTAGAAGTCAGTTGTTAGATGCTAGGGCTTTTTGGTATAGCTTAAGGCTCCTTCCTCTTATTTTGTTTTATGTACTTATTTTTGTTTAAAAAGAGTGAAAAAATTAACTACTATAATTTAAGTACAATGTTGATTATATTCATCTTTGTAGCATTCATCTCCTTTATATCAGTTTTAAGCACTAACATATTTTACAATTCTGGTGTTTTGTTTGGTGGATCAATCTGAGCTGGAGGATTGTGCCCCTTGAATTTACATTTTACAATTCTGGTGTTTTGTTTGGTGGATCAATCTGAGCTGGAGGATTGTGCACCTTGAATGCGCACCTTATCTCCTTTGATTTCCATTCCCAATTTTTTGGATCTGAGTTCGCTATCTCTTATATTTCCAGATATCTGGGAGGTTATTTTCTGATTCTGTCCCTCGACGAAATTCAAGGCTTTCTGGGGAATCTACTGGAAACACAAATTCAAATGTATCAGCTGCTTCTGGAAATGGCACCAATAACACTTCCAAATATTATGGTAGTTCGAAGCTGAGCTCAATGACTTTACGTTCCATGACAAGTCGAAAGGCACAATCTTGGGCTACCGAAGCCTATGGTGAAGGTAATTGATATTTTTGCCTGCTCTTTTGGCAATTCTGTTCATTGTATTTTCAGTCTAAGGATTGTCCACCTTGTTGGTCGACACTTATCATAAATATTTCAAATGAATCTTAAGATTATAATTGCTTGAAGTTGAAGTTTTATTACAAAACTTTTGACTGTAACCAGTTAACACTAATGCATGGAGTAAAACAGATTGTTGGGGAATGTTTTCCTTTCTTTCTTATTTATTCTCCAATTTCAGAAGTTATTATTGGACTTGAACAGCAGTTGGCTGGTCATCTGCTGACATCCAAGCCTGAATGGAGCTAAATTGTAGCTTAGTCAAGTTGACTTTGGTTTTTGCTGGAAACTTTTTATCATCTTATAAAGACATCATCTCTTCAACAACAACAACAACAATCTTAGTGTAATTCCACAAGTGGGGTCTAGGAGGGTAGTGTGTACGCAGATCTTACCCCTACCTTGAGAAGGTAGAGAGGTTATTTCCGATAGACCCTTGGCTCAAGGAAAGATGAAAAAATAAGCAGTAGCAAGTAGCAACAAGCAGTAACGTCAGCAAGATAGCAAGAAAACCGAAGCGAAAGAAACAACATGTAGTAATAGAAATCTAAAAATAAGAAAATATAAGACTAACTGTAATACTACTGGTATGGACAAGTAAAACGCACGGCTGCCCACTAACCTTTTATCCTAATTCTCGGCCCCCACACCCTCCTATCACTAGACTTTGGTTTTTGCTGGAAACTTTTTATCATCTTATAAAGGCATATAATCTCTTAACATATTTTTTCTAAAAACTTAAGGTATGCAGCAAACCCCAGCTGGTCTCCACCTGTGCTCCAAATGGATTGCTTTCGAATAGACTTTTGCATGCTCGTATAATCTACCGGTTCAGTAGATTGGGTTTCTTCCTCTATTTCTTTTGACCATTTTCTCTCCTCTTTTTTATTTTGTTGAAACGAAACTCTATTCCAGTAATTTCCAGTTCTAGTTATTTGCAATTTGGCTGTTGGAGTAGATGATTGATGCATTAATCATTTTGAAAGAATTCAAGAGTACATATGAATTGTTATTTCATCTGACACAACTTGTATCAACCCAAAGAAAAACAAGAAAACTAGAAATCCATAGCTAAATTTCTGTGGAACTTCTTTCTAGTGTTTGTGCACTGTGCTACCTAAGCAAAAGGACATCTACCTTTGGGATGTGTCTTATTCTCAACTGTGTTACGTCTGCATCTCAGGGGTTCGGTATGACATTTCTGATGATTCTCGGCTAAATACGACTTCGTCATACCCATCTGGAGATGCTAGACCTCTTGAACAAGAAGGGCCCACAACTTCTGCCTCTGGGGTTAATGTGAATAGCACATTTATCCTCTCAGGCGCTGCAGAAATATTGGCCCTTTTCAGGATTCTTGGGGAAGGTTACAGACTTTCGTGTTTATATAGATGCCAGGTATTGCATTTTGATTTTGAATGGATGAATACAGTGTTCATTTCGTGATAATGCATTGATTTGATTGAATCTGATGCTTTTTGGTGGAACAGGATGCACTAGATGTTTATAACAAACTGCCACACAAGCATTATCAAACTGGATGGGTGCTTTCCCAGGTAAAGGTTCTGTTTGTTTTCATTACTTTTTCCCAATATTCTTGGAGGTAATGGCTGTCTTTTTATATTTCTGATCGTTTAAAGTCCTATTGATTTAAGTTTTCCCTTTGTGTTAGTTCAAGGAATAGGAGATATCCACTTATCTTGTCCTTTTCTGTTTATTTACTTGTTGTCTAATTGACATTACTTACAAATTCCTTTCCTACCTAGCTGGACATGCTCCTTTCTTTATTGCCTTGATTTTGTGAATCTTTCTTGGTCCTTCATGATGTAAGTCCAACATTTAGATTTGTTACATTACATAGAAGAAATATCGTGTAGACTAGCTTTGTTTGAGTACACAGCAAGAATATCTGGTGGCCTGGACTAGATATGCTTGTCTTCTGCGGATTTCTTCGATTAGCAGGGAGCACTATTTTCCAACAGCGGTTGTTATCTAGGATCTTGATACTGCCGTGTGGGTTTCTGAAGGAAATCCTTTGGATGGGACATGGAACTGTCATTTACAGAGTCTAGATTGTTGGGAAAGAGACTAAATGTTGCACTTGGTTGATGCAGAGTTATTTACCTAGAGGAGCAGGGATCAAATCCCACTTAGTACTTTCCTTGAGCCGAGGGTCTATCGGAAATAGCCTCTCTATCCTCACAAGGTAGGGTAAGGTATGCATACGCATTACTCTCCACAGATCCCACTTGTGGGATTACACTGGGTTTGATGTTATTGTTGTAGATTATTGGGTGAGAATTAAAAGGACATCCTATATTTCTGGGAGAATTTCACAGGTCCATTAAATGTGAACACACTCAACAGTCACCCTAAGTGCATTTCTTCTTGTGATTTTGTCAAATAGCTTGTCAACGACCATGGTTGTAGGCACTGCTTTGCATGGTCTGGAGAATGTCTACCTTGCTGTTTTATCTTCAGGACCATTATTCTGTTTTTAGGATCTTTTGCCTTTTCTGCAGTGGTATAGGAGTAGTTCTTCCTTTTTACTTATCTCTCAGCTTAACTTGCAGTCTTGCTCTTAAGTTGTCTTGGTATCTGTTACTTATAAAATAGAAAAAGCTCTCTTGGTATCGTTCTATTTATGGTATCTCATGTGCAAATTTGAATGCCAGATTGGAAGAGCATACTTTGAAATGGTTGATTATCTAGAAGCAGATAATGCATTTGGCCTTGCTCGTCTGGCCTCGCCTTATAGTTTAGAAGGAATGGACATGTACTCGACAGTGTTGTATGTGAGTCTTCTTTGCTCTTTCGGTCATTCAATTAGAAATTCTATGCTTTGTTGTGTTATGCAGATTTTACTTCATGTCCTCTCTTCCTTTTTCTTTCCTGACGAACTATTTGATTTTTTTTAGCATCTCAAGGAGGACATGAAATTGAGTTATCTGGCTCAGGAGCTGGTATCGACTGATAGATTAGCTTCTCAATCTTGGTAATTCCTGTAAAATCCGAAGATATTACTCTGTTATGCAGATTTTACTAGAGCTGTTTATTGCTTCTGTACAGAGATATGTGGTTATATAGGGTTCTTTATAGCAGTATTAGTTTATTTTACTCATGGATTATACCATTGATCACCAGGCCATCTCCATGTTTGCTTTTGATCATTGATCAAGTTGTTGACAATGTAACTTCTTATATTTTGGTTTTCTTTCCTGCTGCGTTACGTTGTTACTGCTTCACCTGTTGGAATTATGTCCTCCTGTGTGAAAATATTGTCTTCTCTGTTTGCACTGTGGATAAATAATCAAGAAGTTTACCGAAATGGTTGGTGTTAGAAGTCTAACTGTATTAGAAGTCTAGTCTAAACTGTATTAGGATTAGGCTAGGTTATGTGTATTATATATAGGGCTCATTGTATTATGTTTACATATCAGTTATATTCTTCTCCCGTGCTTTCTCACATGGTATCAGAGCCTTGGTGAGAATATTATAGCTGTGCGTCATTCCAGCTACTTCCGGGAAGAAAGACCTCGTCGCCGTGCAATTTTCCGGCGACTTAAGAGGCTGTCCGTAACTAAAACTACCCTTTTTGTTGGTTCTGTGCAAAATCCGAGACCACCACGAGGTTCGGAAGAGAATTCCGACCAACCCCAGAAAAAATCACCGGAAACCAGCCAGCCACGCGCCCCCACGCGCCGGCAATACCCTCGGCGCGTGAGCCCACGCGCCGGCGCGTGAGGGCCTTTCCGGCCACTTTTTCAGTTTGCTCCAGAAGGACAGTTTGGTCGGCCTTCAATTCCGACCCTACCCATCCTTGTTTCGTTCGATTCCGACAACTTTCAGTTTTTTCCGGCGACTTTATTGAATTTTCCGGCAGCTACAGTACTTTCCGGCCAGAATTTCTTCAGGACAGTTTGCTCAACCTTGAATTCCGAGCCTATCCATATTTTTATTTTTCAATTCCGACAACTTTGTATTTTTCCGGCAGCTACAGTGCTTTTCCGGCAGCTACAGTAATCCTGTTTTCCGGCAGCGACAGTTTTCAGTCCTCTGTTCAGTTTCAGCGAGTTTTCAGTTGATAATCCAACGATGTCTTTGGGACTAGATGCTTTCGGGCCTAAAAACCAGGGTTCTGGCAGTTCCGGTATTATGATTACCTCAGAACCTTTAATGGGAGGTTCAAACTACCTAGCTTGGGCTTCGTCTGTCGAGTTGTGGTGTAAAGGCCAATGGCCCCTGTATCAGCTGGACATTAAAAATGCATTTTTACACGGTGACCTTGAGGATGAAGTTTATATGGAGCAACCACCTGGGTTTGTTGCTCAGGGGGAGTCTCGTGGCCTTGTATGTCGCTTGCGTCGGTCACTTTATGGTCGACCAACAAAAAATGCTTATGTTGCTCAGACCGAGCCTACAGGTAACCAGGGATTTTCTGTATCTGAAAGGGAGTATAATGAGTTCCTTAAATATCGAGCAAGTAAGCAGACGTCTCCACAAGTAGCCACTGTTGCTCAGCCTGATACTTCTGTTGCTGGTAATTCTTTTGCTTGTGTTTCCCAGTCTAGTCCTCTTGAACAATGGGTGGTGGACTCAGCTGCTTCTGATCATATCTCTGGTAATAAATCCCTTTTGTCAGATATTACGTATTCACAGTTTCTTCCCAACGTTACCTTAGCTAATGGGTCTCAAACTAAAGCAAAAGGAGTTGGACAAGCAACTCCTCTACCCTCTGTCACTCTAGATTCCGTCCTTTATGTCCCTGGCTGTCCTTTTAATCTTGCATCTGTGAGTCGTTTGACTCGTGCCCTCCATTGTGGAATATACTTTATTGATGACTCTTTTATTATGCAGGACCGCAGTACGGGACAGACGATTGGAACAGGACTTGAATCAGACGGACTCTACTACCTTCACTCCCTAACATCCTCTAAAGCCTGTCTAGCTGCAGATCCTCCAGACCTACTTCACAGTCGTTTAGGACATCCTAGCTTGTCCAAACTTCAGAAGATGGTGCCTCGTTTGTCCAGTTTATCCACATTAGAGTGTGAGTCATGTCAGCTCGGGAAACATACCCGCACCTCCTTTCCTCGTAGTATTGAGAGTCGTGCAGAGTCTGTTTTTTCTTTAGTTCATTCGGATATATGGGGTCCTAGTAGAGTATGTTCAACCTTAGGATTTCGTTATTTTGTTAGTTTCATTGATGATCATTCAAGATGTACTTGGATTTTCTTAATGAAAGATCGTTCTGAGTTTTCTATATTCCAAAATTTTTGTGCTGAAATTAAAAATCAATTTGGTGTTTCTATTCGCACCCTTCGCAGTGATAATGCCTTAGAATATTTGTCCTCTCAATTTCAGCAATTTATGTCCTCTCATGGAATTATTCATCAGACCTCTTGTCCTTATACCCCTCAGCAAAATGGGGTTGCAGAAAGAAAGAATAGGCACATTATTGAGACTGCTCGCACACTTCTCATTGCATCTCATGTTCCGCTGCGTTTTTGGGGCGATGCAGTTCTCACATCTTGCTATTTGGTTAATCGGATGCCTTCATCTCCCATCCAAAATCAGATTCCGCATGAGGTATTGTTTCCTCAGTCACCCTTATACTCTGTCCCCCCTCGTGTGTTTGGGAGCACTTGTTTCGTTCATAACTTAGCTCCTGGGAAAGATAAGTTAGCTCCTCGTGCTCTCAAGTGTGTCTTCCTTGGTTATTCTCGTGTTCAGAAGGGCTATCGTTGTTATTCACCTGATATTCGCAGGTACCTTATGTCAGCCGATGTCACATTTTTTGAGTCTAAGCCTTTCTTTACCTCTTCTGACCATTCTGACCATCTGGCTATATCTGAAGTTTTACCTATACCGGCCTTTAGTGAGTCTATCTCTCCTCCTTCACCTTCCGCTACAGAAGTCTTACCCATTCCGAACGTTGGACCACCTACTGTGGCTCCTCCTAGACTCCATGCACAAGACACTCCACTCTTGACATATCATCGTCGTCCTCGCCCAGCATCCGGCCCGGCTGATTCACTTCCTGCACCTGCCCCTGCTCCTACTGCGGACTTGTCTCTTCCGATTGCACTTCGGAAAGGTATACGGACCACCCTTAATCCTAATCCCCATTATATTGGTTTAAGTTATCATCGTTTGTCATCACCCTATTATGCTTTTCTATCTTCTTTGTCCTCTGTTGCCCTCCCTAAGTCTACAGGTGAAGCATTGTCTCATCCAGGGTGGCGACAGGCTATGACTGACGAGATGTCTGCTTTACATGCGAGTGGTACTTGGGAGCTCGTCCCTCTTCCTTCGGATAAATCTACTGTTGGTTGTCGTTGGGTGTATGCAGTCAAGGTTGGTCCAGATGGTAAGGTTGATCGTCTTAAGGCTCGTCTTGTGGCCAAGGGGTATACTCAGATATTTGGGCTTGATTACAGTGATACCTTCTCTCCAGTGGCTAAGATAGCATCAGTCCGCCTTTTTCTCTCTATGGCTGCTGTTCGCCATTGGCCCCTGTATCAGCTGGACATTAAAAATGCATTTTTACACGGTGACCTTGAGGATGAAGTTTATATGGAGCAACCACCTGGGTTTGTTGCTCAGGGGGAGTCTCGTGGCCTTGTATGTCGCTTGCGTCGGTCACTTTATGGTCTAAAGCAGTCTCCTCGAGCCTGGTTTGGTAAGTTTAGCACTGTTATCCAGGACTTTGGCATGACTCGGAGTGAAGCTGATCACTCTGTATTCTATCGGCATTCTGATTCACGTCTCTGTATTTATCTAGTGGTCTATGTTGATGACATCGTTATTACCGGCAATGACCAGGATGGTATTACTAAATTGAAGCAACATCTCTTTCAACACTTTCAGACTAAGGATCTGGGCACACTAAAGTATTTTCTGGGTATTGAGGTCGCACAGTCTAGCTCTGGTATTGTGATCTCACAACGGAAGTATGCCTTAGATATTCTTGAGGAGACCGGAATGACAGGTTGTAAACCTGTTGACACTCCAATGGATCCGAATTCTAAACTTCTTCCAGGACAGGGGGAGCCTCTTAACGATCCTGAAAGATATAGGCGGTTAGTTGGTAAACTAAATTATCTTACAGTGACAAGACCTGACATTTCCTTTCCTGTGAGTGTTGTGAGCCAGTTTATGGGTTCGCCATGTGATAGTCATTGGGATGCAGTTGTTCGCATTCTTCGGTATATAAAATCAACTCCAGGTAAAGGTTTATTGTTTGAGGATCGAGGCCATGAGCAGATTGTTGGATACTCCGATGCTGATTGGGCAGGATCGCCTTCTGACAGACGTTCTACTTCTGGATATTGTGTCTTAGTAGGAGGAAATTTGGTATCTTGGAAAAGCAAGAAACAGAATGTGGTTGCTCGGTCTAGTGCAGAAGCAGAATATCGAGCAATGGCTATGGCGACATGTGAGCTTGTTTGGGTCAAACAGTTGCTCAAAGAGCTGAAATTTGGTGATGTTAGTCAGATGGGACTTGTGTGTGATAATCAAGCAGCTCTTCATATTGCGTCAAATCCAGTGTTCCATGAGAGAACTAAGCACATTGAGATTGACTGTCACTTTATCAGAGAAAAGATACTCTCGGGAGATATTGCTACAAAGTTTGTAAAGTCAAATGATCAGCTTGCAGACATTTTTACCAAGTCCCTCACTGGTCCTCGTATTAACTACATATGTAACAAGCTCGGTACATATGATTTATATGCACCAGCTTGAGGGGGAGTGTTAGAAGTCTAACTGTATTAGAAGTCTAGTCTAAACTGTATTAGGATTAGGCTAGGTTATGTGTATTATATATAGGGCTCATTGTATTATGTTTACATATCAGTTATATTCTTCTCCCGTGCTTTCTCACAGTTGGCTTAGTCAAAATTGGTATTTTTTTTGAAGCTGCTTATACTAGAAGAGAAAATGCCTCACTAAAGTTGATTGTTAGGAGGGGGTCTTTCTCATTCTTGCCTGGAATATGGCATGTAAAGTGCACGTTGAAACATAATGTTGATATGCAATCAAGAGACTGCATCTGCCACAGGTTATCATGCATCCATACATTTAAAGTTGGTTATAAGTTTACTGTTTGTGGAGTTCTTGGACCAAGTAAAGCTTTGATCTGTCACGGTGCCAAATGATGTTTCTAAAATGACTGTAGCAAGTATAGTTGGAGCTAAACAGAAAAACTAATATCATCTATTCTCTTAATGATATGAAGCATAGTTGGTAATGTTCTTTATCCATGGTGTGGCAGGTGTGCTATGGGTAATTGCTATAGCTTACAGAAAGATCATGAAACTGCTCTTAAAAATTTTCAGCGAGCTGTACAACTAAATCCCAGATTTGCATATGGGCACACGCTTTGTGGTCATGAGTATGGCACATTCCTCCACTTTCTTCATCATTCCCTTCTTATTGGCGAAATGTGGATTGGAAACTTCTTTCTTTTCGATTTATGAGGTGCATCATTAATTTTTTTTGTAAGCTCCTGCTGTCTATAATTTCAGATATGTTGCTTTAGAAGATTTTGAAAATGGTATTAAGAGCTATCAGAGTGCGCTTCGTGTGGATGCCCGGCATTACAATGCCTGGTATGGGCTTGGAATGATATATCTCCGGCAGGAGAAGTTTGAATTTTCAGAACATCACTTTCGAATGGCTTTGCGTATAAATCCACATTCTTCTGTTATCATGTCATACCTTGGCACTGCATTACATGCTCTGAAGGTGTGGTAGTTTCCTGTTCTGATTTTCCATGCTGAAACAGGATGTCGACCTTAAAACTCTAATATGCATCTTATGGATGTACAGAAAAATGAGGAGGCATTGGAAGTGATGGAGTTGGCTATCATAGCAGACAAGAAGAATCCTCTTCCCATGTATCAGAAGGCTAACATCCTTGTGAGCATGGAAAGTTTTAATGCAGCTTTAGGAGTCCTAGAGGAACTTAAAGAGCATGCTCCTCGTGAGAGCAGTGTCTATGCTTTGATGGGCAGGATTTACAAGAGGCGTAATATGTACGACAAAGCCATGCTTCATTTTGGAGTAGCATTGGATTTAAAACCATCTGCAACTGATGTTGCAACCATTAAGGTGATTGGCTACAGTATATATGTAGCTACATCGTATACATATTGTATGTTATCAAATGTGCGCCTGGTAAAGTTTTTTACCACTGAATGTGAAGTAGGTTTTAACATATCAGAGCATGATGGTTTCTGTTCGTCCCTCTTTTACTCTATTGTATTTCTACTTCTGACTTGGTACCAGAAAGAATAAAGATTCAGACATCTCTTTTACTCTATTGTATTTCTACTTCTGACTTGGTACCAGAAAGAATAAAGATTCAGACATCTACTGAAATCACCTTCTACGTTACTCTGATGCTGGAAAAATTTGTATTATGTTGCCTTCTTTTTCCCTGGTCCTGTTCACCTTTACCCCTTCTATTCATTCTCTCACCCCCCCCCCCCCCCCCCAAAACCCCCCCAACTCTATTGTATTTCTACTTCTCACTGGATGCCTCTTGACAGTGTCGGTTCCTCTCTGGCTCTCTGAATAGTTCTGATGATTTTGTCCCGCAGTCTTTCATATTTTTTTTAGTATACATGTTTTATTCTCAAACTGATTTGACAAGTGGAGGCTGATATCAGTTCTGTTCATTGTTCCTCATTTTCTATCAGGCTGCCATTGAAAAGTTGCATGTACCAGATGAGATGGAAGATGTTCTATAATCTATCTGAATGAACTGGAAAAAGAGAAGATGAGGCTGTAAATTATCCAGCTCGAAATATCAACTGCTTGAAGTTTCGGTATGCTTGTGCTTTTCGAGAAAAGGCTCCCACGAGTTGCAGAGTAAACACACTTTCCGTGAAAATTCTATGCAGTTCAGAGTGGATCTCATGGATTGTTTGTCTCGCACTCAGAGAGGACGCTGTGTGACAATATCAAGTTGTAAGTTGAGTACTTCCTGTGAGAATAGCTGTAGCATGTGCCAAAAGAGGCTTCTGTCGAACACACACTTTTTTCATCAATCTTCAGAAAATTACGTCGGAAATTCAACATAGAGAAGAAAAGTGGTGCGATGCGGCCTTCTTTCTTGGTCAGCGAAAGAAAAGGACAGAAAGAAATAGAAAAATGAATCAATCATTTGAGTAAGTTGCGAGGGTAATGATGTTCACCCTTGCGATACTGATATCCATTTTGAAAGTTAATTGGTTAAGTGCAAAAGTCACATTATCACGTGATTCCGGAAAGACTTTTTCAAGTTAGGCGTTCTGTAGAATAATACACCTGTAACACCATCAGATAGAATAACAGATAAAATCACGTCTTATCTTAAAGAGGAGTTTACTAGTTTTTATTTGTTTTAAAGCTAATATACCACTAGGCAGTGTCTACTGCCTTTTTATAATTAATAATAAAACCTCAAGAAGGAATAAGTATGTTTAGCTCAAAGTTTTTATTTACTTTGGAAGCATAATACAATCAAAATAAATGGAGGGCCAATCATAGTAGATCGTAATAAATCCAAAGATCAAAGAAATAAATACAAGAGATAGTAGATATTAGGCAAAGGGAGGAGGATGAAGATCTTTTATTAATAGTATTGGTTTGGTTTGCGTCTCTATCGAGAGGTTCAGAGCCTTACAATGAAGTATTCTCGCTTCTTTTAGGAGTAGATACGAAGAAGAGGCAGCCCCCGTTAGGGTTCTTTCTCTTAGTATTTATAGCTATGAGATCTGCCAGCTGACGCCAAGGAGTTGGGACCACATAGAGGGGACGTCCCCGTGAGGACGGATAGGCCGCGGCCTTAGTTGTTAAATGGGATAACTACCAGACAATCGTGTGAATATATGGACATGCCATTTATTGGTCATAAATAAGCTTTAAAAAATGCGTTGATCTCATTTTGCATCATGTCAAGTTTTGACCCATAAAGATAGTCCCTCCGCTTATTGAGGTCGGGTTCGATGAGCGGATTCCGTTAATAATCAGTAGTCGTTTATGCGACGGGAGTCGATCGTAGCCTTTTATTCTTCGGAGACGGCCATAGGTGTTTTCGCTCATTCGGAGAAGGCCGTAGCCATTGTTAATTTAGAGGTGGCTGTAGTCTTTTTTCTTTGGAAGAAGGTCGTAGCCGCTTTTACTTTTAGAGAAGGCCGTAGCCATTTTTAATTTGGAGATGGCCGTAACCATTTTGATTTTTAAAGAAGGCCGTAGCCATTTTTAGTTTGGGGATGGCCGTAACCATTTTTACTTTTAGAGAAGGCCGTAGCCATTTTTAATTTGGAGATAGTACGATTACGCTTGCTGCATATGAGAGGGCCATCATATGCATGGTGACGCATGGGGCGTGCTCGTGGTGTCGTGAGGCCGTTATGACCGTTCCACGGGGGATGTGTCGATTGACGGTCGAACGATCGTTCAATGATATCTGTCATAATGGTGCCCGTCACTGCAGGCCTGAACCGTTTTGCGGTTGGTCAGGTAGTTAATAGTGACCTTTGGGATTCGCTATGGTCATTCATGCTTTGCCTATTAATAAGGGGTTGTAGTGCTCAGTTCTCACTTTTTTGATATCTGTCTAAGTGGAATCCTGAGAGAGACAAGCTTTCAGATTATCTGGTTTTTCACCCCTTGTTGATTCATTCTCTTTCATTTTCGTCGGATCTTCATATTCTCTTATTTTTGTGGTGAATCTTACCATCTTGTTTTGGTTATGTTGACAATGGCAGTCCCCATTCCAATGTAGCTCCGGTGGCGGTTGTGGCGGCAGAGGGTCCATCTACGGTAGTGGGAGCCATCGACTCGCCGACTGTTGATCGGTTCCCGTCGGTGACCGACATTCTTTCCCTGCTGGCGGTCCGGTGACTGATTTTACCGCCCCGAGGGAGAAGATCAAGTGGATGAGGCCCCATTGATGGGGGAAGTTGGCATTGCTCAACTGAGGGAGCAGTGTGAGATTCCACTCTTTGCCAACATCGTACTGGCTAGGAGCGGCGACAGGGTGCGTATCGACCACCGAGGGTACTGCGTCTTCTACGCTTACCCCTTCAGGCTGGGATTTATGCTTCCTCTCCCCATGTTGGTGGTGCACCTTTGCCGCTATTACAAGGTGCGCCCTGGTTAGCTCGTCCCCATATTGCTACAAATTATTGGCGATGCTGATTAAATATGAGGATTTGGCATGGAGAGAAGTTACACTGGGGCACGTGTTGACTCTGTACGCCCCTCAGAGGGTACGTGATACTATGATTCGGTTGGTCCCTCGTGGGACCGACGGCTTATTAGCGGCGCTTGATGACGAGGTTGCTACCCATTCTTTCGAGTATTTCTTCTACATCACGACCGAGCACCTAGTGGCTTGCGCCACTGACTTCCGGAAGGAGTGGAACCATGCACGTAAGTTTCTTTTATGCTGGCCTTGATTTCATTTGGGCTAAGAGTTCTGCTTTATGTTTGTACGTAATAATCTTCTTTTCGTGCCGTAGCGGGAGGTGCGCCACCGGCGCCAATTTCAGGAATCCGCGAGTGGGTTGAGGCCGTGCTCCCTGTTACAACGGGGATTCGCACGTGGGCGTCTTTCTGGGAGGCCCATGGCCGCATGCCGGCTGCTGGAAAGAATCTGATTTGTTGATTATTGCTTTTTCTTCGCATTCCTTTGCTCATCTGACCTAACCCTTTTTCTTTGGTTGGTCAGAACGACCACGACGCAGGAGGGCTCCTCAGCTTGCTTTCCGCAGGCCGGGGCCGACTGCCCGAATGATCACAATGCCGGCACCTCGTCCGGTTCTGAGGGTGACTTGTGGAGTCTTCAGCTGCACATTCTCCGGTACGGCCCGTGCCCCGAGTTGAGTAGTCTCCAAGGGTTGTACGTTCCAGGGCGGAGCAATTGCCGAATGGAGATGAAGAAGAAGATGAGAGGCCGCTCGCTCGGCACAGGTTGGCGTTCACCCCGATCCTCCCAGTGGTGATTAGTTTAGATTCTTCGCAGTCGACGGAGTAGGGGGGCACAACAGACCTCGCACCAGAAGGTGAGCGCTCTGTGGGGGTTGCCCCGGTTGGCTTAGGCCAAGGTGATACAGTCGCTTCGGCGACTCAAGTTTCTGTTCCTGTTGCTGTGAGGGAAGGTGGTTCCTCAACAGCTGTTTTGGTGGAGATGACAAGCGTCGATGACACGGCAAATGTAGGCGCATTGACGTCTCGGGCGGCGGGAGCCTCAACCTCCAGGGCGGCAGGAGGAAGGAGCATTTCAGGAAAGGGGGATGATTCAGAGTCCGATATGGATCCCGAGGACATCCGTCCTTCTCAGGAGGGTTATACCCGCTCGGCTGTTCAGGCCGAGGGGGATTATCATTATTTGGAGATTTCTAACGGCCTGAACCTGCTGCTCGAGGAGGAGAACCTAGTGACGATGTTTGGGGTTCTGTGTTCGGAAGGGGAGAGCACGTCCGTGAGGGGCACTTCGTACGTCAGACTGATGGGCGAGGTGGCCTCCCTAAGTATAAAGGTATGTGCAAAAACTTTGGTTTGTTCTCTTTCTTAGCATGTCTTCTCGTGCTAACTCTCACTCTGTTTTGTAGACATTTTTGCTGGAGGTGGAGAGCATTAGGCGGGCTAATGCTCGTTCGGTGCTTTTTGCGCAGCTTTTGGGGAAGTATCGCCGCTACCGTGACCGGTGCCGTGGCTTGCGTGAGCGCATAAGGAACGACCCGCGGAACTGGGAGTTAGTAGAAGAGCTAGCACGGAGGGAGCTTCGCTTGCAACAGACCCTTAGTAGTGTATCCACTATTGAGGTGCAGCTCCGCCAGGCGAACGAAGGGGTGGATGTTGAGAGGAGGGCGGCTGCTAAGAGGGAGCGCCAAAATCTGGCTGCGGCGGCCCGCTGAGGCTTATACAGGGCAGGTGGCTGCCCTAGAATCTTAGGCCGCCACTTTAAGGAGGCAGACAGAGGACGCCCTGGCGAGGGTTGAGGCACTGCAGGCGACCAACCGTGCCTAGGGAAGGGAGTGTGGATTAGAGAAGGCCGCCACTGCTTTTTGAGAACGATCGTTAGAGGGGCGCATTGTCGTCGGCGATCAGAATGCCCGTGCTGCGGCGAATCGAAATGCAGCCTTGGAGGCCGAGAACCAGCGCCTGAGGGATCAGGCCGCTGCTTTTGGTCCTGCTCGCGAGCTTTGGACATGCCGAGGCTCAGCTTGACATGTACAGGCGGCTGTGGGAGGCTGGCGTCGTGTCTGAAGCCACTTACGAGGAGGCACGCCAAAAGGCTCGCGAAGCCCGCCTTGACTGTGGTTTTGATCCTTGTAACCCCGGGGGAGATGATGGCGCTGATAATGCCGAGGGGGGCGCCGAGTGAAAAAATTTGTAATGTTTGTTTAGTTTTTGTTCTCTTTTTTCTTTGCCGGCCTTGGGCCAATTTAATTAGGGGTAACCCCATGTAAATATTGTGCACATATGAGGTTTTCTTCTATTCTGTTTGTTTTGTGTTGAATACATTATATATTTTTTTGTGCCTGTTTGCAAGGGTTTTGCTTTAGAGTTCTTCTGGTGGGTATGTTAATAGCCTCAACCGGTTAAGTGATTTCGGCCATTGTATAACCGACCCTTCGCCTTAGGAGGCGATTGATGTGGATGGCCTTGGCCATAGATAGACGCTCTTGGTCATCACCTTCCTCCACTTGGGGGAGTGGGTATATAGCCGTACCTGGGCAGTGGCAGCACATAGCCTTAGTCCTAGTTAGGGCTTAGTTGAACTACTGGCCGTGGTAAGGTAAAGCACGGCCTTGTAATTCGACTTGGACTGAACTTTGCGCGGGTCAACACTTTAGTTTGAGTTATTCGTACTTACTTGAACGGCGGGGCGCTTGGCCCGACCTGGGGTTCGTCTATGGTTGAGTTTGCAGCTTTTGTGACGGAGGCGTGTAGCCTGAGTTCTGGTTCGCCTCATAGTTGAATTCTTTTGTACTTCATTGTGGGGGAAGCATTTGGCCCGATACCTAGTCTAACTCGTAGTCGGATTTTTGGGTGAACGCACGTAGCCTGAGCTGTCGTTCAACCGTAGTTGAAACTTTGTAGTTTCCGAAGGCGCGTAGTCTAAGTCCCAATTCAACCTTAGTTGAAATTTTTGTATGAAGGCACATAGCCTGTACTGCCGTTCAACCGTAGTTGGACTTTTATGTGAGGGCACACAACCTGAGTCGAAGGCGCGTAGCCTGAGTCCTAGTTCGACCATAGTTGAACTTCTGTAATATTTGAAGGCGCGTAGCCTGAAGTGAAGGCACATAGCCTGAGCGCCAGTTCAACCGTAGTTGAATCTTTTTGTGAAGGCGCGTAGCCTGTATTGCTTTCCAACCGTAGTTGAACTTTTATAATATTTGAAGGCGCGTAGCCTATGTCGAATGCGCACAGCCTGAGTCCGAGTTCAACCGTAGTTGGACTTTTTGGGTGAAGGCGCGTAGCCTGAATTGAAAGCACATAGCCTGAACTGAAGGCGCATAGCCTGAATTGAAGGCTCATAGCCTGAACTGAAGGCGTATAGCCTGAACTGCCGTTCAACCGTAGTTGAACCATTGTATATTTGAATTCCAAGGCACATAGCCTGAGTCCCAATTCAACCGTAGTTGAAACTTTATGTGAAGGCGCGTAGCCTGTATTGCTGTTCAACCATAGTTGAACTTTTATAATATTTGAAGGCGCATAGCCTGTGTCGAAGGCGCGTAGCCTGAGTCCCAGTTCAACCGTAGTTGGACTTTTGGGTGAAGGCGCGTAGCCTGAATTGAAGGCACATAGCCTGAACTGAAGGCGCATAGCCTGAATTGAAGGCTCATAGCCTGAATTGAAGGCTCATAGCCTGAACTGAAGGCGCATAGCCTGAACTGCCGTTCAACCGTAGTTGAACCATTATAATATTTGAAGTCGAAGGCACATAGCCTGAGTCCCAGTTCAACCGTAGTCGAATCTTTATGTGAAGGCGCGTAGCCTGTATTGCTGTTCAACCGTAGTTGAACTTTTATAATATTTGAAGGCGCGTAGCCTGTGTCGAAGGCGCGTAGCCTGAGTCCCAGTCGACCGTAGTTGAACTTTTTGGGTGAAGGCGCGTAGCCTGAATTGAAGGCAAATAGCCTGAGCCCCAGTTCAACCGTAGTTGAATCTTTATGTGAAGGCGTGTAGCCTGTATTGCTGTTCAACCGTAGTTGAACTTTTATAATATTTGAAGGCGCGTAGCCTGAGTCCCAGATCAACCGTAGTTGGACTTCTTGTGAAGGCGTGTAGCCTGTATTGCTGTTCAACCGTAATCAAACCTTTGTGATTTTTCTGCATTATTCGCTTCGTGACGGGGGTTGGGATTTGCTTCTGGTTTTAGATCTTGCCCATCTTACGCTTGTGGCCTTTTTGACCGGCTCGCGTGGGTCACCCCATTACAGATCTCGGCTAGAGAGATGCTTTCGTGCTGTCCCCTCTTTTGACAAGATCCCGTGTGGAAAGGGGGTGAGGTACCTTAGGCCTATTTTCCTCATAGGGATGGGGGATCTGCTTCTTCTTCTTCTTCTTCTTCTTCCCTTTGCTCATTCGAGCTGGGTTGTTCATTTCCCTTTTTCGGTCTAAAGATTAACTACGTGATTCTGCTATGAGATCCCCACAGACGGCGCCAAATTTTTTAGCTCAAAGTTTTCATTTACTTTGGAAGCATAAAATAATCAAAATAAATGGAGGGCCAATCATAGCAGATCGTAATAAATCCAAAGACCAAAGAAATAAATACAAGAGATAGTAGATATTAGACAAAGGGAGGAGGGTGAAGATCTTTTATTATAATATTGGTTTGGTCTGCCTGTCTATCGAGAGGTTCAGAGCCTTACAATGAAGTATTCTCTCTTCTTTTAGGAGTAGATACGAAGAAGAAGCAGCCCCCGTTAGGGTTCTTTCTCTTAGTATTTATAGCTAGGAGATCAGCCAGCTGGCGCCAAGGAGTTGGGACCACATAGGGGGGACGTCCTCGTGAGGACGGCCAGACCGTGCCCTTAATTTTTAAATGGGATAACCACCCAACAATCGTGTTAATAAATAGCCATGCCATTTATTGGTCATAAATAAGCTTTAATAAATGCGTTGATCTCATTTTGCATCATGTCAAGTTTTGACCCATGCAAAGTACAAGGGGGACTAGGCCTTACGTTACTAACCCTAATAAGGTCACGTACCTCTACTCTTATTAGGCATGTAGAAAATAAGAATCTAAACAATCAAATAAGCTATGACCATCATAAAATTTATAGCATACTCTATGATGATATTACAAATGATAATTCTAATAAAATGATGAAATACAATAAGATTTGAGCCAGGCTTATCTTGTTGTGTGAAGTCTTCTACAATCTAAAGCCCTTTAACGATTGCCAAGTTCTTCTTGTCTTCCTCTTCAACCATACTCAATATCAACTGGAAATTAAACATTTATATGATCTTGATAGAGAAACCTGCTTTGCAACTCTCATAGGGATAGTTATTCCAGTACTAATGCTATCCCAGCTTTTCTTTCTTCGATGTGCCTTATTCTTCTTTCCTCCATGCATGGGAGAGAGGTCTCCATCCCTATAGACTCTCTCCGTACCTGTTGCAATAGCTTCATCATCATCCAATCCTAATTCTCCATTTTCTACTGTAATAGCTATTTCTTGATCAACAATTCACCCGGTTTATATCTCTTTGCAACCAATCCAATAGGCCTAATTTCCGAGGCTTGAAAATTGAGTTGACTTCCTGAATTTGTTCCTAATAAATTGCAACCCTTGTGCCTTTGTCATTGCATCAATTGAGAGCCAGTTTTTCCTCAAGTTTGGAGTCTCCAAAGCATCCAAAAGAGCCCTTTCTTGAGATGAAATTATGGCTTTACTTGAAGGCACAAAAGCAGGTGTTTGAGGACTTAACATGCTCATAGGAGTAGAAGTAACTCGCACTTCTTCATCAACCAAATCAAACCGCCTAAGAGCACTTGTAGTGCCTATTTTCTCCGTAGAAATAACCAAATGTCACCTTATTTTCTCATAGGTCACCCTATTTTCTCATAAATCGAATATGCAATGTAACCAAGGTGGCTTGATCTTTGGAGTAAAATTCTCTAACATGGCTGCCTGAGTTTCTTTAAATATTTTTTCAACTTCCGGATTAGAAAATTGCAGAACTAGATAAGCTACATTATGATCTTGACTAGTCGAGAGAGCAACAAAGGTATCATGACCCAAAATCCAACTAGTCGTGATGGCACTTGACCCAACCTGCTAAAATACATTATGATCTTGACTAGTCGAGAAAGCTCCAATACTGAGCACACTCAGTCACTCAGCACTGTATGATACCTGCGTTCACTGCTGGTATGTTAGACTCCGGAGGGGTAGATCCTGCCCAAGCGCTCATATAAGCCAATACAGCCTACTGCGGGGTGCAACCCGATCGCATCATGAAACAATTAAACTTGCTGCGACGTGCAACCCGATCCCATCATGAATCAGTAAAACCTGATGTGGCGTGGATCCCGATCTTTTCATGAATTAGTAAAACTTGCTGCGACGTGCATCCTAACCCCATCATGAATCTCATTCACAATCTGGCTCTCAGGCCCTAACTCAGTCATCAATCTCTCCAGTCTCTCGGGTTCATCAATCTCATGCCAATCAGCCTAAACAATGATAATATTATGTGACAACACTGAAAACAAAGACCGGGATAGGATATGCAAATGAATGAATATGACCGAGTATGTAAATTTAAGCAAATAACTCAACAACATAGATGACCTCAGTGTGTCCCAATAGAATAAGCATATAGCCTAAACATGATTTCTAACATAATTCACAACTCATACGATCAAACGAGTAGAGAAAACATAGATGTTACACGATATAATAGTAAAAAATAAAAGTCTGGTCATAGTCTAATAGTCGACTAAAATCATGATTTCCTTGATATATGCCCACACGCTCGTCACCTAGCATGTGCGTCACCTCAAAACATATCTTATAACACAGTCCATGGTTAAGTACCCTCAAATCCAATTTTAGACAAGTTACTTACCTCGAACAAATCGAGTTCTATATCGAACAAGCCAAACAATACTCTAAAAATGCCATCCCGCGCGTACCGATCTCTGAACAACTCGAAACTTGCCAAAAGCAATTCAAGAACATCAAATAATTCCAAAGAAAACAAACCCTAAAGGTGGAATCTTTAATCAAAAAGCCCAAAGTCAACCAAAAAGTCAAACCCGAGCTCGCACCTTGGAATCCGACGAAACTTATAAAAATTTGATATCCCATCCAGTTATGAGTCCAACCATACAGTTTCACTCCAACCCGACTCCAAATCAATGATCAAAACTCAAAAATTCACTTTATGAAATTTTAGACAAACCCCCATAAATTCACATTAAAATCATCAATCAAATGCCAAAAACAAAGATGGATTCATGAAATATAACCAAAACCGAATATAGAACACTTAGACCAATTCATGTGGTGAAAATCGCCTTCAAAATCTCCCAAATTTGAGCTTCCCAACTCAATATATGACCAAATGAACAAACCCTCGATATTATATGCTTCTACCCAACTGTTCTGCCTCGTTTCTTCTGTCAAATGATCCTGAAACTTGCTGTTGATTCCACCAATGGATTCCTCATGAAATTACAGTCAAGTTAGGCTTTTGAATCTCTATATTTGACTTTATAATGAAGGAGATATATTGGTTTCAATATTTGGAAATAGTACAGATTTTTAATACGAATTCAGTGGCAATTTCATAATTAATCTGAAAAATCCAACAACCCAATTCTTAGTAAAATGATCAAAAATTTCTCATACAATGTCAAAACTTGATGATTTCAGTTGCTATTGTTTAAAAATTATGACACAGATATAATGGTTAAGTCAAAACAACAATCAAAGGTCGTTTGCTCAATATGGTACCCTTTATGCTCAAATTGATGTTGAAACCGAAAACAATCATTATACAACCCAAACTTATCCGAAACTCATCGAGTTTTAACCAAACTTTGTGTACATGTTCTAAATCCTCATACAAACTTATTGAAATAGTTAAAACCCGATTTCGATTAGTTTACCCAAAAGTCAAACCTTGGTCAACTTTTCCAACTTAAAGTTTCTAAAACGAAAATCATTTTTCTAAATTAATCCTGAATCTCTCGAAATCTGAAATCCACCATACATGCAAGTAATAATACATAATATGAAGCTACTCAAAGTCTCAAACCATCAAATGGAACACTAAAGCTCAAAACGACCGGTCGGATCGTTACAAAAAGTCATTTGTGCAATCTTTTGCTGCCTTCTAATGAGCACCAAAACTACTATATTCAACTTGTTGAAGCTGGTTTTGTGTTATTTTGTTACGACTTGGAGACCCTTTTTTGCTTTGTACCACAATCCATTCTCCTTCTAGCACTCCCTTTGTGTCTTCTGTAACTTTAGAAGAACCTCTACTAGTCAGCTGCCCCTCACAAATCTTCTGTCCAACATCTGATTCGTCCTTCCCTACTACAACTTCAAGATGGATATCTTGTGCACCTGGTGTAGCAGTAGATTCCTCATGTTCTGTACCTGCACCATTCTTTGCAGCTTCAATGTGCTGCATCAGTTGTCCAGCCTGCTCAAGAACCACACCTGACCCTTTTAAAACCTGTGTAACAACTGTAGCAGTAGGATCAGCTATGAGAATATTATCAGTAGGGTTTTCAACCACTTGTTTAGAATGTCCAGCCTCCATCCACATCCAAAGCTACTACCAATTCTTTATTCGAATTTGTGGCACCAACAATATCAGGTACTAGAGTAATCTGCCCAGTTTGTCGATAAGCTAATGCATCCTCACCAAAATTAGTTGATCTAGGATTAGGTTTGCCAAGTTCTTTAACATCCACTTGTTGCTGCACCTCGACCACTTTGATAAGTGTATTAGCTCGATCACCAATCACATCCGAAGTAGTATTAGTTTGTACATCTGAACTCATAACCTTGTACAACCTCGCCAAAGCCGTAGTAGCAGAGATATCACATCTATGTTTAGCTTGATCTTCCTTAACAGTTAAGTGATCATTCACCTATAGGTTTCATAAGATTTTGCCTAGCCTCCAGAATTTTCTATAGATCCCAAATCATTTTGCACTTCTTTTTCTCCAGTTGTTTGAGAATCAACTATAACAATAACATTATCCATTGCGACTGGACGTGAATTATTCTGATTAGTTCTTTAAGAAGAGGGTGTATCGCTATCAATGATCGATGTCACGTGCCGTGGAACCACCAACATTCATTAAAGATGCAGTGTCCCCGGCAAAAGGGACGTTAGTATATATCGAATAGTACCACTATGTAAATCTAAATACCATCTCAAGGAATAGAGTAACAACATAAAAGGAGAGAGACATGAAATCAACAAGAGCCCCAAATAATATTAAAAGTGCCAAGTTTAGAGCAAGATAAATATTCAAGTAAGTATCAATAATTTATGTTGGGAGATCCTTAGTACTGATACACCACCATGCACATGGCATGGAGTACGATCTCTGGCCGATCGGCTAAGCCATTTCACCCCAAAATATGAGGATTGACATAGAAACACATTACCACATGAGCGCGGCATGACGTCCGATCTCCGCCGAATCCGCTAAGCCATCTCACCACAATACCGTGTTGTTCGACATGTTCCTTGCTAGGTATCAGCTCATCCCAATCAACAGGAACAATCTCAACACAATATAACGAAAACTTGTCCCTCAATCAATCCCTACACCGGCACGTGTAGTTTCAGGTTTGGGCATTTATAACCCAACCTTCCTCGGTGACCTAACGATACTCCAAAAAACATTTATCATATAAAAGATTTACGCATTTCATAGCCCTTTTCAATCTCTTTCACTTAATTGGCATCCTTGGACATACATGTAATTCATTGTTCCTAACACGATGGCCGCATTTCAATTATTTCATAAATCTCATTCTTTCACTTTCAACGATCATCATAGGTTATCAACATAGAGAACATTTAAAAATCATGACTTTAAATACATGAGTGATGTGTGTCTTAACCGCATTTTATCTTCTTCCCAAAAGAGAGCATAATGACTTGCAATTTTGAAATATGAATTAAGAATCATAAGCATTGGATCGTTAACCATACTTGGAACATTCTTTCAAATGAGGGTGATGTACATAAGCAATTATGTAAATAGAGCATTAAAAGCAATTCAGAACAAGATAAATAGGAACTTGAACAGAAACATGCTTGGAGTTTACACGAAGTTCGTGGAATTCGATTCTACAAGCGGAATTTAGCCAACTTACCTCGAGTAAGCTCTCCTTAGAATTACTACAATGTTTCAAGACTCCTAGCAATTTCATTCTATAGAGACACAACAAAGTTGAGCCATAGTTAGGAAGATGCTCATAGGTCCAGCTCATTTAGGCAATCATCGAACAATGGGGGTGAAAATTCATCTATAATGTCCAGGGTTATTCTTCACCTCACAACCAATCTCCACATCAATAGGTCACACATGTTTTCTCAACAACCTCCCTGCCACCTTCATTGCAAATGCATGGATAATTGACCAACTTCTATTCTCAAGAACCATATCCACCCACTACCTATATTCATCCCAATTTTGAAATTTAGAGCCAGGGATAGAAAATTACCTCTTTAGTAGAATATTATGCAAGCTTTCCTTGTGAATTTTTAAGGCTTGAGCAAGAAATTGAAGTGGAAGATATTGGAGCTCCTCCTTCTCTATCTAGTTCCTCCCCTTCCTCTTAAAACATTAGACTTTTGCTCCCAAATCTCCCCCTTATGTATTTCATTAGAATTGAGTCGGGTTATAAAATACACAAAATGGAACCTTAGAACTAGATCTACGATCGCAGATGCGACCGCAAAACACGTGTGCGGTCCGTTGAATGGACCACGTAGTGGCCTTCAAAGCCTGGGTTGACCCGGTCTGGTCTCCGACAAATCTACGGTCCGTAGATCACTTCTGCGACCATGAAATGGACCATAAAACCTACCTCCAGAATTCCACGTATTGATTCTACGCTGGAAGTACGGCGAGCGAAATGGTAATGCGGACGCATAATTGACCGCAAAATGACCTTCAAAATTGAGCCTCTCCTATTCAACTCCGCGGTGATTCTGCGACCGGAAAAGTAGTTCTGCGGTCACATAATGAACCGCAGAAATGCCATGTTCTACAATAATTCCACCAACTCCACAAAGCTTTGCACTACCCAAAAAGTGTGTATAACCTTCCAACACATTTGCCAACTTTGGCACCATATAACCTTAATTCCGAGGTAAAATTTTACACCCCAAGGGTTCCAAATTTGGCTAAATCCCTAAATTTCTGGACATTTGACAGAGTTTCTTCTATAATTGGGCCTATCCACCTGTAAGAGAGCCCCTGAAACTTGTCCTAACAATATATCCATAACACAACAATGTATGAAAATAACATTAACCATAACGACACAGGCATTATGTAACCAAAAAGGGCCTTTCAGTATAAATTGTACAAGATTGATCATAGCTCATAAAAAAGTAAACCCCTAACATTCTTTTAAAGAACAACAATATGATTACACAAACAAGTAAGGGTATTTCTTTTTCATCTCTTCCTCGGCCTCCCAAGTAGCCTCTTCAACTTGTTGGTTTCGCCATAGCACTTTCATGGAAACAATCTCTTTATCCCACAACTTTTGGACTTGTATATCAAGAATGGCAACCGGAATCTCCATATAAGTCAATTCTTCATTAACCTCAATAGTATTTACCGGAACAATGAGCGACGGGTATCCAACTACCTTCTTCAACATGGACACATGAAACACCAGGTGTAATAAGGACATCTCTTGAGGTAACTACAGCCTATAGGCCACTTGGATAACCCTCTGCAAGATTTTGTACAGTCCGATATGCCTTGGACTCAATTTTTCCTTTCTTCCCAAATCGCATTATACCCTTCATGGGGGAACCTTCAAGAATGCCCAATCATCCTCTTTAAACTCCAAATCCCTGCGATACACATATGAATAGGACTTCTGGCAAATATGAGCAGTTTTCAACTGTTCCATAACGATCTTAACCTTCACCATAGCCTGATGCACGAGGTCTGGCCCTACCAATTCCGCTTCCCAAACTTCGAACCAACCAATGTGAGATCTACATATCCTACCATATAAAGCTTTGAACGTTGCTATTCGGATGTTGGCATAGTAGCTATTGTTATAAGAAAATTCTATGAATGGCAAATGATCATTCCAACTACCCTTGAAGTCAAGAACACAAGCAAGCAACATATCTTCAAGTGTCTGAATAGTGCGCTACGCTTGCCCGTCAGTCTATGGATGGAAAACTGTACTAAGATTCACCTAAGTACCCAAACCTTGTTGAAATATCTTCTAATAACTAGCTGTGAAATGTGCCCATCGATCTGAGATGATAGAAACTGGAGTGTCATGCAACCTGACTATTTCCTTGATATACAACTTAGCATACTGTTCTACTGTGTCGGTAGCCTTAACAAGTGAGAAGTGTGCTGATTTCATGAGCCAGTCTACAATCACCCAA
Organism: Nicotiana benthamiana; assembly: GCA_034376525.1. Lineage (NCBI taxonomy): Eukaryota > Viridiplantae > Streptophyta > Magnoliopsida > Solanales > Solanaceae > Nicotiana > Nicotiana benthamiana. The sequence continues at coordinate 43,342,956 of CM067333.1, read as the reverse complement.
ATCGAATTAAACTTACGAGGCATGCAAGGTAGAACTACCACAAAGTCATATTGTTCATCTCCCACTTCCACATTGTGATTTCTATATTCTATGCCAAGCCACCTGGCTTCTGGTGCTCGGCCTTCACTTGTTGAAAGTTTAGATATCTAGCCACAAAATTCGCTACATCCCTCTTCATGTCATTCCACCAGTAAACTTCCTTACGATCATGGTATATTTTTGTAGAGCTTGGGTGCGCGAAATACCCGGAACAATGAGCCTCGATCATGATTCTTTCCTGGAGATCATCTACATTCATAACACATAATCGCCCTTGGTACCTAAGCGTACCATCATTCTCGCCAAGAGAAAGTCATGGTTTTGTGTTTGTGAATCCCCTCATTCAGTTGCAACAATGAGATAACGAACAAAGGTAAACAAGTTATCTTTATAGAGGAACAAATTGACGAGGAGGCAGACATGTAGAGGGCTATTGCACATTCCCTTGAGGATATGGATACCATGGCTATCAGCACTACCACAGAGCCATCACTAGGTGAGGCCGGCAACTCCCAGGTCTGGGACCCAGCTCTACAGCTTGAGGAGCCCATTACTTTTGTCTCGAACACCACTGTATAGCAGGAGGTTCACTTTACTGACCCTCTAATTTCAGCTTCCGATCCCTCGACTGCATCAGATAGTACAATCCCTCCAAGCGCCTAGTGCACTTCAGGTAGCCCCTAAACGTTTCTCTTACTTTTTTAATGCATTGGGGACAGTTCATTCTTCTATGTTGGGGTGTGGTCTAGAAAGATTTTTTTTGCAAATTGTACATAGATATTAGTCTTGCCAGTGTAGATAGTAATGAATTCCCCTTAGTTTTTCTTTGTCGGGTTCTTTTCCAAGATTGTAATAGTAGAACCACGGCTGTAGTCATGAAATGTTTTGCCTTATTTGGCGAAATGGCTTCCTGGCCAATCAAACTTCCAGCCGATTTTAAAGCCGATATACCAACTTACAAGTTTTCCATTTCAACACTCCAACTCGTAATTCCCTTAACTAATAAACACATTTGACCATTGACCATGACTATGTGGAGGAGGTGTAGATGACATGGCAATAATGCGTGCACATCACTGCTATTAGGCTCGGAGCTTGCATTTTTTAACTAGTCTATACTATATTAAAAGCACGAAGGCCCTTAGCGAAATATCGTTCGCCTTTTTTACCCCTTTTAAAATATAATTTATATTGGACAAATTAGTAATTCAATTATTTTCCTAATATTTGGATCTTTAAAGTCAACTAAAATATTAAATATTAAATTATTTCCTTATTTGAACTAACATAGTAAGTCCTAATATTTAGGATTTTGAAGTCAATTGGTATTTTAGTCTATAGAATTATAAGGAAAAACATAAAATCTAAAGTGTGAAATTTTTGGAAACATATTTTTTTGAGGTATGGATTCCAAACATCAAAGTACTCTTATACGTGATCAAAAGTCTTGAAGTAATTAAACTCAAACTATATTATCAAATAGGTTAAAACATTGAAAATTTATCTTATATAAATCTTACATACAAATTATATAAAAATAATAAGCGAAATTTATAAAGAAAAGAATTAAAAATATCAAAGAAAGAAAAAGTATGGGGTTATTGGAGAGGTGATCCACTTTTTAACAATATTTTACTTTTTTGTATATAAAATTACTCATTTTATATTACGATATTTAAAATAGATGAGAATATTTCATTAATATTTTATTCTATGTTATATCTTTAGCTTTCAAACATTTAAATTATTAATTATATTTATTTAAATGTTGAGAAGAAATCAATTATAACTCAGAAATTGTCACTGATTCCAATAAGATAATTTATGAGTTTTTTAAAACTTTTTAAATAATGATAAATTAAGCTAAATATATGTGGGTTTCTTGATTTAAAAAATAATTGCGGTTCCTACGAAATTATTTGAATTATTTTTGGTATGTAATGATTGTTAATCGTTTGAGATTTACAAAAGTTTTTCTTTTTTAAAATTGTTTGGAACATGTCTTGCATTGATGGTTTCCACCTATTCGAATGAGAATTCTTATTGAAAAATCTAATTAGTTAAATATTTAAAAATTTATTATAAGGTAACATTAAGAATTTCAATAAACCAATTTTTTCTTTTAAATTCATCATATAAGTGAAACATTTTCCAGTTGACATAATTCTTTAGGTATATAAATTATTTTCATAAAGTCCATTAAAGGTGAAAGAAATCCAAAAATCAAGTGAAATGTTTCAATTGGCACAATCTTAGAGTATATAAATTATTTTCATAAAGAAATCAGAAAATCGAACGAAATTTCTTGCACTAGAGTGTTAAGAGTTGAATGATTGAAATTCCAAACTCGAAAAAACAAAGACGATACAATAGAAGACAAAATGTATTCAAAAATAAGCTGGCATTAATTTATTTTTATTTTTCATCAATACCTACAATTGGCTCTCTATATTTTTTTATATTAAGTTATTAATTATAAATATTCAGTCGTGTTATGAAATAATATAAAAGACAAGAACAATAACTCAAGAACAAGAGCAAATAGAGAGAAGAGTAGAGAGAATTCTTCTTATTGATACTTAGAGAATGTTAGGAGTGATTTACAATGGTAGAGGGCACCTCTATTTATAGGGAGGAGGATGATTTATCTACCAAGAATAGAACTCTAGAATCTCTCTAATTAAAGACATTCACCTTAAATAGAAGTGTATTTATAACACTCCCCCTTGAATGTCTATTCAATGATGTGCCTCGTTAAAACCTTAAAACAAAACCCAATGGGAAAAATTAAAGTAAGGAAAAAGAGTACACATGTTTGAATATGCGCCTATTGGTTGCCTCGTTAAAAACCTCGCAAGGAAAACCCGGTGGGAAAAAACCTTGTAAGGGAAAAAGAGTGCAACGCGCCTTAACTCCCCCTGATAAGAACATCAATTTATGTCCTTAAGTCTTCGCATCCCGATCTTGTGAACTAGCTTCTTGAAGGTTGACTTTGGTAGAGATTTTGTGAACAAATCAGCCATATTGTCGCTTGAACGAATCTGTTGGACATTGATATCACCATTCTTTTGAAGATCATGTGTGAAGAATAACTTTGGTGAAATATGCTTCGTTCTATCTCCTTTTATGAATCCTCCCTTCAATTGAGCTATACATGCTGCATTGTCTTCATACAAAGTTGTGGGTAGTTTATCACACTTCAAACCACATTTGTCTTGGATATGATGTATTATCGACCTTAACCACACACACTCTCGACTTGCTTCATGAATAGAAATTATCTCGGCATGATTAGATGAAGTAGCCACAATTGATTGCTTAGTCGATCGCCAAGATATGGCGGTTTCTCCACAGGTAAACACATAACCCGTTTGAGATCGAGCCTTGTGTGGGTCGGATAAATATCCAGCATCAGCATAACCAACAAGATCCGGGCTGCAATTCTTGCCATAAAATAAGCCCATATCGGTAGTTCCCTTTAGGTACCGCAATATGTGTTTGATCCCATTCCAATGTCTCCTCGTAGGAGCCGAGCTAAATCTTGCTAAGACATTAACTGAAAAGGATATGTCAGGTCTTGTAGTATTTGCAAGATACATTAGTGCGCCAATTGCGCTAAGATATGGTACTTCAGGATCAAGTAGCTCTTCATTCCTTTCTTGTGGTCGGAATGGATCTTTGTTCACATCAAGTGATCGAACAACCATCGATGTACTTAAAGGATGTGCTTCATCCATGTAAAAGCGTTTCAGTACCTTTTCTGTATAGGTAGATTGATGAACAAAAAATCCGTTTGCCAAATATTCAATTTGCAAACCAAGACATAGTTTAGTCTTTCCGAGATCTTTCATCTCGAATTCATCCTTTAGATAATCAATTGCCTTTTGGAGTTCTATAGGGGTTCCAATAAGGTTTATGTCATCAACATATACGGCAAGTACAACAAATTCCGATGTTGTTTTCTTTATAAAAACACACGGGCAAATGGCGTCATTTATATAGCCTTCTTTTAACAAGTACTCACTGAGACGATTATACCACATTCGTCCAAATTGCTTTAGACCATACAAGGATCTTTGCAATTTAATTGAGAACATTTCCCGAGATTTTGAGTTGTGCGCGTTTGGCACCTTGAGTCCATCGGGAATTTTCATGTATATCTCATTATCAAGTGAGCCATAAAGATAGGCAGTAACTACATCCATTAAGTGCATGTCAAGCTTTTCATGGACATCAAAACTTATGAGATAACAAAAGGTTATCGCATCCATTACAGGCGAATATGTCTCTTCATAATCGACACCAGGCCTTTGAGAAAAACCTTGTGCAACAAGGCGTGCCTTATATCTTTGTACCTCGTTTTTCTTATTTCTTTTGCGTACAAAGACCCATTTATAGCCGACAGGCTTAACACCATTAGGTGTTTCAACTATAGGGCCAAAAACTTCACGTTTTGCCAGCGAATTCAATTCTGATTGAATTGCTTCTTGCCACTTTGGCCAATCCTGTCTTTTTCGACATTCTTCAACAGATTGAGGTTCGAGATCCTCACATTCTTGCATAATGCTAGATGCTACATTATAAGCAAAGGCATTATCCACCACAATATCCACTCAATTAATATTTGCCTCAATATTAATTGGATTTAGGGATAGTTCCGTATTTTCCAGAGTCTCGGGCTCAATGGATTCTTCATGAATCTCAGAATTTGTTAAATCATGAATTTCCTCATGAGATTCTTTCGTAGTGTCATCTCGATCGTTCTTTTTCCTCTTTCTAGGATTTCGATCTTTGGAACCTAATGGTCTGCCACGCTTCAGGCGTGCATTTGACTCATTGGATATGACACTAGATGATTGTCCAACAGGGACATCAATACGGATTGGAACATTTTCCGCGGGAATGTGGGATTTCGTTATCCTTTTCAAGTCCGTAAATGCGTCAGGCATTTGATTTGCTATTCTTTGCAAATGGATAATCTTTTGTACCTCTCTTTCACAAATAGAGGTATGTGGATCAAGATGAGATAATGATGCATTTTTCCACAAAATTTTCCGTTTGGTTTCACCAACTTCTCCCCCTAATTTTGGGAAAAGTGTCTCATCAAATCGACAGTCTGCAAATCGTGCAGTAAACAAGTCGCCTGTCAATGTTTCGAGGTAGCGAATGATGGAGGGCGATTCAAACCCAACATATATTCCTAACCTTCTTTGCGGACCCATTTTGGTGCGGGATGGCGGTGCAATAGGCACATATACTGCGCATCCAAAAATCCTTAAATGGGATATATTGGGTTCATGACCCAAAACCAATTGCAACGGGGAATACTTGTGGTAATTCGTCGGTCTGAGACGAATTAGCATTGCTGCATGTAAGATGGCGTGACCCCATACCGAAGTGGGCAGCCTCGTTCTCATAAGTAATGGCCTTGCAATCAACTGCAGGCGTTTAATTAACGATTCTGCAAGACCGTTTTGAGTGTGAACATGAGCTACAGAATGTTCAACTTTTATCCCGATTGATAAGCAATAATCATTAAATGCTTGGGGATGTAAACTCAGCAGCATTATCCAGTCTAATGGACTTGATTGGATTATCTGGAAATTGTGCTCGTAGTCGAATTATTTGTGCCATCAATTTCGCAAACGCAAGGTTGCGTGATGACAACAGGCACACATGAGACCATCTACAGGATGCGTCTATCAAGACCATGAAATACCTAAACGACCCACTAGGTGGGTGAATAGGTCCACAAATGTCCCCTTGTATACGTTCCAGAAACGTGGGTGACTCAGTCCCAACCTTTGTTGGTGATGGCCTGATAATCAACTTGCCTTGATAACACGAAGTGCAAGGATATTCATTATTCGAAAGAATTTTGAAATTCTTTAACGGATGCCCATATGAGCTTTCTATAATCCGTCTCATCATGACCGATCCTGGGTGTCCCAATCGATCATGCCAAAGTACAAAGGTATTGGAATCAGTAACCCTTTGGTTTACTGTTGAATGTGCCTCAATTGCACTAATTCTTGTCCAATACAGGCCACAAGATAAAGACGGGAATTTCTCAATAACCCTCTTTTGGCCGGAGACATTCTTTGTGATGACGAGATATTCAATATTATCTTCATCCATTGTCTCAATATGATAGCCATTCCGGCGTACATCTTTAAAACTCAACAAGTTTCTCTTAGACTTGGAGGAGAACATTGCATTCTCAATGATTAACGTCGTGCCCTTGGGCAGAGTTACAATTGCTCTTCCGGAGCCTTCAATCAATTTACTACTTCCAGAGATTGTAGTAACGTTTGCCTTACACATATTTAGTTGAGAGAAATACTTCCTTTCTTTGAGTATTGTATGTGTAGTACATGTATCAACTAGGCAAATACTTTTACAGTTGGATGTTGATCCAAGTTCGCTTTGTGAGATATCCATATTTGCTATCCCATAGTTTGACATACAAAAGAGATACACGAACATAAGAATAAACAAGTTCAATTCTTTTGTGTCACATAATATTTTCAAAATCTGCTGCTAACTGTTGACTAACAAAAACAGATATGTTATCCATTACTTTGCAGTTTGAAAATTTCAGTTTAAACGTTTTCTTCGAACAATCGATTGTTACTTACAAACAATCGATTGTTGAACATTGACAATCGATTGTTAAACACACACAATCGATTATTTGCTATTTTGAAAAACTTCAGATCACTGTCTTAAGACAATCGATTGTTATGCATAGACAATCGATTGTTGGCTATTTTGAAAAATTCCAGTGCACTGTTTCAAGACAATCGATTGTTATGCATAGACAATCGATTGTTGGCTATTTTGAAAAATTCCAGAACTGTTTCAAGACAATCGATTGTTAAACGTAGACAATCGATTGTTGGCTATTTTGAAAAATTCCAGACCTCTGTTTCAAGACAATCGATTGTTAGACAAAGACAATCGATTGTGGATGATTTTTGAAAAATTCCAGATTACTGTCTTAATGACAATCGATTGTTAGACAAAGACAATCGATTGTGGATGATTTTTGAAATTCCAGATTAGTCTTAATGACAATCGATTGTTAGTCAACGACAATCGATTGTTGATCAATTGTTTTTCAACTTTAATGCGAAAATAGTTGATAATCGACTAGTTTTTCAGGCTAGTCGATTACCCCCACTGGAAAATAAAAGTTTTATTGATATTTGAGCATATTGAAGATATTCTAAAGGACTACTGCTAACATTGCTTTATGAACTAACTAATACGAGCTAATACTAATGACTATTAGTTTATTCACTAACTAATACAAAATTAAATAACTCCATCTTCTTTCATCACGGACCCATCGCTGATTAGGTGGTCTATTTTCCCTTCGGGTTGCTCAAAGAAGTCTGCCACATCCAGGTGGGTGATGTCCTCATCGTCGTCATAGACAAAATTTGTTTCAGGGCCTTTTCTCTTTCGAGATGCTTGATAAAGGTCAACCAAGTGTCTTGGTATACGGCAAGTCTTTGACCAGTGCCCTTTCCCACCGCAACGATAACATATAGTTTCTGAACTATTTGCCTTAGGATCTTCATGACCCCGTTTCTGCTTTCGGCGGTTATCTCTCCTTGGGGGTTGACAGACTTCATTGGAATTTCTTCCTTGTCTACGTCCCTGGATATGACCCCGTTTACGACCATGACCATGGTCCTTTTCATGTTTGGCATAATGAGAGTGCACCTTATCTGCTTCAGGCAGTGGTGTAGACCCAGTGGGTCGATTTTCATGATTTCTCATGAGCAGGTCATTATTTCGCTCAGCCACTAGTAGAAGAGAAATCAGTTCAGAGTACTTTGTAAAGCCTTTCTCTCTGTACTGTTGTTGCAGTACTATATTGGAGGCATGAAACGTTGTAAACGTTTTCTCAAGCATATCATAATCGGAGATATTATCCCCGCATAGCTTCAATTTAGAAGTAATTCTGAACATAGCAGAATTATATTCAGAAACGGACTTAAAGTCCTGGAGCCTCAGATGAGCCCAATCATATCGTGCTTGTGGCAGAGTGACCAACTTCAGGTTGTCATATCTCTCCTTTAAGCCGTTCCACAAGACGAGTGGATCCTTGATGGTGAGATATTCAATCTTCAAACCTTCATCAAGGTGATGGCGCAAGAAAATCAAGGCCTTCGCACATTCTTGGGTGGATGCTTTTTCTCTATCTTTGATGGTGTCTCCGAGACCCATAGCATCTAAGTGGATTTCAGCATCCAACACCCATGTCATATAGTTCTTGCCCGAAATTTCAAGGGCAACGAACTTTCTTTTCGTAATGTCAGACATAATCGAAAATTAAATTAGGAAGAGGGAAATACCTTAGATTTTTCGAGAATGGTTCTTGAGATGGTAGAGTCTCGTGCTGATAACGTGTTATGAAATAATATAAAAGACAAGAACAATAACTCAAGAACAAGAGCAAATAGAGAGAAGAGTAGAGAAAATTCTTCTTATTGATACTTAGAGAATGTTAGGAGTGATTTACAATGGTAGAGGGCACCTCTATTTATAGGGAGGAGGATGATTTATCTACCAAGAATAGAACTCTAGAATCTCTCTAATTAAAGACATTCACCTTAAATAGAAGTGTATTTATAACAAGTCGATATTAGTCATTTTTAGATTTTTACATTCTTTAACCAGCTCATCATTAAAGAATTATTAAAAAATATACAACAAATATCCAGCCAGTTTAGATGATATTATGACATAGAGATAATTATAATTATCATGTGATAGTCCAAAGGACGTGCCCTTTAAATCTAAGAGGAAATACATGTATTCGAACAAAAATGTTGATCAATTTTTTTACCATTTAATATAGATTTCACACTGAAAAAATTTAATTATTTTTCAAATATATAAAATTATAGAGTTAGCCAATATTTGAATAAATTTAAATATTAATTTCACTTGAATAATAACACTTCAAAACAAAATTTATACTTTCAACTCTAATTCTAAATCATTCTTTGAAGTAAATATTTCGTAAGTGGCCGATCTTTCAATTGTAAATGCTCTTACTAACTTGCTTTAATATTAATTTTGAATGTATTTGTGGGTTTTCATTGCATTTTGTTTTTTATGATAATTTGAAATTTATTAATTAACTAGAACTTTCTTGTCACACAAGCCTCCAGTCGCTAATATCCACTTCATCCAACCCACCCCTATACGGTGTGTGACATCCTCGTCGATTTTCCAAATTCCTTGAATAGCTGACCCAAGGTATTTGAAACTACTCTTCCTAGGGATGATTTGAGAGTAAAGCCTCACTTCCACTCCCGCTTCCGTCGGCTCAGCCCCAAATTTGTGTTAGAAAATACGCTTAACGCTAGAGGGGGGGTGAATAGCGTTATAATAAAAAACAGCGTAAACTTGCGGAATTTAAAAATTGCAAGAATGAAATAAGTGCGATAAGTAAATAATAAGGAACGAACGCACCGATGTATCCTGGTTCACCACAACCCGTGGCTAGTCCAGTCCCCGAGAGACTCTCTCGAGATTTCCACTAACTTCGTCAAGCTTACGGGTGCTTAACAAACTGTTACAGTTGCTCAAGGATACCGCACCTTAAGACTTCACTTGCTTGAGGATACCTCACCCCAAGACTTCAACCACTAAGACTTTGGGTACTTAGCAAACCCGACAAATGAGAAGATATGTTCTTCTCAAACAACTCTCTTTTACAACAAATACTCTCTCAATAGAGTGGATAAAGAGAAACAAAATAAGCTCTATGAAAAACACAAAGTTGTCTATCAAATGGCTCAACAAAAGCTCTAAAATGATGCTTGAAAATGCAATATGTATATCAATATATGCAGGAGTTGTGTGTTTAAAATCAGCTCAAAAGACCTCTTTTTATAGGTGAAAAAGTGGTGCTGACCGTTGCTTAATTGACAAATAAAATCCCTGATTCTGTGCTCAGACAATCGATTGTTTGGAGTAGACAATCGATTGTTTGACCAACGTTCAAAAAACAGATTCCTGATTTTAGGCTAAACAATCGATTGTTAACCCTGAATAATCGATTGTTCTTCAACGTTCAAAAATCAATTTAGGATTCTGTGGAAACGGTCAAAATATAATCGATTGTATGAAGAGACAATCGATTGGTTATAATCGATTGTGGGACAAAGACAATCGATTGTTTTGATATTAAAAACTTCGGTTGCACACTGTCTCAAAATAATCGATTGTTAAAAGTAGACAATCGATTGTTTGCTATTTTGAAAAACTTCAGATCACACTGTCTTAATACAATCGATTGTAGGATTCAAATAATCGATTGTTGAGGTCCAGATTTTGAAAGACATGTTTAAAAACCATTTTGACTAAAATACAAATCATTTTGGTTTAGCACAAAGATGCATGTTTATGATAAAAATATTTTATGCATGTTTATGATGACCTAATATTGAGCCAAAGGATAAGATAACTTAAACGTTGTCCTTACATTGGTTCTACCAAACGACCTACGTCTTGGGTCTTCGGTCTTGAATTCTTTGGCTCGTTCATGCAATTCCGTCATCAGTATGCTTCTCGCCATTTGATTGATTGTCATATTATATCATTGTTTGACACTTGACTTCATTGTTTGTCATTCATCAAAACCTATACCTGAAAATCATGCTCATACAACCAAAGCGCACATATCATAGATATACATGATTTCCAACAATTTTCCCCTTTTTGATAATGACAAACAACGGAAGATATGCATATTGAATTCCCCCTAAATAGATGCTATATCTCAACATACAATTTATGCAACCAATTCAATTCAATATAATTCCCCCTTAATTGAATATTCCCCCTCAATTAAAGCATGCATATCGCCCATATTCTTCCCCGTTTTGGCATTAGCAAAAAGAGTATACCAAAAGTTATTTAAACCATTGACGATACCAATCGTTATAGACAAGATCATATAAAAAGTTAGTAAATGGCATACTAATAATAACGATCATTTTTCTCAACTATGCCAATTGTTATTTAAACTAAAAATATTCATCAAAACATGAATTAATCATTTATTATAAAACCAATTGATACTAATTGTTATTCAAAAATAAAACTTGTTAAAGCATGTATCAACCAAAATTGATATAGATTATTTGCACATATCAACTCATTGCGTTTTTATTCAAAATACGATAACTAACCGACGTTCCCCCTTAATGCATTAAGGTTTCGTGCTTGGTGCATCCACTACAATATTGTAGTCTTCAAGCACACCTGCAAAAAGAACCTAAAAATAGGTTTTTGGTACCCAACTTCTTTTGGGTCCTTGGGGGTTAGGATAACAATAGTCATAATCAACACATAAATCTCTATGTTTAGCAAAACAAACGGGTGCAATGTGTCCTACCCGATTACAATAGTGACATATAACATTAGGATTGTGCATATGTCTAGGTTGAGCCAAATGCGTTCTAGGTGATCTAACGTTGTTCCCCCTAGAAGCGTTGAATTTCCTAGAGTCATGTCTAGGTGGTCTAAAATTATTCATTCTAGACTCATTTATAAAATTCCTAGAATTGTGTCTAGGTGGTCTAAAATTATTCATTCTAGACTCATTAACAAAATTCCTAGAATTGTGTCTAGGTGGTCTAAAATGATTAGTTTTGGACTTATTAACAAAATTCCTAGAGTCGTTTCTAGGTGGTCTAAAACAATTAATCTTAGACTCATTAGCGAGGTTCCTAGAATTCTTTCTAGGTGGTCCGACCTCATTACTATCATCCTTTTTGATAACTTCAATTTTAGGACTATCAACACTACATTTTTCTAGTGCGTTCCTAATTTCTATGTTCTCTAATTTTAAAGAACTACAAGAAGAACAACTGGAACATTTATCAATTGAAGAGACTTCATTCAATTCCTTGATTTTAATTTTGAATCAACAATGTCATTTTTCAAAAAATTATTTTCTTTTTCCAAAACTTCAATCTTATTTTTCAGAAAACCATTGTCATTTTTAAAACACTTATTTTCTTCTTTCAGCTTCTCATTTTCACAAGTCAATTTTTCAAACTCTTTTTCTTGCAAAGAAAGTGTTTTCTGAAAATCTGTTTCTTGCAAAGAAAGTGTTTTCTGCAAATCTTTATGAGTTTTGGAAACATTAACAAACTCACTGTATAATTCATTATAAGCATTTTGCATTTCTTCAAATGAGTGAGAGTTGGAAGTACTTACCTTTTCTTCTTTGTTGGCCATGAGGCATCGGGCAGTCGATTCATCACATGAGCTGTCCGTTTTTTGAGACGTGCTTTCATACGTTACCTCAAGCTTATCCCACATCTCTTTGGCAGGTTTGCAGTGGGAAATTTTCCGATAGTCTTCCTGATTCAAAGCGCTATACAACATATTGATTGCCTTGGTGTTGTATTCACTTACCATGGCTTTCCCAACTTTAGTCGTCATTTGTTCACCATGCATGATGATTTATCATATACGAAAGTTGTTTGATTTGACGAAGATTATCATTCGCTCCTTCCAATATGAGTAATTCGTTCCATCGAAAAATGGAGGGCAAGTGGTGGATTGTCCTTCATTCATCGTTCCTGCGTTCAATAATCTCAACAGAAAAAATATACATTGCTCTCAACCGGTTAAGGCTTTCAGAGAGTTAGGCTCTGATACCAATTGTTAGAAAATACGCTTAACACTAGGGGGGGGGGGTGAATAACGTTATAATAAAAAACAGCGTAAACTTGCGGAATTTAAAAATTGCAGGAATGAAATAAGTGCGATAAGTAAATAATAAGGAACGAACGCACCGATGTATCCAGGTTCACCACAACCCGTGGCTAGTCCTGTCCCCGAGAGACTCTCTCGAGATTTCCACTAACTTCGTCAAGCTTACGGGTGCTTAACAAACTGTTACAGTTGCTCAAGGATACCGCACCTTAAGACTTCACTTGCTTGAGGATACCTCACCCCAAGACTTCAACCACTAAGACTTTGGGTACTTAGCAAACCCGACAAATGAGAAGATATGTTCTTCTCAAACAACTCTCTTTTACAACAAATACTCTCTCAATAGAGTGGATAAAGAGAAACAAAATAAGCTCTATGAAAAACACAAAGTTGTCTATCAAATGGCTCAACAAAAGCTCTAAAATGATGCTTGAAAATGCAATATGTATATCAATATATGCAGGAGTTGTGTGTTTAAAATCAGCTCAAAAGACCTCTTTTTATAGGTGAAAAAGTGGTGCTGACCGTTGCTTAATTGACAAATAAAATCCCTGATTCTGTGCTCAGACAATCGATTGTTTGGAGTAGACAATCGATTGTTTGACCAACGTTCAAAAAACAGATTCCTGATTTTAGGCTAAACAATCGATTGTTAACCCTGAATAATCGATTGTTCTTCAACGTTCAAAAATCAATTTAGGATTCTGTGGAAACGGTCAAAATATAATCGATTGTATGAAGAGACAATCGATTGGTTATAATCGATTGTGGGACAAAGACAATCGATTGTTTTGATATTAAAAACTTCGGTTGCACACTGTCTCAAAATAATCGATTGTTAAAAGTAGACAATCGATTGTTTGCTATTTTGAAAAACTTCAGATCACACTGTCTTAATACAATCGATTGTAGGATTCAAATAATCGATTGTTGAGGTCCAGATTTTGAAAGACATGTTTAAAAACTATTTTGACTAAAATACAAATCATTTTGGTTTAGCACAAAGATGCATGTTTATGATAAAAATGTTTTATGCATGTTTATGATGACCTAATATTGAGCCAAAGGATAAGATAACTTAAACGTTGTCCTTACATTGGTTCTACCAAACGACCTACGTCTTGGGTCTTCGGTCTTGAATTCTTTGGCTCGTTCATGCAATTCCGTCATCAGTATGCTTCTCGCCATTTGATTGATTGTCATATTATATCATTGTTTGACACTTGACTTCATTGTTTGTCATTCATCAAAACCTATACCTGAAAATCATGCTCATACAACCAAAGCGCACATATCATAGATATACATGATTTCCAACAATTTCCCCCTTTTTGATAATGACAAACAACGGAAGATATGCATATTGAATTCCCCCTAAATAGATGCTATATCTCAACATACAATTTATGCAACCAATTCAATTCAATATAATTCCCCCTTAATTGAATATTCCCCCTCAATTAAAGCATGCATATCGCCCATATTCTTCCCCGTTTTGGCATTAGCAAAAAGAGTATACCAAAAGTTATTTAAACCATTGACGATACCAATCGTTATAGACAAGATCATATAAAAAGTTAGTAAATGGCATACTAATAATAACGATCATTTTTCTCAACTATGCCAATTGTTATTTAAACTAAAAATATTCATCAAAACATGAATTAATCATTTATTATAAAACCAATTGATACTAATTGTTATTCAAAAATAAAACTTGTTAAAGCATGTATCAACCAAAATTGATATAGATTATTTGCACATATCAACTCATTGCGTTTTTATTCAAAATACGATAACTAACCGACGTTCCCCCTTAATGCATTAAGGTTTCGTGCTTGGTGCATCCACTACAATATTGTAGTCTTCAAGCACACCTGCAAAAAGAACCTAAAAATAGGTTTTTGGTACCCAACTTCTTTTGGGTCCTTGGGGGTTAGGATAACAATAGTCATAATCAACACATAAATCTCTATGTTTAGCAAAACAAACGGGTGCAATGTGTCCTACCCGATTACAATAGTGACATATAACATTAGGATTGTGCATATGTCTAGGTTGAGCCAAATGCGTTCTAGGTGATCTAACGTTGTTCCCCCTAGAAGCGTTGAATTTCCTAGAGTCATGTCTAGGTGGTCTAAAATTATTCATTCTAGACTCATTTATAAAATTCCTAGAATTGTGTCTAGGTGGTCTAAAATTATTCATTCTAGACTCATTAACAAAATTCCTAGAATTGTGTCTAGGTGGTCTAAAATGATTAGTTTTGGACTTATTAACAAAATTCCTAGAGTCGTTTCTAGGTGGTCTAAAACAATTAATCTTAGACTCATTAGCGAGGTTCCTAGAATTCTTTCTAGGTGGTCCGACCTCATTACTATCATCCTTTTTGATAACTTCAATTTTAGGACTATCAACACTACATTTTTCTAGTGCGTTCCTAATTTCTATGTTCTCTAATTTTAAAGAACTACAAGAAGAACAACTGGAACATTTATCAATTGAAGAGACTTCATTCAATTCCTTGATTTTAATTTTGAATCAACAATGTCATTTTTCAAAAAATTATTTTCTTTTTCCAAAACTTCAATCTTATTTTTCAGAAAACCATTGTCATTTTTAAAACACTTATTTTCTTCTTTCAGCTTCTCATTTTCACAAGTCAATTTTTCAAACTCTTTTTCTTGCAAAGAAAGTGTTTTCTGAAAATCTGTTTCTTGCAAAGAAAGTGTTTTCTGCAAATCTTTATGAGTTTTGGAAACATTAACAAACTCACTGTATAATTCATTATAAGCATTTTGCATTTCTTCAAATGAGTGAGAGTTGGAAGTACTTACCTTTTCTTCTTTGTTGGCCATGAGGCATCGGGCAGTCGATTCATCACATGAGCTGTCCGTTTTTTGAGACGTGCTTTCATACGTTACCTCAAGCTTATCCCACATCTCTTTGGCAGGTTTGCAGTGGGAAATTTTCCGATAGTCTTCCTGATTCAAAGCGCTATACAACATATTGATTGCCTTGGTGTTGTATTCACTTACCATGGCTTTCCCAACTTTAGTCGTCATTTGTTCACCATGCATGATGATTTATCATATACGAAAGTTGTTTGATTTGACGAAGATTATCATTCGCTCCTTCCAATATGAGTAATTCGTTCCATCGAAAAATGGAGGGCAAGTGGTGGATTGTCCTTCATTCATCGTTCCTGCGTTCAATAATCTCAACAGAAAAAATATACATTGCTCTCAACCGGTTAAGGCTTTCAGAGAGTTAGGCTCTGATACCAATTGTTAGAAAATACGCTTAACACTAGGGGGGGGGGGGTGAATAACGTTATAATAAAAAACAGCGTAAACTTGCGGAATTTAAAAATTGCAGGAATGAAATAAGTGCGATAAGTAAATAATAAGGAACGAACGCACCGATGTATCCAGGTTCACCACAACCCGTGGCTAGTCCTGTCCCCGAGAGACTCTCTCGAGATTTCCACTAACTTCGTCAAGCTTACGGGTGCTTAACAAACCGTTACAGTTGCTCAAGGATACCGCACCTTAAGACTTCACTTGCTTGAGGATACCTCACCCCAAGACTTCAACCACTAAGACTTTGGATACTTAGCAAACCCGACAAATGAGAAGATATGTTCTTCTCAAACAACTCTCTTTTACAACAAATACTCTCTCAATAGAGTGGATAAAGAGAAACAAAATAAGCTCTATGAAAAACACAAAGTTGTCTATCAAATGGCTCAACAAAAGCTCTAAAATGATGCTTGAAAATGCAATATGTATATCAATATATGCAGGAGTTGTGTGTTTAAAATCAGCTCAAAAGACCTCTTTTTATAGGTGAAAAAGTGGTGCTGACCGTTGCTTAATTGACAAATAAAATCCCTGATTCTGTGCTCAGACAATCGATTGTTTGGAGTAGACAATCGATTGTTTGACCAACGTTCAAAAAACAGATTCCTGATTTTAGGCTAAACAATCGAATGTTAACCCTGAATAATCGATTGTTCTTCAACGTTCAAAAATCAATTTAGGATTCTGTGGAAACGGTCAAAATATAATCGATTGTATGAAGAGACAATCGATTGGTTATAATCGATTGTGGGACAAAGACAATCGATTGTTTTGATATTAAAAACTTCGGTTGCACACTGTCTCAAAATAATCGATTGTTAAAAGTAGACAATCGATTGTTTGCTATTTTGAAAAACTTCAGATCACACTGTCTTAATACAATCGATTGTAGGATTCAAATAATCGATTGTTGAGGTCCAGATTTTGAAAGACATGTTTAAAAACCATTTTGACTAAAATACAAATCATTTTGGTTTAGCACAAAGATGCATGTTTATGATAAAAATGTTTTATGCATGTTTATGATGACCTAATATTGAGCCAAAGGATAAGATAACTTAAACGTTGTCCTTACATTGGTTCTACCAAACGACCTACGTCTTGGGTCTTCGGTCTTGAATTCTTTGGCTCGTTCATGCAATTCCGTCATCAGTATGCTTCTCGCCATTTGATTGATTGTCATATTATATCATTGTTTGACACTTGACTTCATTGTTTGTCATTCATCAAAACCTATACCTGAAAATCATGCTCATACAACCAAAGCGCACATATCATAGATATACATGATTTCCAACAATTTCCCCCTTTTTGATAATGACAAACAACGGAAGATATGCATATTGAATTCCCCCTAAATAGATGCTATATCTCAACATACAATTTATGCAACCAATTCAATTCAATATAATTCCCCCTTAATTGAATATTCCCCCTCAATTAAAGCATGCATATCGCCCATATTCTTCCCCGTTTTGGCATTAGCAAAAAGAGTATACCAAAAGTTATTTAAACCATTGACGATACCAATCGTTATAGACAAGATCATATAAAAAGTTAGTAAATGGCATACTAATAATAACGATCATTTTTCTCAACTATGCCAATTGTTATTTAAACTAAAAATATTCATCAAAACATGAATTAATCATTTATTATAAAACCAATTGATACTAATTGTTATTCAAAAATAAAACTTGTTAAAGCATGTATCAACCAAAATTGATATAGATTATTTGCACATATCAACTCATTGCGTTTTTATTCAAAATACGATAACTAACCGACGTTCCCCCTTAATGCATTAAGGTTTCGTGCTTGGTGCATCCACTACAATATTGTAGTCTTCAAGCACACCTGCAAAAAGAACCTAAAAATAGGTTTTTGGTACCCAACTTCTTTTGGGTCCTTGGGGGTTAGGATAACAATAGTCATAATCAACACATAAATCTCTATGTTTAGCAAAACAAACGGGTGCAATGTGTCCTACCCGATTACAATAGTGACATATAACATTAGGATTGTGCATATGTCTAGGTTGAGCCAAATGCGTTCTAGGTGATCTAACGTTGTTCCCCCTAGAAGCGTTGAATTTCCTAGAGTCATGTCTAGGTGGTCTAAAATTATTCATTCTAGACTCATTTATAAAATTCCTAGAATTGTGTCTAGGTGGTCTAAAATTATTCATTCTAGACTCATTAACAAAATTCCTAGAATTGTGTCTAGGTGGTCTAAAATGATTAGTTTTGGACTTATTAACAAAATTCCTAGAGTCGTTTCTAGGTGGTCTAAAACAATTAATCTTAGACTCATTAGCGAGGTTCCTAGAATTCTTTCTAGGTGGTCCGACCTCATTACTATCATCCTTTTTGATAACTTCAATTTTAGGACTATCAACACTACATTTTTCTAGTGCGTTCCTAATTTCTATGTTCTCTAATTTTAAAGAACTACAAGAAGAACAACTGGAACATTTATCAATTGAAGAGACTTCATTCAATTCCTTGATTTTAATTTTGAATCAACAATGTCATTTTTCAAAAAATTATTTTCTTTTTCCAAAACTTCAATCTTATTTTTCAGAAAACCATTGTCATTTTTAAAACACTTATTTTCTTCTTTCAGCTTCTCATTTTCACAAGTCAATTTTTCAAACTCTTTTTCTTGCAAAGAAAGTATTTTCTGAAAATCTGTTTCTTGCAAAGAAAGTGTTTTCTGCAAATCTTTATGAGTTTTGGAAACATTAACAAACTCACTGTATAATTCATTATAAGCATTTTGCATTTCTTCAAATGAGTGAGAGTTGGAAGTACTTACCTTTTCTTCTTTGTTGGCCATGAGGCATCGGGCAGTCGATTCATCACATGAGCTGCCCGTTTTTTGAGACGTGCTTTCATACGTTACCTCAAGCTTATCCCACATCTCTTTGGCAGGTTTGCAGTGGGAAATTTTCCGATAGTCTTCCTGATTCAAAGCGCTATACAACATATTGATTGCCTTGGTGTTGTATTCACTTACCATGGCTTTCCCAACTTTAGTCGTCATTTGTTCACCATGCATGATGATTTATCATATAAAAAAGTTGTTTGATTTGACGAAGATTATCATTCGCTCCTTCCAATATGAGTAATTCGTTCCATCGAAAAATGGAGGGCAAGTGGTGGATTGTCCTTCATTCATCGTTCCTGCGTTCAATAATCTCAACAGAAAAAATATACATTGCTCTCAACCGGTTAAGGCTTTCAGAGAGTTAGGCTCTGATACCAATTGTTAGAAAATACGCTTAACACTAGGGGGGGGGGGGTTGAATAACGTTATAATAAAAAACAGCGTAAACTTGCGGAATTTAAAAATTGCAGGAATGAAATAAGTGCGATAAGTAAATAATAAGGAACGAACGCACCGATGTATCCAGGTTCACCACAACCCGTGGCTAGTCCTGTCCCCGAGAGACTCTCTCGAGATTTCCACTAACTTCGTCAAGCTTACGGGTGCTTAACAAACCGTTACAGTTGCTCAAGGATACCGCACCTTAAGACTTCACTTGCTTGAGGATACCTCACCCCAAGACTTCAACCACTAAGACTTTGGATACTTAGCAAACCCGACAAATGAGAAGATATGTTCTTCTCAAACAACTCTCTTTTACAACAAATACTCTCTCAATAGAGTGGATAAAGAGAAACAAAATAAGCTCTATGAAAAACACAAAGTTGTCTATCAAATGGCTCAACAAAAGCTCTAAAATGATGCTTGAAAATGATCAATATGTATATCAATATATGCAGGAGTTGTGTGTTTAAAATCAGCTCAAAAGACCTCTTTTTATAAGTGAAAAAGTGGTGCTGACCGTTGCTTAATTGACAAATAAAATCCCTGATTTTGTGCTCAGACAATCGATTGTTTGGAGTAGACAATCGATTGTTTGACCAACGTTCAAAAAACAGATTCCTGATTTTAGGCTAAACAATCGAATGTTAACCCTGAATAATCGATTGTTCTTCAACGTTCAAAAATCAATTTAGGATTCTGTGGAAACGGTCAAAATATAATCGATTGTATGAAGAGACAATCGATTGGTTATAATCGATTGTGGGACAAAGACAATCGATTGTTTTGATATTAAAAACTTCGGTTGCACACTGTCTCAAAATAATCGATTGTTAAAAGTAGACAATCGATTGTTTGCTATTTTGAAAAACTTCAGATCACACTGTCTTAATACAATCGATTGTAGGATTCAAATAATCGATTGTTGAGGTCCAGATTTTGAAAGACATGTTTAAAAACCATTTTGACTAAAATACAAATCATTTTGGTTTAGCACAAAGATGCATGTTTATGATAAAAATGTTTTATGCATGTTTATGATGACCTAATATTGAGCCAAATGATAAGATAACTTAAACGTTGTCCTTACATTGGTTCTACCAAACGACCTACGTCTTGGGTCTTCGGTCTTGAACTCTTTGGCTCGTTCATGCAATTCCGTCATCAGTATGCTTCTCGCCATTTGGTTGATTGTCATATTATATCATTGTTTGACACTTGACTTCATTGTTTGTCATTCATCAAAACCTATACCTGAAAATCATGCTCATACAACCAAAGTGCACATATCATAGATATACATGATTTCCAACAATTTGCACTCGAAGTATTCCGTCTTTGTCCTGCTCAACCTGAAACCTTTAGACTCAAGAGCATGTCTCCAAACCTCTAGCCTTTTGTTGACGCCACGTCGTGTCTCGTCAATTAGGACTATATCATCAGCAAATAGCATGCACCATGGCACCTCCCCTTGAATATGATGCGTTATGGCATCCATCACTAGGGCAAATGGGAAATGGCTGAGTGCAGATCCTTGGTGCAACCCCGTAACAACTGAAAAATGCTCGGAATCGCCCCTATCGTCCTAACCCGAGTCTTAGCTCCTTCATACATGTCTCTAATCACCCTAATGTAGTCTACCGGGACCCCTTTAACCTCTAAAGCAGCTCCATAATACCTCCATAGGAACCCTGTCGTACGCTTTCTGTAGATCAATAAACATCATGTGGAGATCCTTCTTCTTATCCCTGTACTATTCAGCCATCCTCCTAATAAGATGGATAGCTTCTGTGGTAGATCGCCCCGGCATAAACCCGAACTAGTTATCTGAGATAGACACTGTCCTTCGCACTCTCATCTCTACTTCTCTCTCCTAGACTTTCATGGCATGACTCAATAATTTGATACCTCTATAGTTGTTACAGCTCTGGATATCACCTTTGTTCTTATACAACGGAACCATTATACTCCACCTCAACTATTCAGGCATCTTATTAGTCTTGAATATCACATTATACAACCATGTAATCCATTCTAATCCTGCTCTACCCACACACCTCCAAAGTTCAACCGGAATTTCGTCTGGCCTGTTAGCTCTGCACTCCTCATCTTACGCATTGCCTCGATGACCTCATCAACCCCAATGTCCTTACAATAACTTAATTCATGGGAGATTTGAATATAGATGGTGCTATAGAAATCTAACGAAATTTTATTCATAAATAATATCCTAAATTAAGAAATTTAATGCCACATATATATATACAATAGTAATACATCAACATTTCATACAAATAAATAAAAGAAAAAAATGTAGTAAATTAAAAGTACATGACACCATTCTTGTGAAACTTAAAGCATATTCTAGTTACTGAACATTGAAATAGATTATGGTAACACAAGCAAATTGCTGAAGTCTTCAACGTCTAAAACATAGCAACCGACATTGCTATGGAGAAGTGATTTTATTATTGCATTCTTTGGGGAGACAGTAGAATTGGTTGAAGATGAATATGGCCTCAAGAACCAAATTGTCAAGCATAACATCATTTGAGAACGATATAGAATCTATATGATGATATATTTTCATATTTTACAGGAGAAATTATTAAATGCACAATACATTTTCAGTAATAAACAAAAGTATTCTCCCACTTGACACAGCAAGAGAAATCCATTGACCCAATTATATACCTCCCCATGCAAATCGTAGATTGAAAATAACAATTTAACAATGTAACACATATGTGTCATCTAAATAGCATACATATATGTAAGTTGTAACAAAAAAAGGGTCTCATATATACACACACATAGAGATAATGAGCAGAACATTATGAGAATAAATCTAAAAAATATAATAGATCCATATAGATTTGCGATTGCTTTGCCGGTACAGCACTCTTTGAAACAGAGGTGTCAAACGGGCGGGCCGGGCCGGGTCCGGGTCAATTTTTTCTGACCCGTCCAGTTTCCGGTCCGGTCCGGGCTCAATAGTAGCGGGTTGTTAACGGGATGGGTTGTTCCGGGTTAGAATTGAACCATACGGGTTACGGGTTGAAGCGGGCCGGGCCGGGCCGGGTTTAGTATTTTTTACTTTTTTTTGGAATTATGTATAGTATAAATATTAAATTATATTAATACTTTGTAATGGTTGAATGAACACAAGAAAGATGGGAAAAAATGAGCATTACGCAATCACGGTATTCAATCAAATGCCTGCAACAGCTAGCTTCAGCCTTCAAGAAAAACCTATTCGATTTGTCCAAGTATAATAATAATGTAAAATTAGTACAAGGAAGGTTGTCCAGAGAGCGTGCATTAAAATTTAAATGGTGTCCCAAATTCCCAATGCAATTTAGCATGCGTTTGGGAAATTGCAACAATACACGCATGGATAACAGCAATGTCTCGATTCCTGATCACAGAAGCTCAAATTTATGGTATATTTATAGTATATGTATGGTATATATATGGTATATTCATGGTATATATATGGTATATTCATGGTATATTATGGTATATGGGCCGCAAAAATTAAAAAAAAAAGACAAATTACCGTTGACCGGGCCGGTCCGGTCCGGGCCTACCGGTTCACGGTACTATTTATTCCAACCGATCCGGGCCGGCCCGGTTCCGTAGCCAAAAAACCTAAACGGTCTAACCCCCTACTCCTTTGAACCCAGCCCAGCCCAGCCCCAACCTACCGGTCCGGTCCGGTCCCGGCCGGTCCCGGGTCAACCCGGCCCGGTTGCCACCCTTACTTTGAAATAGTCCCTGCAATAATATTCTTAAAATCCTCAAATCGGACATGCAGATAAGTTTCAACCATTTATCACAAACAAATATTATGTAACACAAAATATTATTAAAGAAGGCACAACCCATTCCAGGATATGCCCAAATATTGCTCTCAAAAGAAATGTTGCAAGGTGAGACAAATATAAGCTTTGAAGGATAGCAGAAGTAGCAAAGCAAAAATACTTAATATTAAAGTAAGAATACCTTGAATTGGTGAAGAGGATGGCAAAAATTTAACAGATAATGATCCCTGATTTCAATTGAAAGTCTGCCTCCAAATTTGGCTTGTCTTATATTTGATGAAGGGACCGTTTTTTATCTCGGGCTTCTAAAAAACGATTGGACTCTCCAATAAAAATGACCCAAGAAACATTTCAAACAACGATTGCTTCTTGTTTAATAAAGTTTTTCTTTATTTATTGAATTGAATGTGAAGGAAAAAGATAAAAATGCCAAAAAGGAGATAAAAGATAAATACAATTGCTGGACATAGAGGGATGCCACATGACCTTCTTAATGCCCAGTTTTATTAATATATATAGATGGTAGCGTGCTTATATTTTTAAGTTCTATTCTTCAACAATATTTAGAATTTCAAGTTATTATATGTTCTAGTTGAAATTGAAAAAGAAGCAAGGGAACTGTGACAGTAAAGTTATGAAATTATAAAGTTGATTTTTTAGCTAAACTGTTGACTGATTATTAAGAGTTTTTGTGAAGCAGTTTCTTTTTTAATTGAGTTAGTTATACACGATCAACATAATTATCTTCAATAACTTAAAAATAATTATTAGATATAATTTTTAAATAAATCATACTCATTGAGATAGAATACACGCACATCACGCATACCTTGAGACTAGTTTTCATAAAAGAACAAAAAGGACAATAAAAAAAGAAAAAAAGCAAAAGAACCCTGTTTCTTCCGTCACTCCTCCCTAGATCCAACAACACCTCTTTCACTCTCTTCTCTCTTTCATCCCATACTCTGTCCGACTTTTGTTTTAGCATCTGAGTAGGAATAATTCAATTGATACTGATCAATTCCAGATTCAAAGACACTTGTTTAGTAGAATTTTTTTTTATCACTTTCTTCTCTTTTTTCCTCTAATTAATAAAGTTCTCAACTTTATAATTCACAAATTGATTTGGGTTCCCAAATTCAGTGATATGAGTCTCTGTTAAAAGGCTTGAAATCAAGAATTAGGAAAAAACATTCAACATCAATTTTGCTTTTTTGATAATTTCTCTGTTGTGTAAATTGAGATTTGGATCTTTTTTGATAATACCATCGAAAAAGACAGCCGGCTAAAGTATTTCTTTTTAGATCTAGTATTTGGATGGTTTCAACAACATATATCCAAGCAAAATTCAATATTCGCCAAGCTCAGACACTGCTTTAATAGTATTGCTTACCGCAATTGAAATATGCCATAACAGAAGCGAAAATTTAGCTTTCTAACTGACCTCCATGCTTTTTCCAGTTTCCCGCTGTGTACACATGTGCCCTTCAATTGTGACACTAAAAATCTCATATTCTTTTAGTTCTTGGTTCCCGTATCTTGGTTTAATCTTCCAATATTTCAATAACACCATTTCAAACTAACTTATCACCTTTAAATCTGACCCCACAAATAAAAGAATGCAGATGTGAGGAAATTCTGGACGTGTCAAACAATAATAGGCTTAAAATATGACGTGTCATCTTTGTCAGTGCAGTTGAGGATCACGCGTTGGTGGAAGTGTTTATAATACCCAATTTATCAAGTTAGAGTGTTCAAATGGGAAACTTTTAAGTTGGTATATCGGCTTTAAAATCGGCTGCAAGTTTGAGTGGCCAGGAAGCCTTTTCGCCGGCTTATTTTGTTCATTTGTTCTAGATTCAAGAATGAGATAAATTTTTGTGAAATAAATGGTACCCTTCAAATTTTGTGAATAAATAGTCATTTTAATGAAATTGAGGCTCTTTCTTTGACTTTGTCCTTAGAATCTTAATATCATATTATGAAGCTTTGAATTTCCTTGTATCCATTTCAGGTCTAAAAATATACCGATTTGAGCATTTCATGCATTATGAGTGGTGAGAATTTATGAACAATGCATGAGGTTAAATTGTACTGCCTAGAACTTGCCAATTTGTTCATCAATGCAAATCTTAGGTTGATGATTGGTTGTTGAAATGATCTTAGGCCTTCCGTGTGATTGCTAACTAATTTTTGGCCAAATTGACCTCCCTTGTGCATTTATTACCCTAGTCGTCCCCCGTGGTGCCTTTAACCTTTCTTTTGGCCACCACATTACAAACCTTTATCTTTTTTTTTGTGAATTTACTCCCTCGTTTGAATCCGTCGATCCTTGAATTTTATATATGATATTAAAGCCTAAATTGGGGTGTTGGTATCAACTGGGAAACGATAGAGGAATGTATTGTAAGTAAAGGCCAATCTTTCAAGGTTGTGTCTTGTGAAGGGAGTGGTAAAATCACCACTCATCAACACCCCCAACTTAAAGCTTTTGCTTGTCCTTAAGCAAATAAAAACCAACACTTCAATTAGGATTTACCATTTTAAACACAAGTGATATTGCTATTATTTACAAATCACATTCTCCACTTAATCTCCATACTTATGGATTTGGTTGGTAATAATAATTAGGCTCAAGTATGTGTATCTTTCCCGAATGACTCCCTCATTTAAAAAAAAAACTTCAAGAATGTGCAAGGGAGTTTCAAAATATTCAAGTGATAAGAATAAGCCTCAAGAAGTGACTCAAAAGCACTAATCCATTACATATGCTCAAATTACTCAATTTCACCAATCCTTCCTAATTCATGTGCCCTCACAAGAAAGAAAGTCCCAAAATTACTATATTTAAAATACAACATAAGGGACAAATTTACAAAGACATTCACTTTCTCAAAGAATTTTAAGTGTCACAACATCTCATACCATAAGCTTGCCCTTATTTTAATTCATCGTCTATTCAAGAGAATTAGGTTGGAGGTCCCATAAGGACTTTTTAAGATTGCAATGTAGGTTTAGGGAGGGGTCAGATAAGCATTTGGATACAAGTGACTTCATTATCCTTGAACATTACTCACATTTGTCTTTCTTTTTGCACTTTGTTTCTTTTCAAAGCGTGTAGCCTCATTAGCATCTAGTTACCAACATAGAACCACCTTAAATACCTCTCTAATTTTCTTCAGGACTCCACTGTTTGTAAACATACATACATACATACATACATACATACATACATACACACACACACACACACACACACATATATATATATATATATATATATATATATATATATATATATATATATATATATATATATATATATATATATGTATATATATATATATATATATATATATATTCTTTTTCTTTTGGAGCTTGAATAATTTGATATGAACACTTTGAGGTATATGTTCTTACACTCAATGTACAACGTTATCAATTTTCACTTTGACACCACACCCCCAACTTAGAATTTTAGCCTCATTCTCAATGTTCAAGGAGGGATGGGTTCTATAGAGGGAATTATTTTACAAAATGAGAAAGGTTTGTAATGAGGTGGCCAAAAAAAGGTTAAAGGCTCAAATATGGTACTAGTGACATTATTTATACAATGGTAGGCTTGAAAGGTTAAAGAGGTTTTGCAAATAAAATAAAGAATGCCTAAAATCACCCCTCCAACCAAACATACTATCATTAGTGTTGTAAGATTAACCGGGCAAGTTCTAGATGATAGAAGTAAATACAAGGTTTATTTGTACAAACACTAACACACATGGCACATGAATTAATCAAGATGGATCAATTTCTTTTTCTAATAAGAGCATCTAGAGCAATATTATTTAAACTAGTGGACAAAGAGTCACTAAAAGAGTAAAAAAATTATCATAAAATTTATTTTTCACCATGCAACTTACTTGTTTTTGTTCAAGACCAAAATTCGGAGGGGTATTCTTAATTCACATTTCACATACAAGAGACTAATTTTATTAGTACCAAATAATCCAAAAGTCTCCTCCTAGCAAAACGAGAATAATTTCCTTAAGGAAGTTGTCACACCATCTATCATAGGAAAACGTCACCCCGTTCACTCCAAAAATTTCCTTGGAAAATAACCGTAGCACGAAGAAAATCCAAGGAAATGCTACTTAAAGCTAAAATAGAATTTTTTTGGACTAATCACACAAGCTCAGCGGGAGCACCCGATACATAAAATAGCCCGGCAAGGGCACACAATATCCAAAACAACAAAATAAGCCCGGCAAGAGCACACAATATCCATAGAAACAAAATAAGCTCAGCAAGGGCACACAATATCACAACATGAATACAGTATACTCTTACAGTCACCCCCAACTAAAAACATTACAGTTTCCTTACTTCATAATATCAAATATAAAGCACAAATAGTTTGAGGGTCTACCTGAGGTCTGCATCGATCTAGCAGATTATGGGAGGACGACTGATCAATGTTGTGCTAAACTCATGGGCTCATCATCATCAGTCTCCTCCTCATCATTATCACTACCACCATCACCAACAACTTCTGACATAAAGGAATACTCCTCACTATCATCTTTGTCTGTCGCTGGTATCTTCTTGCATAGGTTTCCTCATTTGAAGATGGCCTTTACGCCTCTCCACATTTTTATCATGAACTTGATCTTCTTCTTGTTCCTCTCCTTTTCCTTCTGGAAGTCTGACTGGAGATCTGCATGCGCCTTGGCCAATTTGCTGTAGGCTGATACAAGTCTGGTCATTGATGTTGCCATCTTCTCCTGAGACTCTTTTTGACTCTTTTGCGAATCTACGTAACTTTTCATTTCTTACCTGGAGAAGTATGAGGGCCCAGGCTGGGAGGATGAAGTCGCACTCGGAAGGTATGACACTACTCCTGGATGGATGCAAGCTCGGAGTTTAGCACCCCAAATATTCCCTCAGGTGCAGCTGCCTGTGAAGATGACTCTGAACCAACAGTCGTGGTGGTGACATTACTTTTCTTCATTTTGGCTACACTACCCTCTCCTGTCACTCTCAGTGGATGAAAATATTTATCAGCTGGTATCCATCGATCAGCGCTACGCACCTCAACCTCTGCTCTCGTGCATAGCTGTGTGATGAATGAAGGGAACATCATCCCTGCATCCTTGTCACACAAATACTCCCTCAGCTCCCACAAGATATAGTAACCAACATTCACAGGAATGCCGTCCAGGAGGCATGCAATAATCAAATCCCTGGTGTAGGAGACATCTCAGATGTTTCCATAGAGAGACACCTTATTGTTTAGGATGCACAACCACATTTTTTCTTCAGCTGTGAAGTCAATTGACCTCAAACCTTTTCTCCTGTTTCCCCATTTGGCTCTCATGCTTGGAGGGTAGAGTCTGAAGACAATCCATTCCCCATTGTCACACAGATCTTTCTTTTGCATCGGCTCCATTGGATAGTTGTGAATCCTAAGAGTGTCATTTATCTGTTCTATCCCAAACCTTACCAATTTTCCTCTGATGATGATTTGTGGGTTGGAAAAATTTGTGCACTTAAGATTGGCATAGAATTCACGTACCCACTCCTCATTAGCTTCGCATGGAGTGGGATAAAGCATGACCATACGGATGTATAGAGACGGGCATAGAAATATAGGAGCTTTTCGACCAATTTTTCTTTATTGATTCCCTTTTCAAGAGCTATCCTTTTGTTAAAGAGGTTGTCATAATATCTACACTGATAGTCTGGGACATGAAATGTGATTCATCAAATGGTTCCTCAACCTCTTCCTCAATTTCATGTTGTTTTGGGGCATCTTCGCTCATGTTCGGGTCCATTTTAGCTCCAAGTACCTTTATAAAATCAAAACAAAGTCAATTGGCTAATAAAATCATGTTAAGCAAGTTAAAACACTAACATTAGACCAAATAATTAACTTGAGCGGGCCCGGGAAGGTCCTGTTGCAAAGCCACTGGAATTGGCAACTCTGCCCAGTTTCGCATTTGCGGAACAGTAACCACAGGAGCGGTTCTGCTTTTGCAGAATTTCAACCGCATCTGTGGTAGAATTTTCGCATCTGCGGCACTCCTGAAGATTTTCAATAGACCAAAGTATTTTCTTGGACTCTTAAACCCAATATTGGCACCTAATTTACACTCAAGACTTCTAAATTAGTGCACTACATGAAACATTGATTCTATTGAGACCGATCTTATCGTACTTAGCAAGAAATTTTCTTTTAAATATTTTTTCGAACACCTTGCAAGCAATTTAAAATGGCCTTTTATTTACATAATTTGGGCACTTAGATTTCCCACAAATTTGTTTCATGATATACAACATTTACAAACGTGCTCTCAACCAATTTTCCTCACCCTATTTTCACTCAATCAGAGGGGAATGGGGAAATAGGGGACATGGCCATTGATAGGGCTAAGAAAAGAAGAAGGATAAAAGAGAGGACAAAGGGAAAGAGGAGTAGATGAGAACTAAGAGAAAATACCTAAGTCTCATGTAAGTGCAGTAGAATTCACAAGCAATGGAGGTTCTGAAGTATGTTAAAGATGGGGAGTTTTAGGACTGAGGGGGAAAAATGTAGAATATAACTGTGAAGGAATGAGACTTCTATTTTTTTATTTAAGACCTGCTCAATTTCCGCATCTGCAATGTTTCACCGCATCTGCGACGCCGCTTATGTGACCAATAGCACACTTCTACGGAAACAGCCACTCCTGCAGTCATAGAACAACTTCTATGTGACCGCATATGCGGTAGAAAATCCACAGATTCGGTTTCACCAGAAGATTGGTGCACAGATTTTCTAGCTACTGGTTTTGGTCCTCCGGATCACTCCGACCTGTTCAAATCAACTCCAAAAATCTATAACTTTGCAGCTTAGTCACAAATAATATTCTAAGCTATTCTAAAAAAGAAAATTTCGAAAATGACTAAAAATTTTTGAAAAACGATGGTTGCCTCCCACCAAGCACTGCATTTAATGTCGTGGCATGATGCAACTCAACTTTACCACTTATCTATCCACTTGGACGATATGGGGGGTGGAAAGTTGATGATCAAGCTAAGCTTTAAATTCTTTAGTTTACACTTCTTTGTTTTCACGCGAGGAATGTCATTTTGCCTTCTTGTAACCTCAAATTGTAACATGTATGGTTCTCCTTTTTATCCCTTATTGAATCGTGTAGTTCAATTCCCATATCACCACACAATTACAATGTTGAAAAATGCTTGGAATGTGACTTCAAACCTCCAACTTGTAATTTTTCTCGAATTTTGACACCCTCTTCCCCCGGACTAGAGGCAATCTCAACCAAATTTTCATTTACACCGGTCTAATTCCATTTTTTCTCGCCATCATTAACACTCATGGAGTCGGTTGGAGGATGTTCAATTCTTGAATCCTCAAAGTAAAGATTACTTTCTTCCTCGGAATAGGACTCTTCTTGGCTTCCTTTCACACTCTCAAGTTTGTGGGCATAGTGAGCCTCAACCACTATTTTCATTTGATCTTCCAAAGTGTGGATATGTTCATCATTGTAAGCCAAGCCTTGTTTCAAGTCCTCAAGTGCAAAGTTGTGCTTCTTTTCATTTTCAAGAATAGTTTCCAACATGAGTATCATCTTCTCATTTTGAGCATTTGATAGTTCTTCTTGGTTTTGATCAAGCGCCAAGGAAGGATTTTCAGCTTCCACATCTAAGGAAACTTCTTGGCTATCATTAACTTCCGAGGATTTTTGGACCTCTAAAGCTTCAAGAATTTATCCCATTTATGAGTGCAACCTTGCAAGTGTCAAGTCGTTTTGGAGACTATTTTCCGAAAGCTACTTCAAGGAACTTTGTTCTTCATTTCTTTCTTCAAGTAAGAACTCCATCATCAGCTTGAACTCTCCTTTTCGGTCATGCTCAACTTCTTTCTTTCCCATAGCCTTATCATTTTCATCAAAAAAGGTAAAATAATCATAGCGGGGGTTTGGGGAAGGGAAGGAAAAATAAGCACAATCATCCCAGTGACCATTTTGAAAACCACACTTATCCCAAATACTCCACTCATAGTTTTGAGATTGTGCGCACAATCCACCTCCGGGAGAATTTAAACAATTTTGCCACGAGTGTGGTCCTCCACAATAAGGATAAGGACCATCAAAGTATGAACAACTACCATCCGGAAAATTTTCATCAAATGATACCATTTTTCAAAAATTATATCATAAATAAGAAACAAACTAGAAAAATAGACCAAGGTAAGAAAAATTAATTACACAAATATTCACAAGTTTGGACCAAAGCACTTACGCTTATTTCTCAAAAAAAACCTAAATTACGCCGAATTGTTCCCCGACAATGGAGACAATTTTGATGACATCAAAATCCACTACTAAAAAGTAAATAGAAACAGCCGCATGAAAAATAATTTACCCAACTATGAGTCGGGGTCGAATCTCACGAGAACAATATGTAGGCGATTAGGAATGTAAGAGAATTATCACTTGTTATGCAATGCCAAATGCTAAGAATTGATTTGAGATAATATTTACACCTAAATGCGGAAATGTAAACTAACCTAGAAAGCAAGTAAAATGATCAATGGCTACAAGTATGGATGCATTAGGAATTACATTCAAGTAACGATCCAATGTATTCCATGATTTATCAGATATGAGCGAGTTTATGTTAATTAGTCACGAAAAATAATTCTTAATTAGCTTCTTTTTGGAGACTAACAAGACTTTCTAATTGAATTTTTCCTAACCCAATTAAGTTATTAATCATACCGGAATGGCTACAAGTAGTTCAATCCTATCCCTAGGTAGCATCTATAAAATAAGGGTTAATACCTCAAGTTCTTATTAATTAATCTTTCCCAAACCTAAATCATCTTTGACAAATTTAATTCGAAGTTAATGGGAGAGTCCTTGGGTTAGTTAATACCTTTGGAAACATTAAAGAACAAGAACAATTAAAGAAACAATAACTCACTTCATAAAAGAATAAAAATCATTCAATACATAAGAACAACAAGGTATTTAATCCACACGTTAACTATAAATATTTCCATAAACAAGATTAATGTATTGGAAATAAATACTACACACTTAAATATCCTATAAAAATCAATAAAATAAAAAAATAAACTTAAATGGTTAAGAAATCCTTAACCACAAGCTTGAAATTATCAAACCCCAAGTGTGTGTGCCAACCCTAGCTTCAAGACTTGTTCTTCTCTAGTCTATGGAACTGAAAATAAGCCGAAGATATCCAAAATATCTGCTTGGACGAGTATAAAAATGACTTGGAAATGAAAACATGTGAAATGACTAATTTTCCCAGGTCTGATGCCCGTTGACCGCATCTGCAGATGAATTCACGCAGATGCGGTTCTGGAGATGCGGATACCTTATTGCAGAAGCGGGATGTTGAAGTATGCCTGTCACCGCAGATGCCGACTCCAAAAGCACAGATGTACTACTGCAGAAGTAGAAAATGACTTGCAGAGGCGATTATTGGAAAAGGTTCCAGCTCTGCAGATGTGTTTCTTTTCCCGCAGATGTGGGGTCGCTTCTGCGACAACTCTTTCGTAGATGCGGAATCACTGGAGAGTTTTGCATTGTTTTCACCTTCTTTTGCTCAATTTCACTTCAATTCAATTAAAATCACTTCATAGCATCATTTACCTAAAAATCTAATAATACACACCATAAACGACCTCATATTATTGTTAAAGGACATAAACGCTAAGGACAACAGACTAGATTGACTGGTAATATCACCACTCATCACTTTGTTGAAGGGTAAATAAATGAAATTACATGCTTGTTAGCTAATAGTTAGATCCATCCATAGTAATTGATATTTTATGATCAGTCGGATGTAGATTAGTTTCCTAGTAGGGTAGTATTTTAGTTGCTTGAGGACAAACAAAAGTTTAAGTTGAGGGTGTTGATGTGCCGTAGAAATATGACACTTTTGATACTAATTTCATTGACATTATCTCATCTTTTAAAGCATTGTAAGTCATTTCTTATCGCAGAAATATAACCATCCCAACTTAGTTTCAATAGTAAAATGTGTGGTTCAATATGCGATCACATAACTTATGAGCGAACTGCTAAATTGTCGCACGAATGCATGAGGAATTCCAGTGAAAACAAATCTACAATCTATTATGCAGCTGTGGAATCATTAGGAGGACCACATAACTGATATGTGATGGAAATGTAGAAAGATTGAAGATCAAATTTGGGGTGTTGCTACTGTTGTGCGGACCGCAGATTAGATCCGCAATCCATTCGGAGATAGCGAACTAACCTGAAGGGATATTTTTGTCATATTTTGTCCGCATTTTTGGGATAATAAATAGAATAACTAGGGTTATTGTGGGATAGGTTGTTTGAAAAAGGTCCTACATTGAGAGCACTAAATACACCTCTTGTTTTGGAGCTTTTTGGAGAGATTCCAAGACTTTGTCTTCATTGTAAGCTTTTATGATTTTCTTTAATGCTTTGCTCTTGTATATTAGTTTGAGTAGCTAACTTTAAATACTAAAGTTGTGGCCTCTAATATATATATATATATATATATATATATATATATATATATATATATATATATATATATATATATATTATGGGTGGTTTTTTCTATTTATTTCTTATGCTTCATTTATGGTTGATGGTTGCAAACATTAACTAGTTCCAATTTACTTTATCTTTCACTTGAAAAAGTGGGCTAGGGTTTGGCAGAGTTGAATAACACGAACTCAAGGCTTTAAAACTTGTTTAATAAAATTGCTTAGAATAAAAAGTTTTTACTTGGCATAAATTGGTTGCTCTTAATTAGAACTCTTTTGTATTTGAGAAAATGACAAAGTGGAAATACTACCTATTTATTGGAAAATTTAGATAGTCATTTAGGAACCATTTGCATATCAAAGGACCTTCCATTAAAAATATATTATTTTAGTAGCATAACATTCCATTAAAACGGACACAACCTTGGTTTCTTAATCCAATTAATCTATTCTCTTAACAAAATAGCTTCTCTTAAAAATTCACAGCTATCAAACTCTCTCCAAACTAATAGAACAGAATTACGGCTTTAATCAAGTGACATACTATTCAAGTAACATTTTCACACCTATTTACATGGGATTTGGTGTCACGACCCATTTTCCTAACCCGGTCGTGATGGCGCCTCTCGTGAAGACAAGGCCAGCCAGCTAAGCCAAATCGTCTCTTTTACAATTATTAACCATAAATGAATAGATAAATACAACTTAACAACAACAATAACCAGTATTTACAATCCAACACAACCCGACCGGGGTATCATAAATCACGAGCATCTAAAGAAACCTGAACACAACTACAGGGCCAATACTATACAAATATAAATTTTGGAATTTGAAAGACAACGTTCGGTACCACGAACGCTGATGGGTCACCTTGCTCAGCTACAATGGTAATACTTTAATCAATTAATAACTCGCTACCGGGTGAACAATACCTGCAATTGCACCCGAGGTGCAGGGAGTTAAGTGAGTACTCCAACCTGAACGGTAAGAAAACACGTAAAGCACTCCATCACGCTATAAAGGGCACTGCAAATCTTTGAGAAAAACAGCAAAACCATGAAACTCCTGTAGAAAATATCTGGGCTCAGTTAAAACTTTCTTTGGAAATATTCATTCCAACAGTTAAGCAAATGAATGCGATGACAGGTAGTGCAAATAAGCACATAAGTCAGACCCTCGGGCACAAAACTCCACTAACAATTAACACCAAGGTATCAGGTAAACAGTGCAAGAAGTAGCATGGATGCCAAATGAAATGAGAGTGCTGAATGTCATTACACGTAATACAAAAAGGAGTCAATGCATGAATGTAATGCAATGCAATGCATATGACCGTTGCGGCGTGCAGCCTGATCTATTTTGGTACCCGCGCTCACTGTGGGGGTTCAAACTACAGATGGTCTCCTACAACCCAAGCGCAATATCAATGTAATATCGCTGCGGCATGCAGCCCGAGCCATCCATATATCCTGAAATCACCATAACACTGCTACGACGCGCAACCCTATCCATGCTTAGTCCAGAAATGCACAAAGTCACTTGGGCACTATTAAGATCATAGTTCTCAGCTCAAAACATCTATAGAATGTTGTTTAAGTTTTCAAATTTTAGAAAAATAGTTGAGTTTACAAAACAGTATTAAAACCCTAAACCGAGATCAAATAATATGCAAAGTAAAGCGAAAATAGTGATATCAATCCCTGAAGGATTCACATAGTTGGCACAAAGCCCAAACATGGAAATCAACCCAATATTATGATGATAACAAGTAGTTTCAATCAAATACGCGGCAAAAATCAACAACCCTGACGGACCAAGTCAAAATCCCCAACGGTGCACTACCCCACGCTCAGTGCAAGTCACCTTAATACAATACTATGGTGTGCAAATCCGGGGTTTCAAAGCCCCTGGATATCATTTGCAAGTATTGCTCAGCTCGAACAGGTGATATCTCTAGCCCGCGATTCCTTGTCCCCTCAAATCAGCCTCCACGCGCGTCGTATCTTACCAAAATCAGAGCAAATACATCACAATATGCTAAGGAAACAATAGCCTATTGAAAACAATTGAGGAATAGCAAAAATATCAAAACTAGCAAAACTCGAGCCCCGGGCCCGGTTTCCGAAAAATTACAAAACTCACATTATCGGATTTCTCGTCTCGCCACGAGTTCATACATACCAAGAACTCCAAAAAATGAGCTCAATTGACCTATCAAATACCAATATTTGAAATATCAAAAACTAAAGCGCTAGTTCAACAATGTTGGCTTAATTTCCATGGATTTGCAGATGAATTCCACAAAAAGAATGAGTTTCAAGTTAAAAAATCTTACCTCCAATCGATTCTTCTTGAATCCCTCTTCAATTTCCTTCAAACAGCTCCCAAAAAGGCCCACAATGGGAAAAATGACCCAAAATCATGGAACAAAATGACACTTCAAAACCCTTTCCTGTCCATCCCTTTTCGCATCTACGATCACATAACCGCTTCTGCGGACTCTCACTTAAGGGGCATGACCGCTTTTGTGGCCCAAAACCCGCACCCGCGATACCGCTCCTGCAGTCAATACTTCTGCTTCTGTGGAACCTTCCCTAAGCTCGACTTCCGCTTCTGTGCCTATCCATCCGCTTCCGCGATACCACAACTGCGGTCCAAAAATGCAGGTGCAAAAACACCAGACACCAACAACCTTAAAACATCCAACAACTCCAAAACTCTCGGTTTAACCACCCGAACTCACCCCGAGGCCCGCGGGACCTCAACCAAACATGCCAACATATCTCATAACATCGCTCTAACTCGTTCTGATCATCAAAACACATCAAACAATACTAAAATCATCAATTCTCATCGCATTCAAGCCTAAGTTCTTTAAAAACTTCCGAAACACGCATTTGATAAAAAACCCAACCAAACGGCATCCGAATAACTTGAAATTTTGCACACACACCAAAAATCATATATCGAATCTACTAAGACTCTCGAAATTCCATTCCAACCCTTGGATCAAAATCTCACTTATCAACCGGAATTCGCCAAAATACTAACTTCGCCAATTCAAGCCTACTTCTACACCGGGCCTCCACAATCAATTCCGACACGTTCCTAAGTCAGAAATAACTTCACGAAGTTAACCAAATCACTGAAAAATCACGTCTGAACCTTCTAACTCATAAGTCAACGTCCGGTTGACTTTTCCAAAACAAGCCCTCCTTAAAGAGACTAAGTGTCTTCTTTTCTACCAAAACCAATCCAAATCAATTCTAACACACCAAACACTGATAATGAAACATGAAGAAGCATACAAAGAGGAAAACAGACTGGTAACTCATGAGACGACGGGTCGAGTCGTTACATCCTCCCCATCTTAAACAAACGCTCGTCCTCGAGCGTACCAAGGTTGTCCTAGAAGCCAACCAATAGCTGACTGACTTTACCAAGCATATACCCGGGTGATTCCACGTCACACTATATCACATAGGTCCGACAACAGAACATAGTTGAAATTACCCAACCCAGTCTAGCCCATAAACCATAGAGCTACCTTTTCACTTCTGAAATCATCAAACGATCAAACCTTACACAAATACTTTGAATGGTCCCGAACCATCTGTACTAATCCATACCCGCCACCTCAGGTGAAATCATATCATATACCACATAATCCAAACTCTCGAATGGTAGCCTGTATTCATAGCAATTTGCCCACGATAAACAAGTACCGATAGAAAAACTTTTATTAGCTAAAGTCTTATTCCAACACTTTCATATACTGCCATAAACAAGTGAACACACGATAAATCGTAACCATTCCTCAGATCAACCATTCATGAAGCCACTTCCCTGTGACTAGTATCACAACAGATTTCCGGGCCAAACCTCGATATTATCCTTCTGACAAGCTGATTCCAATCCGTTCATATTCATTAATGACTCCAACGATCACCTCGAATCCAACATACCACTCAGGTGGTATGACACATCAACACAGGCCTAAGCCACATCTTGCATAATACACACACCAACGAGACTTGGTCTGAAATACTCAAATCATGACAAATGACTCAAACAAAAGAGATGTAACTTAAGTTCCTCGGTACCATCACAACACAAGACTGGGACCCCGTCACACATCATAGAAATAGAATACCTGAATCTACCCCGAAAGGTCATAAATCCACGTAGCCTCGCTACAATGCGCGATCCTATCCTCACACAATCACACATGAAGCACCTCAAGTCGCTATGATCAAAATCAACAGCCACGCATAATTTTTGATGTCTGAAACCAAGCAATCCCTTACACCCACAGTGAGACAAATAACACATGACACGCAACTCGATAGTCCATAACCAATACTTCATACACCGAGCAACACTCAATTACTCTTCCTACTCGACTTCCTCTTTACATCCTCAATAGAACCGCACCAAATGTGCCCATATCCAACAAATCATAACACCTCACAGCACATAAAAGCAACTCACAGATCTCCTTAGATCACTAGCAAGCTTTATAACAATCAAATCTACCTATCCCTCAACAATACAACTCGGGCCAACCAAGCTAATTCAAGATAAATACATAGTCACCTCGGCCTGCCAACGAACTCAATACCAAGAAGTCTGACGTTGTTCCTTCCACTACTATAACTCTTACCGGAGCCGTACGATACGGTGCCCCGCACCAAATAAATACCGAAATCCACAATCTCGTCCGGCGACATGCTCGACCACAAGAAACTCATTCGAAAAAGTCCATCAATACCAGAACTGAATCAATGGTAGAAACCTCTGCACTATCATCCGCCACAAAGGACCAATTAAAAAAAAAAATCTTTCCCAGCTGTCCGCTGGTGTTTGGAATACAACCACTCTGCTAGAACATGATCTGATGCACTCCGCCACTTAACCTATGGCATTTTCTGACATAACCCATAGCAGAATAGTCTAGAATAACCCAACACTGAGGCAACCAGTCCACACCCCAATATCATGTCCAAAATCTAATATACCAAGCAAATAATGATCCCACTCGGCCTCAAAATTGCAATAGCCGCTAATGGTACCAATACACACAATTTAAAACCACTATACAGCATGAACATAAGAACTCCCAGTCTCTAACTCCATAAAACACACGAATCACCATACTTGATCCCTAATTCTGCCGTATGAATATATATATATATATATATATATATATATATATATATATATATATATCACACATCAAGTACCCAATCATTCCGTGAAAGATATTCTAAATTTCCCCGCCATCAAACAAACTCAGATATTAGCAGTCGATCCAACAAGAAAATGCCGCAACACTAACGATGTATCAGTAGTCTGATCACATTACCCTTCTTCTGAGACATATACTCTCGTCAAATCACTTCCAATTAGCAGCATACATGAGGCTATCCGTCGGCTAGAATTTCACGAGCTTCTTTCCAGAGCTGAACTATACTCATCTAGCCAAGACCTTCCGCCAACCCCATCTAGAAGTAGAATCATTACACATTCCATGCTTCGCATACCCATAGGAAATGTATTAATCTCCCAACCACGGTAAAACTCAACAATGACTTTCTCCCTCAATTCCATGTGCACAAGCTAAACTGTTAGGACTGAATCCTTCTACCCAAACCAAGTTAATCAAGTTTCCAAAACTCAAGAGCATTGCTTCAAAATTCCTGTGAGGCTCATTACCTCGAACACATACGAAGAATTAATCATACCCTTACCATACCAACGTAGTCTACTATCAACCTATACTATT
This sequence comes from Nicotiana benthamiana, assembly GCA_034376525.1. Lineage (NCBI taxonomy): Eukaryota > Viridiplantae > Streptophyta > Magnoliopsida > Solanales > Solanaceae > Nicotiana > Nicotiana benthamiana. The sequence continues at coordinate 43,303,284 of CM067333.1, read as the reverse complement.
TATCAAATTTCCTTCTGATTCATTTTCAACTTGATATTCCTCCTTGATGTAGTACCAAAATACCTCAACCCAGGTTAGCACATGAGACTCGAACGTAAGATCACACTACCTAAGACCTATAGTCCACCGAATACTCCCTTAAATGTTTCCAGGAATACCACACTCTCGAATACTTTACTTTGAAGAACTTCCTGCGAATCTGAATTCGTTAGCATTACTTTCCCTATATAGATACATAGAACCCCATAATCAACATAAAATACCACAGGTCTTGACCTTTCCGATGAAAATACAGTCTCTGACCATATACATAACTTTGAGACACGTGATTGATACATGTAGAATCTTGAACACAATACAACCATTCTCGAGAGTCATTCACTCTTATTCAAATTACAAATTACCTGACTTAACGAACAGAACCACTCGTGCCTTATATGCACTCTGACACTTGCAGGATATGATCTAATTCCAGTACAAACAAACATCTTCCTTCTCTATACACTGAGTATTCCTTGCCAATAACACTTTAAACATTCCGTGGTTCTCATACTCTACGAGCCATGATGTAACATTTGTCAAGATTTTGTTTCACTCGTGCCATCCTCGGCTCAATTTCTGCAACCAGTACTAATCCGCCAGCATACCTCGGAATGGAGCCAACATAGCGCATAACCATGCGATCAACTAATCAACAGAAACCTCCCCAACTTGGATCGAAGCCATATATCAGGACACACTCAATAATCCATAATACTTTCACTCTAATGATGCCATAATATCGTAGTGAGATTAAACTCAAATCATCTACCAGTTGTGAAAACACAGGTCATCTAGTGCTGTAATCCTCTGCAAAACTCGCAATTACCCCCACATCAGTTGAGTCCACCCTCTAGAGTGACCCAAATTTATCAAATTTCAACGCGTACCCTTCTATTAAACATGAGATATTCTAAAAATATACATAAGAATCATACCACTTAAGAACACTCCGCAGGAGATAACCCACCTGTCCTGCCTCAATTTAGTACTTCAGCACACCTTTCCACCGTTATATACATTATAGAGTCATTTAGTCTTTGTGAGTCTGAACTCATACCACCACATGTAATCACTTTACTTTCCAACTAGGAGATACAAAAATATTCTTCACGTGCCCATAATTCGGGCTACCCTTTGAACCACAATATAAATCGAATTACTTAACAGTTCATCTATTATTTTGCTGACTTGTTCGCCACCACCAAGTCATATACATACGTCTCGCACTACTAACCTGCTCTTCACATGAATACCAAACCACCATTCTCGTTAATAGGGATACCAAACCTATTAGTTCAAAACACTTGCTCACACAATCAACACATCGATGCTTAAGCCATTGACAAAGATCTGGCCTCAAGTCCTCCAAATTGGCCCAACATACTCACGAAGATCACATCTCGCCCCTTGATCGAGGAATCACAAGCCATCAAGACACATATAATACTGAGCGCTCATGTGCACATACAGACGTGCAGAGGGAATTTCAAGAACTCTATCTCAAGCTGAATCAAGTATGCACGATAAGAATTCCAAGAAGGCGAAGTTTTTCCTAAAGGTTCTGAAGCCTCTTGAGGATAAATACAGACTTCTTTGTACCGATCCGTGAGACTCTACTATAACTGCTCATGACTCGCGGGACCTAGTAACCTAGGCTCTGATACCAACTAGTCACGGCCCATTTTCCTAACCCAGCCGTGGTGGCGCCTCTCATGAAGACAAGGCCAGCCAGCTAACCCAAATCGTCTCTTTGATAGTTATTAAATATAAATGAATAGATAAGTACAACTTAATGACAATAATAACCAATATTTACATCCCAACACAACCCGACCGGGGTGTCAAGAATCACGAGCATCTAAAGAAACCCGAACATAACTACAGGGAAAATATTACACAAATATAAATTCTGGGATTCTAAGGACAATGTCCGGTGCCATGAACGCTGACGGTCACGTTGCTCAGCTATAATGGTAATACCTTCAATAAGCTAATAACCTGCTACCGGGTGAACAATACCTGCAACTGCACGCGAGGTGCAGGGAGTAAAGTGAGTACTCCAAATCAGTGAGTATGAAGAGTAAATAATAACAGAACGGTAAGAAAACACGTAAAGCACTCCATCATACTATATAGGGAAGTGCAAATCTTTGAGAAAAATAGTAAAATCATAAAAATCCTTTAGAAAATATCTGGTCTCAGTTAAAACTTTCTTTGAAAATATTCTTTCCAACAGTTAAGCAAATGAATGCGATGACACGTAGTGCAAATCAGCACATAAGTCAGCCCCTCGGACACATCACTCCACTAACAATTAACACCAGGGTATCTGGTAAACAACGCAAGAAGTATCTCGGATGCCAAATGAAATGAGAGTGCTGAATGTCATGGAACGTAGTACAAATAGGAAACAATGCATGAATGCATTGCAATGCATATGACCGTTGCGGCACACAGCCCGATCCATTTTGGGTACCCACTCTCACTGTGAGGGTTCAGACTCCGAAGTGGCTCCTATAGCGCAAACGCAATATCAATGTAACACCGCTGCGGAGTGCAGACCAAGACATCCATATGTCTAGAAATCACCATAACGCTGCTACGACACACAACCCTATCCATGCTCAGTCCAGATATGCACAAAGCCACTTGGGCACTATTAAAATCATAGTTCTCAGCTCAAAACGTCAATAGAATTTTGCTTAAGTTTTCAAATCTTAGAAAAATAGATGAGTTTGCAAAAAAATATTAAAACCCTAGACCGAGGTCAAATAATATGCAAAGTAATGCGAAAATAGTGATATCAATCCTTGAAGGATTCACATAGTTGGCACGAAGCCCAAACATGGCAATAAACCCAATAGTATGATGATAACAAGTAGCTTCAGTCAAATACGCGGAAAAAATCGACAGCCGAGACAAACCAAGTCACAATCTCCAATGGTGCTCTACCCCACGCCCATATTCGGCGTGCAAGTCACCTCAATACAACACTATGATGTGCAAATCTTGGGTTTAAAAGCCTCAGGATATTATTTTACAAGTATTACTCACCTTGAACCGGTGATATCTCTAGCCCTTATTTCCTTTGCCCCTCAAATCGGTCTCCACGCATGTGTATCTTACCAAATTCAGAGCAAATATATCACAATATGTAAGGGAACAATACCCAATTGAAACAATCGAGGAATAGCAAAAAAATCAAAACTAGCAAAACTCGAGCCCCGAGCCCGCTTCCTAATAAATTACAAAACTCACATTACCAGATTTATCGTCTTGCCACGAGTTCATACATACCAAGAACTCCCAAATCCGAGCTCAATGACCTATCAAATCCCAATATTTGAAATATCAAAAACTCAAGCCCTAGTTCAACAATGTTGGCTTAATTTCCATGGTTCCACAGATGAATTCCACAACAAGAAAGAGTTTCAAGTTCAAAAATCTTACCTCCAATATATTATCCTTGAATCCCTCTTCAATTTCCTTCAAAAAGCTCCCAAAAAGGTCAACAATGGGCAAAAATGACCTAAAATCGCGGAACAAAATGACACTTCAAAAACATTTCCCGTCCATCCCTTTTCACATCTGCGATCATAGAACTGTTTCTGCAGTTACCGCTTCTGCGGACTCTCACTTAAGGGGCATGACCGCTTCTGTCGGACCAAAACTCACACCCGCCATACCGCTCCTGCGATCAATACTTTTGCTTCTACAGAACCTTCCCTAAGCTCGACTTCCGCTTCTACACTTATCCGTCCGCTTCTGCGATACCGCACCTGCAGTCCCAAAACCGCTGGTGCAAAAAAACCAGACACCAGCAACCTTAAAACATGCAACAACTCCAAAAATCTCCGTTTAACCACCCGAACTCACCCCGAAGCCCTCGGGACCTGAACCAAACATGCCAACATATATCATAACATCAGTCAAACTCGTTCCAATCATCACAACACATCAAACAATACTAAAATCATTAATTCTCATCAGATTTAAGCCTAAGTTCTTTAAAAACTTTTGAAACACGCATTCAATCAAAAACCCAACCAAACGACGTCAGAATGACCTGAAATTCAGCAAACCCATCACAAATCACATATCGAAGCTTCAGCAACTCTCAACTTTCCATTCCAACCCTAGGATAAAAATCACACCTATCAACCGGAATTTGCCAAAATACTTCGCCAATTCAAGCCTAATTCTATTCCAGGACTCCGCAATCAATTCCGACCACTAAGTTAAAAATAATTTCCTGAAGCTAACCAAATCACCGGAAATCATGTCCGAACCTTCTAACTTATAAGTCAATGTCCGGTTGACTTTTCCAGGACAAGCCTTACTTAAAGAGACTAAGTGTCTCATTTTCTACCAAAAACCAATCCAAATCAATTCTAACACGTCAAACACTGATAATTGAAACATGAAGAAGCATATAACGAGGTAAATAGAGCGGTAACTCATGAAACGACGGATCGGGTCATTACATTTGGCCCTATCCTAGTTGGGTTATTATATTTGACATCGACTGCCTAACACCATTTTTATAGGTGTAAACTGAGTGTATCACACTTCAACGTAGTTATTTGGGATACTCTTCCTTATGTTTATTTCGTGTGTTTTGTTTTCCCTTTTGTGGGATGAGTTCAGGAAAATTTTCTTTTGTTGTTACATCAGTTGTACTTTTTGGATAGTCCTCTTACTTTGCTTCTTTCCGTTTTAGGATATATCTGACTGATTGCCATTTTGGATGTACGAACCACATTGTGTAAGGTTTCATGTGGCCTTTGTGGTGACTTGTTAAGCATCTATTGTAGTCGAAAATTATTATTGTGAGTAAATGAGTTATGTGGCACATCGTTCAAGAAATGTTTGAGGATGAACTTATGTTTAAGTATGAGAGAATGTAGCGACCCGACCAGTCATTTTGAGCATTTGTATTCAGCTTGATGGTTTGAGGTAATGAATAGCTTCATGTGGTGTATGATGACTAATGTGTACCGTGGGTGTTAGTTTTCAAGTGGTTCAGGATTGATTTGGAAGAACGATTCTTAACTAGAAAGTTATAAGTTGGAAGAGTTGACTAAGTTTGACTTTTGTGTATTTGATCTCAGATCAGAGTTTTTATGATTCAGTTAGGTCCAAATGGTTATTTTGAACTTGTTTATATTCCTGAATATTCATTTGGATGTTCCTAGAAGGTTTTGGCCTTATTTAGCAAAAATTGTAGGTTTACTTAGAGTTGAATTCGATATTATAGAGTTTGAATTGTTGTTCTCAAAGTTAAAATAGGTTCGTCTTTGTCATTCAGGATTTGTGTGCGATGTTTGGTTGGAATCCAAATTGGTTAGGCTTGAATCAATAACTTGGTTCATTGTTTGAAGTTTATGAACTTAAGAGATTGATATTGATCGATGATTTGTAATTTTGATGTTATTATGTATGATTTAAGGCCTCGAGAAGGTCCATGTTATATTTTAGGACTTGTTGGTATATTGGACGAGGTCCCGAGGGCATCGAGTGAGTTTTGGACCATTGTTCCTTCATGTGTAATTGATGGTTTTTTCTGTGCCTCGGGTGTTCACCGCTATCCTGAAGACCAAGCCGCAATTGCATATTTTATGCTAGATGATAGAATAGATGTTCATGGATAGACAGACATTCTTCTCTTTGCATTAGTGTGTGTAGAGTCACGTTCACGAAGGCTGTACGTGCTGGTAAGATGAGAGCTAGAGAAACTCTTCTTTGCATTCGCAAAGTGTTGGCATCTATGTGCATCGTATTCGTGTGGTCACTGTTACGAAAGCATAGAGAATTTTCTGGCAGTGGCATTTGTGCTTCATGATCGCAAAGGTTTTCTCGCAATCGTGTAGGGTATCCTTGAACTTGTGTTATAAAGTACTCTATTCAAAGGTTTTGGTTATTTTATCATATTTTGAGTTGGGGAGCTTGGTTTTCGGTGACTTTGGAGAAGATTTTTACCATATGATTTGGGGTATGTATTTTGGACTTGGTTTTCATTATTTTACATGATTCAATCTTCAATTTATACATTTAATTTGATAAATCTAAAAGAGAAACTAGGGGCTTTTGTTAATACTTTTGTACAGTGAATAATTGAGTTTTGAATATCGATTCAGAGACGGATTTGGGGGGAAATTAGTATGGTTGGACTTGTATTCTAATGAGTTGTCGGAATTTGTGAGTTTTTTCCGAAATTCAGGGTGTGTGCCCAGGTTGAGGTGTTGGTTGAATTTGAGTATTTCATCAAAGATTCAACGTTTATTGTTTGGGTTCTATCCCTATGACATTATTTGATGTTTTGAGTTGCTTTTGGCTAGTTTTGAGCCTTTGGAGGTCGATTCGTGCGAATGGAGTTTCTAGTGTATCGATTTGGCTTGTTTGAGGTAAGTTTCTTACCTAGATTTGTTGATGGTATTTTTTCTAATAAAAATGATATTGTTTGCTACATGTGGGGTTGATGTATGTGCGAGGTGACGAGCGTATATGCATGTTCCAGAGTTTCCATCCTCGGTAGGGGAAAATTATATGATCCTTTGTACCTTTATGAACTTTGTGATTCTTTTGCCTTAGGTTTTACTTGATTCCTGTGATATTATGTAAGTCCCCGTCGAAATTTTCTTATGATTTAAGATTTTTAATGTACGATAGTAATATTTGGGAATAACATTTTCGAGTATTAAAGGAGACCTACGGGATATAACCACACCATTTCAAAATGAAAATATATGCTTAAGGTATGTTGGGACATATTAAGGAGGTTTGTGAGTGGGAAGAATTTGTGTGGAACAAGTTTGATACATTAAGTGGAAAGAATGTCTCAATTTGCAAAACACCTTACTATAAGCTAGAATTATTCTAATAGAAAAAGGATAATTTTCCATGAATTTTGTCCCTAAAGCATAGCCCTTCGAGTTTTCGAATGCATCAAACCATTTGTCATTTGGATATTTCTATAAGAAATATGATCAAATTACTGAAATTAGGCAGGAGGAACGAAGATGTTTTGCTAAGTGTTTAAAGCCTTAAATCACGCCTCGAGATCTCCACTTTTGGATTCTGTACCCTAGATGTCTATGCATGAGGTTAACATTGTGTAATCATGATTTCATAGTTATATGAAGATTTAGAAGTGAATTGGGGTATACATCATAGCAAGGTATCGATGGAGAGTAAGTTGGAAAACATGAAATATAGAAAGGATGCAACTGGGGAGCTCGTCCGAACTCATGCGCCGCGTGGGTTTGAACAAGCCATGACCCCATAGAAATTTCAAAAAAATAGAAAAGTATTACCCCAGTACGCAAACTTGAATGAGAGCTCGTCCATATCCGCGCGGCGCAAAAGGATGCACAAGCTAAGCCTAAAGCCTTTATATAGAGCATTTCGGTAGCTCACTTTCCCCATTCATGTTGGTCGATTCTTGGAGCCCCTCTATACTCTTTCAAGACCCCCAACACCTCCCATCTTCAAGGCGAGTAATCCATTCCAGTTTGGTGTTTCATTCCATCAATTCCACCCTACAACTAACCAAATTCACCATGAAATTATTAGATTTTTAAGGAATCTTCCCAAGAGCTCCAGAGAGAGCCTTTACAAGATTCACCCCCAAAGGTAATTCCATCTCCTTTGACTTTCATGCATGAATTAATTATGAATATACGAGTAGCAATTTAGAGCTAGTACTTATTGCATGGTTATTGGAATCCATAGTTTCACCAATTGGAAATTTTAGAATTTGTAGAGAATGAAAAGTGATTTGTTTGATGAATTGGTTGGTTGAGGATGGATGGTTCATTTTAAATATTTAGCTTAAATAAATTGTATATTGCTCAGATCAATAAATAGAGCCAAGGACCTAGTTAAATCCGCTAATAAAAAAATGAAATAATTAGTTATAGTAAAGACATGAATATGTTGTTGGATGTCCTAAACTATTAAAGGTTGGTTGTAATATGAATTGGTGGGGGCAAAGATTAGGTATTGGATAAAGAAATATCATCAATGAAGGTTGTAGAGAAATGTACACACTCAATGTTTGATAAAATTAGTAAGTGAGCTGAATGCTATGCTATGAACCCCTTCCTAATGATTACCCAATTTGACCATGTTTCTATAGATTGATGTTTCCAAGGGTAGTGGAACATTGTAGCAATTCTAACGAAAGTTCTATCGATGTATCTTGGCTAAATTTCTCTCTTAGAATCAAATTACATAATGTTTCTGTAAGTTTTATTAAGTATGGTTGGCTCAAGTTCCAAATTCCTATTTTCCGGGTTATAATTAAGATGCTATGGTTTTGAGCCATGTTTTAAATGAAGGTTATGATGCCAATCGTGTGAGAAAATCTTGACATGTTTAAGACCCTTAATTTCTCATGTGTACCAAAATGTTTACATGTTTAATGCTCATATATGTACCTAAAGTCATAATTTAAAATGTCTAATTGTCTATAATTTATTAATATAATTGATAATGAAATAAGTGAACTGGGGATACCGTGTGTGGCCAACGTGCCAAGTATTTAAGTTATAATTGTGGCTAGTGGTGCCAAGGAAATGAGAGGATGTGACAAAGATTATGAAATGAGCATAGACTCAACTGTTTTAAAATGACTTTGAAAATAGAATTGCCTAAAAGTTTTTGTATTCAATTCATGCCCATCATGTTTATAACTAATGCCTTGCCTTATAAATACATCCAATTTGATTCAAGTTATTGCCTACCTCGGTGTTGAAGTTGCATATTTTCATTGTTGGGGAAGAGTATTTCAAGAATAACTGGTGCATTTCTTGTTTATGGCTTTGATGTGTGTTTTCATTGCTGGTTGGTATGCCCCATTCTTTGGGAAGAAACCTTTTGTGTTTAAAGTTTTCAATGCTAATGAATTTGAGGTATATGATTTCTGAAGCATTCTATATGTTGGTATTTGGTGGAGATCATGGAAAATGAAAGAGGTAAAAGTGTGGAATGTGAAATACGGCTACCATTTTAGGAATAAAGAATCTTGTAATAGCCCAATGAGCCAAGGAATTACTGTTGTTGTGAGTGACTAAAATACTAATGAGGATTTATACAATGTGAAAGAAGTTGAGGTGGGTACAATTGTATTTATGTTTGCAAATCAAATCAAAAATATTTTTGGAGTATCATTAGCAAAACCGAAGAAGGATGGGTCATAAGGCCCACACCTGAAACTACAGGTGCCGGTGTAGGGGTGGATTGTGATTATTCCCCTCATTTGGGATAAAATTGAAATATTGGTGAAATTTTGATTATTCCCCTTAATAGGGATGAAACATGTACATGTGAATTGGAAAATTCAACCCACACGACCTATGTGACAAGGTGGCCTAGCTGATCTGGTACCTGTGAATTGGAAAATTCAACCCACACGATATATGTGACAAGGTGGCCTAGCTGATCTCGACGACATGTTGCGCACATGGTAGTACTTCTCTTGTAACAACTTTCTTTCGCAAAAGATGTCAAACCACATTTTTTGTAGGGAGATGGCCTAGCCGATCGGGCGTGATTGGACTATGTGCTAACAAGGATGGTGGTATATCGATACTAATGATCTCCCAACCAATATATATATATATATATATATATTATTATTGTATTTTAAAAATTGTTATGCTTCAATTAGGGATTTGGATATTATTGATTCCGACTTGTTGTTTCTATGGTTTTCCTTTCTTATATGGTCATTCTATTTTGAAAGAGGACCTTTAGCTTTATATACTAGTGCTATTTGACAGTTCCAATGTCATTTTTGCCTGGGGCACTGCATCTTTAATAGACACAGATAATTCCACAGCATGCGGCATTGACCAGTGATAGCGGTACACTCTCTTCAGCTGGCTTAGTGAACCCACTTCATTCCAGGGTTATGTATTTTTCGTTTCACTTGTACTATGTTTTGAGGTATAGTTGGGTCCTTGTTGACGGTGTTTCTATAGTACTCTTCAGTTATTCTTAGAGGCTCCATAGACAGGTTCTGGGTGGTGGTTGATGTTGGGAGTCAAAACAAGAAATGTTGGTATTTGACAAACATGTTTTTCATTATATCTATAAACTTGTAATATTTTGGAAATTATAGATGAAGCTACTAATGGGAAATGAAATGGAAGCTGCTAAACTCTTATTAGTGTTTGATTAATGGAGTACATCTCCCGTTTATTCATGGATGAGTTTAGGTTGAAGAAAATCTAACAGGCTTGCTCGGCTGAGTTTACTCAGTTGAGCGTCGGTAGCTCTCCCTGAGTTTGGGGCGTGACCTATTATGAGTATGAATATCAATTCTATAGACCATGATTTAGCCTATTACAATTTGATTAAATTTGCTGGACTTTTTGTGAAACCGAGTGCAAATTTGATTGTAATTATACTGAAATCACTAATACATTATTATTCCTGAGATATTTGGGTTCCATTCTTATGTTGGAGATCATCTTTGAGATTTGTTTATATACTTTAGAAATGGGGTTCTTGACAGTTATGGAATTATTTAATTGTTCAAGAGTTATGATTCTAGTTCACATGGTGTATTTTTCTTAACCACTCTTCTTGATGTTATTCACACTTCCTACCATGCTTGTTGTTGATATATATATATATATATATATATATATATATATATATATATATATGCTTAGTGAGGAACAGTGTAAAGCATAAAGAGTGATGCCGTGCCATTTTTGTATATTATCATGCATGGCACGAAGGCGTTTCCGTGTAGGCGAGGATGAGAGACATGCAACATATTGTGTTATCCTTTCCTTGTGTGTACATTTATGCCTTTGTCCTGAGTTGTTATTATTGTACCTATGCTTTTGAGTACATTTATGTCTTTGTCCTAAGTTGTTATTATTGTACCTATGCTTTTGATGTTTCTTATTGTTATCACATCTTTTCCTTCTACCTTATTTGTGTTTGAATTCATGCCTTTCCTTGGTATTAGCCCATACCCATTAAATGTCTTTAATTGTCACGTGATTTACTTGTTTGATGCCTTAACCTACTATACGTCCTTTCGCACTATGTGCTTTCTCTTATTACATGTCTTCACTTACTATATGCTTGTACTTATCATATGCCTTCACTTATTAAATTCCTTTGCTTGCTACATGTTTCTATTTGTTACACGACTTCATATATTGAATACCTTCATTTGATCCATGTTCTTACTAGAAAAATATCTTTAACTGCTTCATGTTCTACCCACTTTTGCTTAACCAGATTGGGTGACTTTTAGATTGGTTGTGTGTTATGCTTCGTGGAAGCCTTGTCATTATATACGGTAGACTAGCTTTTGATATCGGACTACTCATCTTACACTGTTTGAGTTGTATTACCTAGTTGAATATCGTGTTTTGTTTTCTTAGTGTTACATTTTGAAATTTTACCGCGTTTGGTTATTGTTGCGGTTTCATATGATATTGTTGAGATTGGTGTTACACCTCATATTGTCGTACGTAAAAGTACGTCGTAAGCAAACTAATGTAAAAACACAAATGAGATTATCTTTGAAAGTATACAAAGTAAGTTAATCATGTTACTTTGGAGGTTACAAATATTGAATATCATGAAAAAGTACAAAGAGGGTTGGAATGTTCAGAAGCTAAAGGAATTGAAGAAAATAATGTCTCGTCGAAAGTCAACAAGTTAGGAATGTTATAACCCATACCTTCGAAATGAGACTACTGTTCTTACCATGATAAAAGGGTTATGTTATGAGTTATTTTAGTCGTATAATAGTCATTTGTTAAGTTTTGAAGTCAAGCGAGTTGTGGAACAAAAGTCAATGATAGTCGTAACAAGTTACATTCATAAGTTTTGCTGAAACTTAGGTCTAATGTCACTGAGCTTTTCACCAAATATGCTTAGAGTTACTCAGTGATCCACCTATCAAATTGAAGATCTATTAGTTTATTTTCTAGTGCGCTAAACCGTTTTTCAATACGATATCAAAGTAGAGAGATATATATGCATTTTTATGAGTTTGCGCTGACTACATATGTGACAAGTATGTATGTCACCTACTTGCTTAAATGTGAGGACTATATATGTCCAAAAAAGGCCAGCTCAGGCCTTCAAAAGAATCCTTTAAGAGCTTATTTGCTTAATATATCACACTTGTTATAAAGCATAAAAATCAGGGATAAGCCCCTGAAAACTTCACCCAAAAATTCAACACAAACCCTAATTAATTTTCTATTCTTTTCATGTTCTAGTTGGAGGAAGACCTAAGGGTTGAAGAACCAAGATAGGATCTGAGTATTTGTCTAAGGGTAAAATTGGGGGTAATGTCTAACCCAATTCCCTGATGATAGAACAAAGGGGTAGCACAGACTCGAGAGACTATAACTAAGGTCAGAGTCCCTTCGTATGGAGACCCAGAAAGAGTGAACTATGTATCCGTCATCGAACATGGTAAAGCACCGCGCCCGAGCCGAATATAAGTTCTAGACCTCGTGAGACATGGTGAAATGATATGCATGATGGATAGAGGACCTTAATACTTGCCCTCAATAGGATATCACGACGTGAATTTTACCCGATGTCGATTATGGATCAACAATTATTGAGAAAAGAAGATTTTAACCTTTTTAGACTTATACTAGCATTGAAACTCTCCTACTATTAAAAGGGAAATTTTTCTCTAGTATGACACGTTGTAACATGCAATTAAAAGTAATTAAAGTTTAATTTTGCCTTCTAGCTACCATTTGAAAACTTTTCTCCCTTGTTTCATTCTATATTCACGACTAGGCTCGAACCAAGGATCCAATCAAGGACGTGATTACTATTCAATCTAAGATCCGTCATGTTCTTAACATTGAGATTGGTTTGATCATTTCTTTTATCTTTAATTTATTTATCAGTTACTCTTAATTATTCGTGTTGAATTAAATCACATATCCTTTAAACCGCGTTCAAGTTCAATTGTTACCCAATATTGGGGTAAATAGTTTGGCACATATAATAGTTGTGATTTAATATGAATCTCTATATCACACCCTATTTACGATAGTTCTATGAAATCTTAATTTCAGCTTAGCCTAAAAATGTCAAACGTTCAGTCTAACCATCATGGCAAAAATAATAATTTTGCGCCTAGCAACAATGTGCTTCCTTGCTGATCCCAACGGTGCCCCAGCTTCTGAACTAGTCGATGCTAACTCACAGATGGCCATTGACATCAATTTTCTAACTGATCTCGAAGTGCCCGAGATCTGTATCAACCATATTGCACAGACCAAAGGGGACATGGATCTCGGCGTCATCCCGCAAGGAACAAGAAGAGAAATTATTGAGGGCCCAGTGGTTGAGATTTGATGAGCAAGAATGGGTTCGATAGGGTGCTCGAGAGTAGGGAAGCACCGAGATTATTGGAGTACAACTTCAATGAGAATGTTGGTAGCATTGTGTCAACCATAGGTCACATTAAAGAAATCAAGTGGCCCCAACCATTGCAGTCCCCCTACCTAGTGAGATCCTAATTTATGTGTAAGTATCTCGTCACTTACGGTCAAAGGATCAAAGATTGCCAACACTTAAGAGAAGAAGTTTCTCGGTTATCCAATAATGGGCACCTCCGATAATTCATAAGTGAGTAAGCTAAAAACCACTTCAGTAATAGGGACACCAATAAACAAATCGAACAAGAGGATCCTCAGCACGTGATCAACATGATCATTGGATGAGTCGATATTCCCCAAGGGCCAATGATTTTTTAAAACGCACTAAATATCTATCACAAAAAAAAAATGCACCCATGATTATGTTTCGGAGGGAGCCACTTCGTTCAAAGATGAAGATGCTGAGGGCATCTTACAGCCTCACAACCACACACTGATCATATCCGTACTTATCAATAAATTTTGAGTTAAACATGTGCTGATTGATTGAGATAGCTCAACCAACATCATCAGATCAAGGGTCATAGAGCAATTGGGGTTACAAGACCAATTGTACCAGCACTTCGGGTATTGAATGAATTTAACATGGCGTGTGAGACCATAAAAGGAGAGATAAACTTGACAGTAACCACCACCGAGACAATTCAAGAAATTAAGTTCTAGGTGATCGAAGGGAACATGAGGTATAATGCTCTATTCAGAAGGCCATGGGTCAATAACATGAGGGCGACACCCTCGACCTTGCACCGGGAGATGAAATTTCCCACACCAGGGAGAGTCAAAACAGTCTACAAAGAATAGTCAGCCACAAGAGAGACATGTACTATCGACGAGGTAATCACGGTGCCCGCAGTTTCGACATCAAGGAACATGGAACCGACCAAAAAGGAAGATATTAAATAACAATCATTGATATCAGCCTCAGCCGAACCGGAGAAACATGAAGAAAGAGGAGTAGACCAGGAGGACGATTATGGAATCCAAAGATCAACAACAACAACAACAACAACAACCCAGTATAATCCCAATTAGTGGGGTCTGGGAAGGGTAGTATGTACGCAGACCTTGCCCCTACCCTGGGATAGAGAGGCTGTTTCCAAATAGACCCCCGACATCCTTCCGTCCAAGAACTTCCCACCTTGATTTTGGGGAGACTCGAACTCAAAACCTCTCGGTTGGAGGTGGGGGTTGCTTACCATCAGAGCAACCCCTCTTGTCAATCCCAAGATCATTCATAGCTATTAATGACACTAACAACACCAAATCAATGGTTGAAGAGTTGGAGCAAGTCATACTAATTGAGCATCTGCCGGATCAAAAGGTATACTTGGGCACAGGGTTAACCTCCAAGCTCAGGAAAAAACTTATTGATTTTATTAAAGCTAACACCAATTGTTTCGCTTGGTCCCATATTGGCATGATATGGATCCCACCAAAGTAACCACTCACACACTGAGTTTGGACCCAAAGTTCCATATAGTTAAACAAACAAAAAGACCACAATCCAAGATCAAACATGCGTTTTTCAAGGATGAGGTATCCAAACTTCTAAAATAGGATCCATCTGGGAGGTCAAATACTCATATTGGTTAGCTAATGTAGTGGTAATGCCTAAAAAGGAAATAAACTAAGGATGTGTCTAGCTTATAAAGACCTAAAAAAAGCATGTGCAAAGTACTCTTTACCTTTGCCTAACATTGATCGAATGATCAACGCGACGGGCAAGCATGAGATACTCACTTTTCTCGATGCCTACTCCGGGTATGACCAAATTCAGATGGAACCGGACGATCAACCAAATTCGGCAACTACTGCTATAACGTGATGCAATTTGGATTAAAGAACATTGGTGCGGCCTACTAATTCCTAGTAAACGGGATGTTTGAAGAACAAATGGGGAAATCAATAGAAGTTTATATTGACGATATATTACTCAAGTCCCTGCGAGTAGAGGACCACTTGAAACATTTGCAGGAAACCTTTGATACACTAAGGAAATACAACATGGAGCTAAACCTGGAAGAATGCACATAGGGGTTCGGTTCCCAACAAAATAAAGGCCATAGAGGATATCACTGTTGCGGACAACGTCAAGGTGGTTCAAAAACTGACCGGGCATATATCCGCATTGGGACAGTTCATCTCGAGGTACTTCAAAAAGAGCCATCAATTCTTCTCACTATTAAATAAGAAGAATAATATTTTTCCTGGACTCTAGAATGCTAGCAAGCTTTGGAATAACTCAAACGGTACTTGTCGAGCCCCCTCTATTGCACACTCCGAATGTAGACAAAAAATTGTACCTCTATTTGGCGGTTTCTGAGGTGACGGTAAGTGGTGTCTTGGTCCAGGAGGAAGAAGGTACACAAATTCTTATTTACTATGTCAGTAGAACTCTAGGCAACGACGAATCAAGGTATTCTCACCTAGAAAAGTTAGCACTCGCTTTTCTAAGCGCTCTAGGAAGCTAAAACCGTATTTTCAATGTCACCCTATATGTGTCATAACCTATTACCCAAAGAGGAATATCATGCATAAGCCTTAGGTCTCGAGTCGGCTGGCCAGACAAGCCGTGGAGATTAGTGGGTACATATCAAGTACCCACCTCGAGTTGCCATAAAATCTCAAATTTTGACAGACCTCATGGATGACTTTACGCGGCCTTAATACCAGAAGTCAAAAAGGAATAATTGCTCACCTATAGGGTTAATTCGGGAATCTGGGCCTATTCACGAACGGTGCCTCCAACACGAAGGGGTCTAGTGTCGGTATTATGTTGAAACTACCTGTAGGAAGAATAGTTAGTGTTTACCGTAAAAATGGTAATAACAATTAAATTTGATTATGAGGTTCTAAAAATACATGATCTATTTTTATGCTAGTTGTTAAGCATTGGATTCTGGGTAAAAGGTTAGAAATCAAGATTACAGCTTAGGAACAGTATCACAATCAAACCCAACAGTTGGAGATAGAGACCTCGAGCCGTCGATTATAATGCCTCGAGGTCGAGTTGGTTAACCGAATTAGAACTATCGATGGCGGATTAACAATTTATGAGAGCTACGGCGATGGATAGTTATGATTAGTGATAAGCAATAAATGATGAATAATAAATAGAACACAATAAATATAAATAATAAATAAAGTAATGAGATCAAGGGAATATGTTAGAGAGTAGAGAGAATGCTATTGTGTATTTAGTATTGAGCAACAGATCCTTGCAAAATGACAAGGATCCCGTTTATATATAAGGTGAAATCCCACATAGTACATAAGAATTAATTACAAAGATATGGGGCTGGTATAACCATTTAATGTCTTGATTCATTTTCTGGACTAGTCCATTAGGCTTTGTCAGCTCTATACACGCGCCTTGGGAACTTCACCGTGATCCACCGAGACTACTAACTTGCATTGCCTCAAGGCCGGTCTTTACTTACACCACCTTGGAGTCGATCATCAAGAATCCTCGAAGTTGATCAATGAAAATCCTTGAGATACCTTGATGATCATAAAATCAAACTGTCAATTTCTACCGTATACAGATAGTCCCTGCATTTCCTAGAATAAGGTTATAGGAAATGATTTTTAACTCCTACTCCATAAGAATCATCGTCATGACGTCATCCTATCAGAGCATTAAATACCATAACTCAAAAGCCGCGTAAGAGTCGCCGTCAAACATGCCTATCGAGAAGCCCAAGAACCGCTATTGGTTCGTCCTTTCCACTGCCCATACAACTCTTATAAATACATCATTCGTTTGATAATCCACACTTTTACAACATCTTCAAGCTTTCAAGGCCAAATCCATCCCCTTTCACATTCTTTTTTCCATTCTTGATTCCTTACCTACTTTCTTAGAAAAGCCTTTCCGCCACCATGGCTAGAACCTCTAAAATAGTGCTTCAAAAAGAGGATGCTTCCTATTCTTCACAAACATCCAAAGTAAAGCCCAAAGTGATACCCACCGTTGAACCTGTACCCCTACCAAGTTCAACACGGCGAATGATTTTTCCATCGATAGACCCTTATCTACACCGGGTTGATCATGTGTCCTGATATATTAGCGTCGTGATCGATATAGGAAAAGTGATGGAAGACTATCAATGGAAGGAGGTAGTGCTGGTTGACATCCCTCATTCTAACGAGGGCATAGAAGACCACAAGGCTGGCTTCCTTTATGTATATATACATACCCATTCATTTTGGGCCCGGTCGATTCTTCGAACCCTTCTTCCCCGGTGATAGATCCAGTCATTCTTGACTTCTGCGATAAGTACCGAGTAACTCATTGACAAATCTATCCATCTTTTTGGAGGATAGTCTACATGCTCCGCTACTTCTCCAAAAAGGTCGAGGGTACAACCTTTACCCTTGACCATTTGATTAGATTGTATAACCCTCTATCTTATCGAGGTTTGATTAAGCTTCACCCTCTGTCCAAGAAGCCGTTTTTCTCGAGAATTGATGAGGACAAGGATCGAGGGTGGATGAGCAGGTTTGTCTGAGTGAGCACCTCAGACATCATCCTGACCGAAAGGCTGCCATTCCCGGAGAAGTGGAACACACATCATAATACCTCTTCTTCGCACGTGCTTTATTGTCTTCTTACTTTTCTTCCGAAAAATGATCTCCCTTTGGTTTCTTGCAGCTACCGTTTAGTATGCTGAAGTGGTTTAGGATCTGCCAAGATGGATTAGGTAATTGGATGCCCCGTTCCCATTTATTGGACGGTCTGGGCCTAGCTTAGATAAAATGTGGTGAGTGACCAAGAATTATGGTAAAATCCTTCTTGCCACCTATATCATATTTTTATACCTTTCCCCGTTTCTTCTGTGCTGATAAAGGCCACTATGTTTTCACAGGCCTTGGCAATGAAGTGCAGATGAGACCGCCTCCCGACGGCGAGGTGGAGGCTTTGGAGCCTGATAAGGGCAAGAAGAGGAAGAAAACGGCGGCTGCTGATTCTCCTACGACAATGAAACCTATATAACGCAGGCCTCGAGCTGCCGCCAGAACCTCGGCTTTAGCTTTCGGAGCAAGTCCCAATACTGGGGATGAACATGATGATGATGATGAGTACTATTTGGTACAAAAGACGAGGTTGGGTGCAAATGTCCCACAGGCGTCACGACCAAAGGCTGGTGAATCGGGAATGGTCAATTCAGATCAATCCCGTGTGGTGGAGACCCTCGAGGAGGGTGAAAATGCTGTCCCTAAGCCCTTGACTGGATATGGTGTAGTTCCTACTGTGGAGACCATTGCTAGTGGTTCCAAAGGTCCCAAGCCCAGAGCTTCTCGGGGACGAAGCTTGCCCCTTAGAGATATCGACGTCTTGGGTGGCCTTAATTTGGGTCCTTGGTTCTTGGACGGGGAACTCAGAGACACTTAGGTTCCAAAGGCTACCAACGTGGAAGGTCCTCCCCAGGGGGGAGATTAGCTTGGAAACTTCCTTGATGGTGTTGATGAAGTTAGTGAATACATTGACCTTGACGCTCCCAAATCTATCGAGAAAGCGGAGAAGTTCCAGCAGAAGGTGATAGCTTTTTATGTGCACTTTTCTAATTTCAAGTGCCTTTTCTTGTTCGTCTGACTCTTCTGTTTTGTTCTAGGCCAAGAAAATGTATGATCACGCCTTATGTAGTCTCCAATACAAGATATTATTCCATAGAAAGGAGCTCGAGAAGCTAACCTCGGGACTGCAGGAGTCGGGAGCCTCCTTTGCTTGAAAGGAGAAGGAGTTAAGCGATGTTCGGGCGAATTTGGAGGGAATGCTCCGAGAAAAGGCTGGATTTGCTGAGCAGGTACTTGTTATTTGTAAATACGTTTGCCGTTCACATAATTTGATGTTTACTGACTTATCTTTTCCTTTGCATATCGGGTAGAAGAATGTGGAGATCCTCGAGCTGAGGAGGCAAAACGAAGTCGTGAGCTTGTAATTGGCATCGATCCAGGGTATCCTCCAAAATACTCGAGAATAAATTGATGCTCTATCTACGGCCAAGTCCAATGTCTTAAAAAAAGCCGTTACTTATCTAAGAGATGCTACCATTGCGAATCAAATAGATTAAGATATATCGGAGGAGGCCAAGCAAATGCTGATTCGGACTTTTGCTCACGCTAGTGAAAAGCGTGGAGGCAAGACTTAGAGGAAGCCAATGCTAAAGGTGCCGATATCTCAATTCAGATCGAGGAGGCCTGAGAGTCGAAGGAAGAATTAGCGCTCTTAGTAACTTTGGATGAAGGTCCCGGAGATAGTTTAGAGGGCAGTGACGATGAATAGTGGTCCTGCGTCGCCCTTCCTTCTCTTTTCTCTTTTTGTGTATGTATTCCCAGCGAAACAGGTATTGTTAAGACACCCCTTGTAATTATATTTTTTGGCAATGCAAGAGTATTTTTCTGCTTCAAGTCTTTGAATTCTTTGTGTTCCAGTGTTCATGCGGAGTTAGCCTTCGAATTTTGATGTTGGCTCTTTAGAGTCCATACTTGGAGTAATTGGGGCCCTCGAGATAGGGCACTATCTCGAGATTAGGTTGATTATTTCTTTGGAGATGATGCTTGTAATAGCAGAAATCCTTGATGTCTCAATATTTCTCGAGCACCACATGTCAGAATTATTAGAGCGATACGGTGGTAGGCACCCCGGGATGGTCCCACCAGTACATTTCCAAAAAGTGGTGCTGTCATGGTCAGACCTAATTAGTCTTTTGGATATGCGAACAATTGCTGCTTGCCTCTATGTATGCATTTACTCTTTTCTTAACTGGAGATTCTGCTCTTTTGGGTAATCATCCCTCTCATAGAGATTTTGTTCTTTGTGCTAGCTCTTTAGACATTTCAACTCACAGCCTTTGCCCAAATCTTCATCCGTCTCTTCTTATTTTACCGTATCCATGTCTTCTACATCAAAACCCGTTCATCAAGGGGTGGATAGAACTGTCTTTATTCTATGTGCAGTCGGTGGCACACTGCTGGTATCCAGTGATCTGATCTTGAGGTGCGTCGTCTGGAGGAGAGACTTTATGTGAGAGACCTCCCAACGTTCAAAGGCATCGGGAGCATGCATCGAGGTTCATCTCCTCTATAGGGGATGGACACGTCGAGATGATTAGGAAAGACTACAGATGGGGAGAAGGAGTAGTACTGTAGGTATCTTCCCCGGAGGAGAACATCATGACCAAAGTCGAGGAGTTTTTGAGCAAGTATGCGTATCCTTTTATGTTGGGCCCCCCTTCAGGGTCGTGCTTGAACTTTGTAGGAGGTATAAGGTTACCGTAGCATAGGCTCACCTATCCCGTTGGAAGATAGTAGTGATAATAAGGTACTTTACGGATAAGGCCGAGCTCGAATTCACACTTAGCCATCTCGTTAGGTTATATTAGCCTGTGCATTATCGGGGCTTGATTACTCTGAAATGTCGATCCACCCGATCCCATTCCGTTAACGATGAAGAGGACGAGGACCGAGGGTGGATGAGTTAGTTTGTTTGAGCACGGATAGTCGATACTATCCCTGGAGAGTTTTTGCCATTTACTGAGAAATGGAATTTCACACGTAAGTGGTATACTTGTATTTTTATTGCTTTGTCCATAGTGGAGGAGGGCTCCGTAAAGGCATATTTTCCTTTCATTCTTTTTTAGTGATTCCTTGGTTGCCGAACGAGGTCCATGATCTGGATGAATGGTCTCGCAAGTTGGCATCTTGCTCGACCTATAATAAGTGCAAGCGGCGAGACCTGTCTAAGGGGAGATGGGAGGCAAAGCATCATGATAGGGGTTTAGTGACTTGTTTCCTCAAAAGGTACTTTCTTTTTAGCGCACTAACTTTGCCGCCACAGGTGTTGGAGGTTTTTTTGAGATGAGGCCGTGCCCCCTGGGGGAGGAGGAGAGATTTTGGACCTTGGGGTCAAAGATCGATAATACACGAAAAGAGTCTTGGAGGTGTGAGGATGCTCACAACGGGGCGAGTCCTCCTCTGAGGTTCAAAAGAGACGAGTTAGCCGTGCTTCCGGCTTTGGAGGTTTCTATTTTTGAAAAAATATTCTTGTTCCCATCGAAGGTACTTCAAGTCATAAGGGCCATACAACACCTTCCTCTTCTCCTACCAAAGGCACTCTGAGGGAAACTAATCCATCAGACGTAAGCTCGACCTTTGGTGAGGCTCAGGGGCTTAGATTTATGGTAAGCTTTGGTAGCCGACAAAGGCTTCTTTTGGTAAAACGCCCTCTATTTCTTAGTGTGTTTTATTTTGAAGGCCTTTGACAAGCTTAAGTCTGCTGAGATGCTTTGCCGTGAGGCCAGGCTATGGAAAGCTTTAGATTGGGAGAAATCCCTTAGGCTACTTTGTATGAAAAAGGAAGATGAGTCTGTATACCTTCAGTGCGAGGCGGATCGAAGTCGGAACTCCTAAAGGAATCTCAAAAAATAGGTAACCTATATTTCGTGTTGGTGTATGCTCCCCCTTCCACTTTCGGAGAATAATATTTTAATATTTCCAAAACGAAGGGGTTGGAACGACTTTGGGGAGAAGTTGACCATGTCAAACACGAGTTTAACGAGTTGAAGGCTTAGGAAAATGTCTAAGTTGCAACCAAGGAGGATGCTTTGGCTAAGGCTTCCTCCCTCGAGGTGTTACTCCGGAACGCTCGTGCAAACTATTATGTCCGAGTGAATATTTTTACAAGGCTCGAGTCTGAGCTTTTTAAGGCAAAGGACAAGGTTATGGATGCCCGGGCCGAGACTGTGATGAGCCACACTAAGGCTGACAAGAAAGTAACGGTTTATTTGAAGGGTACTGCTAATGCTAGAGTTGAGCTGAGAAGGGCTCTTGACCGTGAGAGCAGAAATAAAGAGTATGTGAGGTTTAGAGCTCAGAGGGAAACCCTCGAGGAAATTCATGCCAGAGGCTTTGACCTGTCAGAACAGATAAAGCAGGAGAAGGCGAAGAATATGCTGCTAAATTCCTTCTATCTGATGCTGAGGATAGCGAGGATGATGCTGACAGGCCATAGTCCCCAAGGGGGATGTAGATATCCTTTTCTATTTCTGTACATAGTACTTTAAAGTATGTTATAAATGGATCTTGTATTTTCTCGCATATATGTATAAAAGGAAAACCTCGCGGTTTAATTTCTACAACATTTCTTTTTGCCTTGATTTTATCCAGGGTTGGGTATACTTGTATGTATGTATGTTTGTATATTAGTTTACTTTTTGTTAGTTTTAGGAGTTAGAACAAAAAAACATAAAAAAATTAAAGTTTTCGATATTTCTAGACGATGATATCATCGACAGATTTCTTGAGGGATTTAAGTTGAAAGAAAAAGATAAAAAAAATTTCTTTTGTTCGATAGTTTAAAAAGTCCCCCTTGGGTTTTCGTTGTACCACAGTTCTTTTCTAAGAGTTTTATTTAAATCGGGTATAGTAGTTTTTATTTTTTTTAGGATTAGGAAACCTTTTGCTATGATTTGAAATAAAGGTAATATCTCTTGAAATTATTATGCCTTGAGAATAGTAAGTGCTTTAGTTGTGACACTTAGGCTCAGGTTTTTACTCTTAAATAAGTGCCTTAAATTGTATGATCTTAACATTGCTTAACTGCTTTGACTAGAAAGTCTTGACGAGTCCGATTCTTAGTGAGTTTTGTGCCGTGTGTGTGAGGTTTTATGTTATTCTGTACATTGTATTTGATTTCTAAAACTTGCCCTGTGTGTTTTGCAAAGAAAATAGTAGTTTTATTAAGTCTTGAAAGTGATATAGGTATTTCTTTGTTGATCCAATTATATGATTTCAGCGACCTACTTGTTATGTATCTTAGTTAATTTCTTTGGCAACTACATTACAAGCCTTACCCATTTGTTTGGATTGACTGTCTATTTTAACATTTTACCTCCCGTGAGCACTTGAATTTTTTATGAATTTTGTAAAAGTTAAAGTGTGGGGTGTTGGTTTGGCCGTTGAGTGGAATTGATGAAATAAGGAGAAGGATGCATTGTGTTGAAAAAGTAAGGACCACTTGAATTGAAAAAGAAAATAAAAAAAAGTAGTTGTATGGTTGTAAAAAATATTCTTGATAGTGGTAACTCTTGATGTAATTGGGTTTAAAGAAGTAGGTAGTTGATGTATATTGATGTGAAGGTGGAGTTATGGTTTGACATAAGAAAGGGATTTTGAACGTTATTTGTATGTATTAAAGTGCTTAGGGAGGTGTAATCACTCTTATATCTAAATGTATCACACCAATATCACAACCTACATGACAACCAAATAAAGTCCTACTTGATCCTTCACTGAATGAGCTCGATTAGTAGAGTAGTACACTGTGGGCAAGCCTATGGTATTTCTTTTGTGGCATATAAATTTTACTTCTGAGAGAGTGAATTCTTTCTATATTGAGTTTCTAATTGTTCTTAAATTAATTTTGAATGGAACTACACTCTATTTTTGTATGAGGGAACTTGACTCACGAAGGAAAGGTAATGTTGTTGACCTTGTTGTTAGAGTAAGTGAGAGAGTTGTGAAAAATGTGCGGTGCTTTTAAAGTCAACTCTTGAGGCGAGGAAGACATGGTGTATTGCTTAATTTTTTAAAATTATTCTTGGTGTGATGAGTTAGGAGAGTTTTTTTATAAAGGGTCATGTCTATGTGAAGTGTAGTGTGATTTCTCGAGGACGAGCAATGGTTTAAGTGTGGGGTGTTGATGGTAGGCTATAATCTCGTATTTTAGTCTCTTATTGCGTTCTAATTCCCTGCACTTTACTTGTGTTGAGTTTAAATTGGTTGTGTTTTACACTTATTGTGTGTTTTATACCTTGTAGGAGTGATTCCGAGCTAATAGATACTGTGGAGCTAATTCGAGCAATTTGAAGTTTCAAGTATGAGTTAAAGCCTAAGGGATTAAGTTGTGATCGTGTTCGGGGGTTGGGGACGAAGTCTGGACATCAAAAATCAAGGCTGAAGCCGGTACTCTAAAGAAAATACACTGCCACGCACGTGGTGCACCGCAACACTGCAATTCCTGCTGCCTAACAATTTTTCTTGCTCTCTTACGAGTCCACCTAATAACCTGTGTGGCGCATTGCCATATGCAGCACACCTCTGCAATTTTTCCAGAGATATTTTCCTATTTCGGCTATGAAAAGGTGGTTTTGTTTGGGCCTGACCGTACTTGGTATAAATATATGAAAAAATGTTATTTTCTGAACTTTTGACATGCTTTTGACCTAAGGAGGCTGGGGAGGAGTTAGAAGAACACAAGCACAAGGATTTCATCATTCCTTCCTCATTCAAGACCCGAGTTTGGATTGAAGTTATGTTTTACTATACTTTAGTTATATTTGTGATGAATTTATCCATCTCTATGGAGTAGTTTGCTTTAGGGTTTGATGGATTTGGTTTATTGATGATTGTTTGTGGATTATAACTATAGTTTTATGTATTCAATTATTTTGGAGGATTTAATTATTGCATTTGTATTCACTCGTTCATGTAATCGAGAGAGGTATAACTTGTGATATCTTTGCATGATATTGTTGGTTGAGTTCATAGATTCTTCTAAATAATCAAAAGAGGCTAGTTGAATCATCGACTAAACCTAGTTAGGAGAATAATCGAAAGAGCTTTTCCTAAGGTCCAATCCACTACGCATTCTTCTCAATGCTTAACGTGGTCCATCTTGTGAGGTTGAGACTTAATCGAGAGAGGAGTTTCTGCTGAATGTTTGAACTAATAATTGAGTGAATTCGAGAGACTCATTAGAGCATTAAAAGTGAATTATCTAGAGTTAGATCCTGAATAATTATCTTGCACCTATCCTGTCAAAACACTATTTTCTCCCACTGATAACCTTATTTGCTTATCCTTTTCACAATAGTCACTAGTCAATAGCTTTAGATTCCTAGTTAATTTTAATTAGTAATCGTATAAATCTCAACTTTTGATCCTCCTGAATAGCAATCAATCTAGAAAATACGAGAATAGAGTTTAAATCCAATCTGTGTGGATTTGATATTATACTATACTATCTTCAATTAGCGAGCATAATTTAAATGTGAGTTTCATGCTCGTCAGGATTGTCAACCGAAAAACAATCGGATGACCCAAGCTACCGAATCCTAGAGGTGCTAAGACTATTAGGCGGTGCCTAAATATAAAAGGCTACGATCGCCCTCAAAGCGTCTTGGAGACGTCTGAAGTTCGTACTTGGAAAATACGGTCCTTACATAAAATCAAAACCTATTAAAATGTTACCCTTGGCGAAAACATCATCTAAGACACTTAAGAATCTTAAAGGCC